>OY723390.1:41624056-41744056 GCA_963210295.1 Ophion ellenae | reverse complement strand
AAAAAAAATCCTACGTACTTCGATAGACAATGTATTTTTGAAGATATATTCAACATTTCAAGTGAATCGATCGAAAACTGTCTGAGTTATGTTTCTGGCCAACTTAAAAATGGAGTTTCGAGATAAACGCTGCACAGCCGCCATTTTGAATTTGATCGCTTCAGAAGTTATTGTATACAGTCACTGATATGTATGATAAACACCCTTTTTTGTAGTCTCGATTTATTTTGTAGTTTTTCTGAAGAAAAAAAAACCTAATCGTTTAAGGGGTTACTCCCACTTGCGATTTTGAAAAAATCGATTTTTTTATTGCATTTTTTTGAAGTATAAGTATCTGAGAAAATGTCCTGAAAATTTCAAGTCGATCCGAACAAAATTGACTGAGATATGAGCGTTGAAAGAGCGTTGAAAGAGAAACTTTAAACGCGTTTTTCTCAAAATGGCATTTCTGAAGTCGGTGACCAAGATTACTCGAACACTAATGAACCGATCTTCTTGACATTTTGCAGGCTTATTTAATACATAAAAATGTAGTCTTTAATCGTTCGATTTTTTTTTTCGAAAAAAAAATGGCCGTTTTATAGCCAAAAAACGGCCGTTTTTTTCGTTAAAATCGAACCATTAACTTTGACTGTCCGCCATTTTGTGAAAAATGAATATTTTTTAAAATCCTTCGATTAAAGACTAGTTTATACTTATATTTGACTAAATCCATCCGCATTTTTTTTCAGATGATCCAATTCGCCGCAATGTTGGTCACCGCAAACCGTGTATATAAAAACATTATTTCATTGACGGCCATTTGCCACTAAACAATGTAATATTTTTCAATAAAAAAATTACTGAAAGTTCTTCAAGATGTGTTCTTTAAGATGGTATATTGATCGATTAAAAAAGTTTTGTAGTTTTCTTTAAAAAAATACATGAAAAAGGCGTTTTTTTGCGCTACAAGTGGGGGTAACGCCTTAAGGCCTACTAAATTTAACCATAGGCCTTATTATCCTCCTACTTCTTGTAGCAAAGTTTGTTTGTTTCGTAATGTATTTAACATTACTTTTAAGATGTCACGGACGTAAATAAGTACTACGCATATTTATTACTAATTATTAAACCGTTATTTTTAGTGTCTCGATCCCGGTGCCTCCGAAATGAGTGTTGAGGTCAGAAAACGAGCCGGCGTCAGCTGTCCGAGCAGTGCAAAAAGGAAGTTTGAGTTCATACCAAGCTGCAGAGGATTATTGTTCTCAAATACCAGATATATTACGTTTACTTTGATTATTTAATTATGTTAAAGTCGTAGGTCTTATCATCCTACCATAGTAAAATAAGGCCTACTATCGAGGTTTTTAAAAATGTTTAATTTTGTTTTTCCCTATGGTACAAGTTACCATTTTTCGTTTGTATTTTACAGAAACTGAACTTAAATAATAATTATAATGAAAATATGTTGATTAAATTCGATATTTTTTATTTTATTTAACATATCCCTTAGCTAGACCTTATCACCCGCAGGTACCTTACTTTCCATTCGATGAACGAAAAATGCCCATTTTTTTCGCAAAAATCATGACCCTCACGGTGTAAAACACGCGTCATTTTTCATTTATTTGAGATTACGGAAATTCCTTCGATTAATCGTACGATAAACTAACATACTAATGAAATCTGTTTGACTTTTCGATATTAGACAACCCGGTTCAGAAGGGCATTGCCCACCGCAAAAGACGTTTCCAACAGCTGCTTCCCGAATATCATCTGTACATCGACTATAATTAAATATTTTCACCCGAAACAAATATAGAGCGTTCTTCAGATGATAGTTTTTTAAATACCTAATATTTGCAGAAATTTATCATCACGATTCTGTAAAAAAAAAGCATCCCCGAAATGAGCTGTTTTCGACTGTTTCAACGAGTCATAATTCGTTCATTGATATATTCTTCGTTTCGCACGCAAAAAGGGCGATCTTTCCGGTTGAATTTGCCGACAACAGCGAAATAATATCACAGTTGCGATATTATTCAATCGCAAAAGAAGCAATTTCTCTCTATCTCTTTCTGTCCGTAGAGGGGAAAAAATCTGTTCCAGCCTTGGCTCCAGCCCGAGTTAATTGATTCGTCAGTTAACGAGAGGCTCTTCCATTCGCAAAAGCTCCACGATTTATTGTTCAAGCTTTTACCGATTCGTCAAACGTACGGGCAAACGCGAGGTCATTAAGGAGCAGCAGCAATGAAGCGAAAAAAAGGAGAGAGATGAAAGTCGAGATACGAGGGCGCATGAGATGTCAGTGACACGCAAATAGAGCGTAAATGTTTTTACCACTTTGGACGCGGTGCGGTGTGCGGACACACACATCCATATATATATATATATATATATATATATATATATATATATATATATATATATATATATATATATATATATATATATATATGAGCAGCTTTTGTACAGCTTTTGCAGAAGGGAAGTCCGCGGGAGCTTGAGCGCGTGCTCCACTCGGTCGCGAGTACGTGAACGTCAACAGAACAGCCGTGGAAAACTAATTAGCGCCATTTAATCGTGGCTTTTTTTCATCGGGTCGCTGCAGCCACCCCTCGTTTCTCCGTGCCATTCTGGCCCAGCGTATCGCGTGAAACGCATATTTATTTTTCTACATTTCATTTTCCGTTTGCCTTCGTCGGTCCTATTCACAACAGCGAGCCTTCGGCACACCGCTCGCTCTTTTCTCGTTATTCCCCGTATACCTTCAAAGGGACGTAGTCACCGGGCGAAAAAAAAAACAAATTACTTTATTTTCATACTGCGAATGCTTTTTATTATTCGAAGAATTTTCTCAACGCATCTTTTGCCGCTGGTAATTGGCAAAGGTTTGTATCTGACGTATGGAGATTAAGGGTGGGAGATCCCGTCGTAATGTGAACAAGGGCTTATGGCGGAAAATGAATTCCACGAGGAAGCTGAATGACTACTTTATGGGCCCGGAATCGCAGATTAAGGGGTAGGGCATTTGATCATGAAATTGTTGAGTTTTGAATCTTCAAACGCGTTTTTCTAGAAACCACTTTTTCGTGAACCTCGTATGAGATAACTCAAATACTGTGTGATGGGCCAATTTGAAATTTTGTGCAAGTTCAGATAACTTCATTACCGTCTATGTGAATCTGAAGTTCCTTGAACATTATTCTGGAAAACTATTTTTTTATTAACGAGCTATATTTATCTAGGTGGGTAAAAAAATTGCATTTTCCAAAAATATTCTTATTCGATAGTATCGCCTTTTAGATGTATTCCGTGAAAATTGCATTGAAATATTCCTAAGAATGAATGAGCTGAAGCTGCTAATAGTCGGCCGAGCTTCAAACATGAAGGCGGGATACATTTACAACGATCAAAAAATCGATTTTTTTTTTAACGATAGAACTATATATGTAGAATATTTTCCGAAAGTTTCAAAGCGAAATTCGAAAAACTTCAAACGTTACAGCCCGTCAACGCTGTGCCTCACCGTTCGGATTCGGAGCGGGCGAGAACTTCAAACGCGTTTTTCTCAAAACTGCATTATCGAATTGGCGTGCAGGATTACGCAAAAACTATTAAGCCGATTGAGTTGAAACTTGGTAGAAATATTGATAATATTGGTACCTTCTACTTGACGAAAATTGTTCTTGAAAAATTGGGAAAAAAAACTACTTTTTTAATCCACATTTTACAAAAATGTTGCGTGAAATGTTGATTTCTTGTACATGCGTGCCATTTTCTCAAATTTGTATTTTCTTTATTTTAATTACCGTCACATAGAAACTATGCATGTTCTAACTGAAAAAATGTTTGAACTTTTTTTCAAATCAAAGTCTACGGGATGCTAGATTGCACGCCGATTTGCAACTCCCGCGGCGACCTTGCTGTAACACTCTGCCACAGCTCCGCCATTTTGATGATGAATTAATTTAAAAAATGTGTTTCGTATACTTAAATATACTATTAAAGTTTACCTAAAGTTTGATAATTGTGGAATAATTATTTCTGTTTGAAAAATCCCTCAATATTGCTTATTTTCTTCCTGTCTAAATGTATATCCCGCCTTAAACGCTTTTTATTCGAAAAAACTCTTTTTAAAGTCGGTGGACATGATATCTCGAGAACCACTTTATGGATTTTCCGCAAATTTACAGGAGATGCGATGAGAAACAATTAGAGGTCGTTGACGATCTCACTTTTTTCAAATCGATCTTCATTTTTCAATAATTACGTAAAAATGACGACTTTTTTTTCTAGATTTCGTAAGCTTGAGTTTCAATTTGTCGCCACGTTGTTAAAAAAAAATTATTTAACAAATCGACGATCGTCAACGACTCGTATTTATTATGAACTTATAATTCGTTTGATTTTCAAATTTGAGATGGATGTTTCAAACTGGAGGGTATCCATCGCCAAACGTCGCGAAAAAAATGTCATCATCTGCCGGCGGCCATGCTTTTGTTGTTTTTCTGCATTTTTTGGTGATTCTTTTTTTGAAGGCTTTCGATATATACACATTCGTATTAAAAAAAAATCGTATCGTTTTAACCAACCGGCTCCCCGAGAAAATAATCGGAATTTGGCCATGTTTTTCCGGCCTCTAGGTAGATATATTTCCTTAACAAATATTGAAGTAAACATTTCACGAAAAATATAACATTTTTTCACCGCGTGACGTTTTCCGAATTTTCACTTTTCTTTGGGTTTTTTAGGTTCACATAGAGTGTGTGGGTCTTAGAAATCTAAAACTTTCTGGCTCCGATGTTTCAGATCAATGCACCAGCCGCTAGGTTGTACGCCGTGGAACGACTCACGCGGCAGCCGTCTCGGAAGCAAGTGTCGCACAGCCGCCGTTCTTAAATATCAAAATATATATACAGGGTGTCCCAGAAGTAACGTACGCCCTTCCAGCATCTGGTAGGAAAAAAAATTCTGAGACGAAAAGTCCTCAGTCATTTTTTGATCGAACGCATAGATAATTAATTATGAATTAAAATAAATAGCCAATCAGGTGCGCGCTACAGCGGAAAGGCAGCGCATAGGGGAGGAATAGCGGAATGCGTTGTAATTGCGTGCGCCTGAAAATGTGTGCGGAGAAAAAATTCCGTGAAATAGTGTGAAGTAGAGAATGTCATAAAACCTACATAAAATTTTAATTATGTAGAATGAATAGTTTCTGCATTAAAAAATCGTGAAAATTCGCTTATTTTTGGCTGCCGAAAGGGATCTCCCCTCTTACAAAGAACATCACTTGAGTGTCCGCCTTCGATTTTATTGAAATTCATAGATAAAGCATTGAAAACTATTAGACACGTCTTTCTTTTTTACCTGCGCAAAAACGTTTTTAAGGGGGACTCTCCTTGAAGAAAGGCATGCTACCCCTTAATAACATTTTTTCAATTATTCTATAGTGGATGTTTCATCGATTTACATTTTTAAAAAATCGTTTTTGTTTCATTCAATTCGGTGGACTGCTTGTGGGTGAAACTGCAAAACCACCCCTCGACACGCCTCTCTTTGAGGGGTGGTTTTTCCCCCGTAGGACCGTTTTGCCGCAGATTTTAAAAAATACGTGTTTAATAGTTTTCAATACTTTATCACGTACATGGGTTCCAACAAAATCGACGGCGGACAATCAAGTGATGTTTCTTGTTAGAAGATTAACATAAAGTAACATTGTAAACATGTAGATGCGTTCATATCTGGATTGTCGGTACACGATATAACCGGAGACGTGCACATGCGAGGCGCCCATACGTTAGACGGTACAGGACAATAGCATCATATTTCATGGATCGATGAGTTGAAATATCTCGGTATGAACTTCCCGGAAGCTTCTAGAGTGGTTCACCAGAACAACCCTTTGCCCCACCGAATCCCGGATGCATTCGTAGAAATGTAGGTTGTGTATTATATGGTATGCACCGTAGGTAATGTGCAAGTTTATCCGTGCAACGTACGTACATTCGGGAAGCCGGAGGATGCTGCGCGAATCGATGCGCGGACCCTGGATTTGGGTAAGCTCTAAGCAAAAATATTGAAATACACCGCGCGCGAGAGGGACCGAGAATGGAGTAGGAATAGAGAGAGAAAAGGAGCGAAAGGGATAAACAGAGGAAAAAGAACGAAAAGGATGTAACAAATAAGGTGAGGGAGTGGGCGAGAACCCGCTACACGAAAAATTATATGCATATGTATATCGCCCGATATACGTGCATAAAATATTGATATCTGTACTGCAGTTCTCGATACATTACACATATGGACCATTCCACTGGTTCACTCGAACCTTCCTGAATCTTTATATCAATCTCTACCCTGACCCTTTTTCAAATAAATACAATTTTTTTCCATTTGACAGTAATGGCTGAGCAATTTAAAAGATTCCTTAAGGGGTCTGCTCTGTTTGGATGCTAAAAACGGCTATTTTCATGAGTTTTTTGATAGGTTTATATTATAGATATTGTATAAAAGTTGCTACACTTTATAAATACACTTTCGAAATACATTTTAAAAAAATGTTTTCATTTATTTAAGTCCCTATTTATAGGCGAAAATGGTAGTTAAAAAAATGTCCTAGAAAAATTGTCGGTCTGCGGTGTTGATGAAATCTCGGAGATGGATCATCCGAAACAAAAAAAAAAAACAAACAAATTAGATTCAGTATGTTAACCCTTAATAGTCACACTGGGTCCACGGGACCCAAACAAATGATTTTGATGCCGTACAACTTTTTTTTCCCAATAAAACATCCATTTTTTTATATGCGTAAGCGTTTCATTCTTTCCTTCTAAATCGCACCTGCGTTGGACGAAATAAATATTCTTTTTGAAAAGTCCACAGAAACCGCTATGTCTATTTCAAAGTACATTGTTTCCAAATTATAAAACCATTTTTTTGTCAATAATTACAAGAGGTACAGCAAATTTTGGAAAAAAGTCATTTTTCACGTTTTTTTTGCATAATTTTTTTTGCATATTTAAAATTTAATTTTTGATTTCTAACCAATATCCTTGTATTAAACAAGGTTCAAATTATACCTCACTATTTTTTTTCATATCGCTCGATGCATTATTTCATTATTTATAACAATTTTAAAACGCCTGGGTCCCATGGACCCAGTATGACTATAACGTGATTCTAGCTAAGTGTGACTACTAAGGGCATGCCATACGATTTTTTATATATGCAAAAATAAGTAAATGGCGAACAATTTTCCAAAAAACAAAAAAAATGTTTTTTCACCGTTTTTGGCAAAAAAAGTAAATATAATTTTTTGTAAATATCCTTGATATGCGCTATAGCTATAGATGTGAAGAATATGTGGTTAACATTTCATAAGGGTCGGTTCAGTAGTTTCGAAGATTTTATCAACAAGCCGTCGAAAAACGTTGTTTCGAGAAAAACGCGTTTAAAGTTTGTTTGGGTTACATAAATACATAAAACATTTTTTGGATGTATTTCGAAAGTGTATTTATTAAGTGTAACAACTTTTATATCAATATCTATAATATAAACCTATCAAAAAAATTCATGAAAATAAGTTTTTATTAGCGTCTAAAGTGAGAAGACCCCTTAAACCCTTGAAATAATTGTGAGCTTGTCGAAATCATTTTTTCTATCGCCTGAAAAAACACCGCACGTCAAATTTAACGTGCATTTACATGGACAAGACCTTCACACTGCGAATGATGATTTTTTTTTGGCTATTCAGCACCAAGATAAACCATTTCTAACAACGGATCAACGTAAACTAAACTATTATAAACATTTAGGAAAAAACCCCACCTTGCTCATCGTAAGCCATATATATTCAATATTGAACCATCAAGGTTTGATAAAAGACTACGAATCTTGGCTGGCCAATGAAGAGCATTGCTGCCAATCTCAATGTCTGCGAAGTTGCTGTATTTCGCCAACACTTAATATTAATTAATGGTAATAATACATAATCTCGGGACACAAATATAAATAGGCATCGTTATAAATTACTCAAAATTTCATTCTGAGCTGTATAAAACATTCACTGACGCAGTTTTTTTTCATAATAATCATCGATAATGTTATATTTTTTCAAGTTGGTAGTAACGCAAAAGTTTTTTCTCATTCACGTAATAAAAATATAAAAATGCATAATTTGGCTCTTTAATTATATATTTTATGAAAAATTAGAATCCACAAAATAAATCTATACCTTGCATGGAATTTTTTGAGGTTAATTGAAAAAAAAAAAAAACATAAATCATTATTGGATTCCACTGGACCCGTCCAACCTCCCTGATCTCCACCGAGGCACGAATACGCCCTGGGTGTAGCTTACAAAAGAAAACGGGCTATCCCGAATATTCCGAATAATAATAGAGACGGTACTCGAACGATTTTTTCGATCATTTTTTCTCGCCTGCAATCTGTCTGATCATTAGACACGTACTTGTATACGTGCGTGATAAAGGGCCTGAAGCGGAGAGGGAGCGGAGGAGAAGCGGCGGACAAATACGCGTTCGACAAAGCGGCAATGTCGAGAATGGATGTTGTACACCAGAGTGGTGTACACGCGTCCGCGAATCGAAATTTTTTCACTCAACGTATGCAAAGCGCCTTGCAGTGTTACTATATCGTCCAATGCACATATCAAATACATATACAGGGTGTCCTGTTATGAATGGATAATCCTGCAACTGTCGATAGGTCAGATCATGTTCTACTATACACTGGAATTTCAGTTCCGTAATAGTCCCACAGTTTTCAGGCTAACAATAATCTGCTTTTGGTTTTTCGCATCCCATTTCTACAAATGATAACTTTTTTTGACCCGGTTAAAAAAAAATACTCTTGGTTATTTGTTTTATCTAGAAAAGTTTCCTTTTTAACCTCAAATGTTAAGGAAACTATGAAAAAAAGATCTCATGCAGAATTTTCATGCAAACCAATTTGAACATCTGACTTTGATAGCCTGCGGTGTAAAAAAAATGTACTACGCACATCGTGCCAATTACTTTAAAAAGTTTCTTAGTTATTGTCGATTTATATCATTTGTAGAAATGCCATGCAAAAAACCAAAAACAGATGATTTTTTTCCAAAAAATCTCTAAAGCGCAAAATCTCGAAAACCGTGGGACTTTTACTAAACTGAAATTCCAGCATACAGGAGAGCATGATCTGACCCATCGACAGTTTCAGGATTATCCATTCATAATAGGACACCCTGTATACCACACACATATACATATCTACAAAGGTGATTTTGAAGAATTCGACGTTGAGAACCGTCCGTAAAGCAACCGGACGTGCTGATAGCCAATATTCCGTAGATATAACAGGTTCAAAATGTACTTTCCCAATACAGGGCGAGGTACATAAAGTGTTACAGAGCAATAACACTCAAACTATTGATCATATCCAAAAATGTTTCAGACAAAAGTGTCCGAGAGGGCCGTCATACTGGACTACCCTATTTTTTTCATCGGTGGAGGCGCTGACGCTACAGCACGGTCAACTCCATTTTCTAAACTGGAATGGTACATTTTTTTTCAACCATCTTGTGGAGCACCTCAAGCCGCATAAAAAACATCGGGGAGTCAAAGTTCTTCAAGGTCATTCAAGGTCAGTATCGATGATACAAATCTAAATATCTCGAATCAGTACCAAATATTTGGTAGTGATCCGAGATATTTAGATGTGTATTTCATTTTAATAGGTGATCTTGAATGACCTTGAACAACTTTGACCCCCTGATGTTTTTATGCGGCTTGAGGTACTCCACAAGATGGTTGAAAAAAATGTACCGTTCCATTTAAAAAAGTGATGTTGACCTTGACGTAGTTTCAGCGCCTCCACTGATAAAAAAATAGGGCGGCCCAGTGTGACGGCCTTCTCGAACAGTAAAACTTTTTTCTGAAACATTTTTGGATATGTGCCTCACCCTGTATATATATATATATATATATATACAGGCTATGTATATATATATATATACACAGGGTGTCCCTCTTATCTCTGCCACCCGAAATAACTCGGTAATTATCAACGTCACGAAAAAATGTTCCAGACAAAAGTTGTACGGTGTGAAGGGGGCCATCAAGTGCGACCAATTTTTTTAAATTTCGGTGGCGGCGCTGCCGCACAGTGAAGGTCACCTCCACGTTTAAAAATAGAATGGTACATTTTTTTCAACCATCTTGTGGAGCACCTCAAGCCGCATAAAAAACATACAAGGGTCAATATCGTTCAAGGTCATTCAAGGTCAGTATCGATGATACAAATCTAAATACCTCGGATCGCTACCAAATATTTGGTAGTGATCCGAGATATTTAGATTTGTATTTCATTTTGATAGGTGTTTGAAATGACCTTGAACGGCTTTGACCCACTCATGTTTTTTTATGCGGCTTGAGGTGCTCCACAAGATGGTTGACAAAAGAATGTACCATTCCATTTGAAAAAGTGGAGGTGACCTTCACTGTGCCTCAGCGCCTCCAGAAAAATAAGAAAATATTTGTCGCATTTGAAGCCCGCTTCACACCGTACAACTGTCTGGAACATTTTTTTGCGACGTCGATAATTACCGAGTTATTTGGGGTGGCAGAGATAAGAGGGACACCCTGTATATGCGATTTTCCAAAGTTTCTATGTCGCGGTGAAAGAATATAAATGGGATATTTTATAGTTTCGTGGCGCGAAAATAGAAAGAAAAATAAATAAACAAATAATAAAAGACACCCACGGTGGGCAAGCAGAAAAAAATAAAAATGAGAATTGGGTGGTTTCGATGGTCTTGATATATACGGGATCTTGCGGCAGTGACTATCGAACATCTCGTGTGTACTTTCCTGGGCGTGTTGCACCTGCGCGCGGCTCAATAAAGACGCACTATTTCCCGCGACCTCAGCCCACCCTCGCTCACCCGGTTTTCAACCCTCCGCAGCTGGCTGCTGTTCCAGGTACACCAGCACCAGCCACAAGGGAGGTGCTTCGCTGTCCTATGGATGTATCTCGGGAATACTCGCGAGCCAAGCCCCCCCCCGCCTCTTCTTTCCTCCTAACCCGGTTTCCGGTCCCTCGCCGTACCGGAACCGCAGCCTCGCCACGTTCTCCCTTCTTTCGTTGCTCATCCTCATCCTTGACGGGAATATAAATGGAAAATTTATCGTCCCGGAACCCCCGAAACTCCGCGAGTGCCTCCACCAACCAACCTCCCCGCCACCCTTCAACCGCACCACCATCCATCCAGTCGTTCTCCGTCATGCGAAATACTGTTAGCATAATGTAACACTCGAAGTCCCATGTGTGTGGAGCATATTGGTACATTAGAGAAAACAAAGTGATACAGCCCGAAATCTACGATGAATACGTATGTGTGACAGTGGATCAACGTCGATATCTCTTTTTTTTGGGGTAGGAAATTGTCGGTTTTGTTGCTCGGGAAATTGAACAAACTCGAATTTTTAAAAATTTATGTTGATATTGAAAATTGATGATGGAAGCGAGTAAGCTTGCGAGGGTGGAAAAGGGAATGACAATTTTATTCCATTGGATGGAATTTTATTTTGCCGAAACATCAGAAGGATTGCTTTGAAGCAGATTCCCGTTTTTTAATGAAACGACCAAAAATATTTGGTAAATTTTTACAAGTGGGGCTCCAGCTAGAAAAGGGGTTTAGAAATTTTGTACCGAGTCGATGTATTTCAAGGTACTTTGTTTATAATATTTAAGTCAGGGGAAGACAATTTCAACCCTTGTTTTAACCCCCAAACGCTTTCTTTTTACTTTTTTAAAGGTATGGAGGAAACGGGTTTGGTGACATCAAGTGGGTCAAATGACATGGGTTTGTCATTTGACCCACTTGATGTCACCAAACAAACCCAAACAAACGTATTTCAAAAATCGAATATTTTCCGGAAATATATTTTTTTCTTAATAAAATACCCCTCCTCCATCATAAGAAACATATTTTCATACTGCAGAATAGCTCCGAACACGTGAATAAAAATATGGAGCCGATTAGGGCGGAGACCTTAGACTAAAGGCCGATCGGCTAATAATTTTCAACGACATGATTCAAATTAATTTTTAAGATATACTTTTTAGAGCGTTCATACGTGTTTACGATAAGTTCTATACTTTTTTTTAATATCCACTCATTTTGTCTATCTATATATTTTGTTTAAAAATTCAACGTACAGAATGCAATGGGATCCATCATCAATCATGTCGGATTCTGTTCAGTAATGTGGGAATCCTTCAGGATTCAAATTGGATTCTTACAATGGATTTCAATGGGAAATCCCGATTAAAATCCCACGTACAAGCGTGACGTTTTAGTACAGGGTGTCCCAGAACTGAATGCGTTCTCTGAAATGGGGGGTTGGGGGTGAAATTCTGAGTCGATTTACATAAGCACATGTGGGTCTCAGATCAACCCCTGAATTATTATCAATTTTTTAAGGCGGGCCAATCAGATGCGCCCGATGAGGCGATACGCGCGTATAGCGGTGCCTGGTGGGGGCACCGCATCTACAGGCACCGCTATACGCGCGTATCGCCTCATCCGGCGCGCCTGATTGGTCCGGCTGAAAAAATTAATAATAATTCAGGGGTTGATCTGATACCTACACATGCTTATATAAATCGACTCAGAATTTCACCCCCAACCCCCCCATTGCAGCGAACACATTCAGTTCTGGGACACCATATATAGTAGTAGGTACAGTATATTGCAGGTATCCAATTGGATACGACCATTTTTGAACTGGCACTTTGAAAAATTAACTGAACCGCCATGTAGACGAGCAGGCTTGAAGAAAAATGTTTGAACATTACGATGATAAGTGTACAGCATATTCGATCCATCCAGTAATGTATAATCTCAGTTGACAGATTGAAATAAGGATCAGAGTTAGTAGCTCTTAAGGGGGCTTCCTCCCCGCCCTGATGAAGCACCGATCTATTTCGATTTAGCGTCAAAATCGAACCTGTCAAACGCAAACTCCAGTGGACATCACTCGTAGACGAAATAAAAACAGTAACCACGGAAATGGAACTAGGTCATAAAATGAGAGAAAAAGACACAGATGCTCAAGCTTACCGGTCGTAAAGCACGATGAGCGATTCCGATCGGCATAAACGAGCGTTTATAGAACGCTCGAAAGGGGCTGGAGGGGGGGCTGATCGAATATTATTTCATGCTCTTTGAACAGATAACGGGAGCCATTCGCACGTCCGGATCGTGTACATCGACGCAACCGGCAGATATGCCCGTCGGGGGTGCTGCTTATAGCGCTAAAGCGTTGTAACGCCCAGAGCGCGCCCGCGTGCACACCATCTCTGGCCTGCGATGAGTCTCGATCGGTCACGAACTTCGAATAAAACGCGAAACTGCGAAGGTTGCCCGAAAGCCGCACGGGCCCGTTTAGGAGACTCGATGGATTTATAGTGACGCATTAAAGGGAGAAATTCAACCCGTGCCTGATCGTCCGGGCCGAGAAATCCTTCCGCTACGCAGCTTTCCGATACACCCACATACGCACCCACGTCCGATGGACGAGGCCCCGTGACTCAAGGATTCGATTTTAAACCTCTCGTGGCATGACGTGTTTCGAAATTTCAAATTTAATCAGCATTTTGGCGATTAGCTTCATTTGTAAACAATTATCGTATGGATCTTTATCACTAAACACTAGGGATTTTCATGTAACGGGGCGAATCATCAATTTCATTACTTTATTTATTATATTATTTTTATTATTGGATTTTATTATAATATAAGAAAATGAATAATAAACATGAATAGTGAAAATGGGAATAATACAAAAAATAAATATAAAGGATAAATATCATATAATGAAATGAATAGTAAATAGAATAGAATAAAATAAATAATAAAATAGTATATTTTATTGTTGATAATATATATTATTATTTATATACAATAAAATAGTATATTTTCTGACTTATTATTACCGTCTTCGGGTACGAGAAAGTGTATCGCGATGTTTCGGGTTTGGGAAACATTATTAAGGGAGTTAAATAACCAGAATATTCCGTTAAATAATTCAGAATAGTCTACGTATAATAATATGAATTTGACTCTGATTCGTATTAAGGTAGAACAAGCGCGCTCTTGATTTCTATCGATTTTATTCAAGTTTTAACCAGGCATTGTTCATATCATTATGCATGTTTGAGTGAAATTTCAGAACAGTCAACTATTTAGATTGGGAAATAATGGGTTTTAAAATTGCAACTTTTGAAACTGCAGGGTCTGCATTGAAATTTGGACAGAATAATTTTCCGTACAAAATATCTGTATGAACAAAATTTTCAATTAGTTATGAATTAACCAACATTTTTAATTGTTAATGAAGATAACATAAACAGTATGAAATATTAATGTTTATAACGGAAATATTTTTTTTATGATAAAAGTTTTTAACTTAAGGAACACAATTATTTTTTTTCTCGTAATATTGAACAATACTGTTCCGCGGTGTTGCCATATGCCTTTTTATTATAGGGGATAAATATTTTTTTACGGAGAATCATTCTGTGTTTGCTGAACGTTTTTAGCAAAACTGAATAATGAAGGCAATCCAAACTTTTTTCACTCTTTCCGTAACTAGTTTGCTATCTAAACATAATTTTTTTTCTTCAAAATTTATATACACATCGAATGGTACAACGAGTTATGTGACTTGACTTTTGGTCAATGCAGACCCTGCGGTGTTAAAAGATGCAATTTTGAAACCCATTATCTCCCAATCTAAATGGTCGATTGTTCTGAAAATTCACTCAAACATACATAATTGTATGAACAATGCCTGGTTAAAATTTGAACAAAATCTATAGAAAATAAGAGCGCGCGCTCGTTCTGCTTTAAATCACCAGCCCCTCGATCATTTCCACCCTCACAAAGAACATCACTCAAGGGCCCACTTTCGATTTTGTTAAAACTCATATATGTGATAAAGCATTGAAAATTATAGACACGTATTCTTTACCGGCGGAAAAAACGCTTTTAAGAGGGTGAACCACCCCTTAAAGAAAGGCGTGTCAGGGGGTGATTATGCGATTTCACCAAAAAGCAGTCCACCGATCTGAATGAAACATAAACCAGAATTCTTCTGAACTAGAGTAATGAAAAATCCACTATAGAAGTATTGGTAAAAATATGAAGGTCTGACTTTTTTTTGCGTTTTCGGCCGATGAAAAAAAATTCATGTCTAATAGTTTTCAATGTTTTATCGCATATATGAGTTTGAGAGTTAAGTGATGTTCCTTGTCGGTATTACAATTTTTCAAAAAGGCCAAATTTACTACCCTGTGTACTCCCGATCTTTTCGTAAAAAATAACGCGTACCGACTTTTTTTCGACTATATCGAAGGTGGCCAGAATTATAATTATTTTATCGTGAATTTCACGAATTTTTCAAGAGAATTTTAGGAAATGATTCGATCGAAAGATAAAATGTGAGATAATCTTTGAATTTTCTCAGGCACTGCATGACTCGAACAAATTGTCACACGGGCTCAACGCAAGCTCAGTTTACCAATGTAAAAAAATACATGTGCGTGGGTGGATTTTAGGGCAAATATTTATTCCGCAAATGCGATTATGGCCAGCTTTATATATATGTATGCAGACCCACATACACACATATGGCTTCATAAAGTGATGCACCGAGTGTTGCAAGAGTGATGTATTATCGATGCAGCAGCTACCTATGCAAGTGCGGTAGGATGGACTGAAACGTTATGGGGAAAAAAAAAAGCGAAATACGAAACTCCTCTGGTCCGGTCGCGTGACCACGTGCGGTTATTCCCGACGCGGTTTTTATTATTCACAAATCAATGCCCGTCCCCTAGTTATCGACTCTCGGGCGCTCGCACAGCTCGCCAAGTCCACCCCCCCCCCCTGGTCTGCTTATGCATATACTCCGTACGTAAAAGGTATGAAAATATTCGTGATAGAAGTAAAGATTCGATAAACCTTTTACCTCGCACGTGCATCGTGAAAATTATGCAACAGCCTTCGGTGTAGAATAATAACGACGAAATTACGTGAAAATTTATAGGACACCGATGATACCTCGTTTGGCTGTTGATCGCGAATGGAAATTGCGATAATAAATGGCGGAAGGAGAAGATAAAAAAAAAAACAACGGCGCGAAAAAAAAATGATAAATTGCCTGGATCGCCATTTAATTGGGATTTTTTTTCCCGTACGTATGTGGAAACGTCCCTGTTAACAATCGAATTTACCGTTAACAGCAAAAACGAAGAATTAATAGCCGCGGAAATCCCAAGCTGCTTCATTCTTCGACTCCGTTCTCACATTCGTCGCGCGAATTTTTTTCGAGGACATATTGCGTGCAACTGCGCGATTACTCACGTGGGAAAAAAATAATTGCGAAGCTCTCTCGTGTTGTTCTTTTTCTGTTCTTCGCATTTTCCTCTTTTCACTCACCTGAAACAAAAGAAAAATCACGAAACGTTATGTTTTTGTTTTGAAATTTCACGCGGTGCACATTGAATTTTTAACATTTGAAGTTGTCAGGGCGACGCGATCGGATCGCGCTCTTTTGTTTCATGCACCGTATGAGATTCGTGAAAGGATAAATAAAATGCACATTTTTCAATACTCCTGACGATTCCACCTCGTCGACGAGTATCCTGAATGGTTTTTGTCTTTTTCCCAAATAAAATAGTTTCCTGTCTGAGAGAGTTATTTTCCCGTAAAGTGTGGTCGTTTCACGAATTGAATGCCCGTAAGGTACAGCCTCATACCCCAGTACTATGACGTTGACGTTGGCATCTTTCGAATGCAGCGATGCTTTTTTAATTTCTTCAATTTTATCATTATTTCAAGGCTTTTTTTCAAATTGAGCTCGTAAATTAACCTAATAGGAATAACCAGAAAGGTTTGAGCGATAAGCATATCCTAAATCGGCAAAAAAAATTGAGCCACTAACAAGGAACCTCCCCTAGGTGATACCCTTCGATTTTGTTGAAATTTGGATATGTTATAAAGCACCGAAAAGTAAGCGATTCGTATTTTTTTTATCGGCGGAAAAACGGTTTCAAGGGGTGAAACGAACCCTCGAAAATAGGGGTGTTTTTCGTTTTTCGTCGATAACGTTATCGTTCTCATCTCCAATGTATAGTGCACAAAAAAATAAACATAGTTGCAATTTGGAATTTTTCCAATATCTCGTACCGTTAAAACGTTATCGACGAAAAACGAAAAACATCCCCATTTTTGAGGGTGCGTTTCAGCCCTTAATACCGTTTTTCTGTCGATAAAAAAAATACGTATCGCTTACTTTTCGGTGCTTTATAACATGTCCAAATTTCAACAAAATCGAAGGGTGTCGCCTGAGGGATGTTCCTTGTAAGAAGAATTGATTTTAAATGCGTTGCAACAATGCGTACCGCAATGTCATTCAGTACGTCAGTGCATGTGAAAGGAATATCGTGAAATAGACACGGCGTAATCGGGATTTGATTGGATATTTAGTTGGTGTTCGCCTCAATAGCCCTGAGCTCTCCAACATTTCATTTGTAACATCTCTCTCTGTCTCTCTCTCTCTCTCTCTCTCTCTCTCTCTCTCTCTCTCTCTCTTGGTAGCACTAGTAGGATTCGCGCAGAGCTGGAACGCTATTTAACGGTTGAAACATTGCCAATATGACACAATCAACATGGTAGATCGAATTTTGGAGTGCGAGAAGGCTCGGGCGATAAAAGTTCAATGACACACGTGATTGCCATTTGATTAGCGTTCAATGAACGCAGTTGTATTGTCACAAACGAATGCGGTTGAACGCGAAGATTTTCGGTCGGGCCATCCAGTATAAGTTGTTCATAACGTATATATGTATACATAAATACAGGGTGTCCCTCTTATCTGTGTCACCCGAAATAACTCGGTAATTATCGACATCACCAAAAATGCTCCAGACAAAAGTTGTACGGTGTGAACTCAA
The DNA here is from genome assembly GCA_963210295.1 of Ophion ellenae. Classification (NCBI taxonomy): domain Eukaryota; kingdom Metazoa; phylum Arthropoda; class Insecta; order Hymenoptera; family Ichneumonidae; genus Ophion; species Ophion ellenae. Next base: position 41,726,056 of record OY723390.1, on the reverse strand, counting down.
ATGCGGTGGCCATTAAATGCGACCATTTTTTTTTTTTTTCGATGGAGGCGCTGATGCACGGTGAAGATCACCTCCACTTTTTTAAGGTCTTAGGCCACAGTAAAGGGTATAAAATCATGTGCGAATTTAACCATTTTTTCGCATGAAAAAGTCATTTACTTATAAAATTGATTACATATCTATTTAGTATGAATATCAAGCTGTTAGAAAATATATATCTTTTTTTTCGATTGACAAAATGGCCGACTACTCGAAACTTCGCGAAACAGCTTTTTTCCAATTGGCGTGACAAATAACTTCAACAATTTTCACTCGATTTACTTCAAATATAAAAGTTACGTTTCTAATTGCATTTCGCAAAAAAGTACGTACGGAATTTCTGATTAATCGAAAACTTTTCATTTTATGAGCAGTTATAACGAAATTATTCACTGAAAATTCATTTCTTAAGATCAAATACCTACAACTTTTGAACAAAATAATATTTTTTAAATTCCGTACGTACTTCTCTAGGTATTCTAATGTAGATTGACGAGAATTTTTGTTTTTTCTTCTAGGTAAAAAATTGTGGATGCTAAATGTCATGCCGCGGAGTGCCTAAAAAAAGATAACAAAATAAAATATCAGTAGTCGGCCATTTTGTGCATCGAAAAAAATGTATATATATATTTTCTAACAGCTTGATATTCATACTAAATAGATGTGTAATTAATTTCACGAGTGAATCACTTTTTCACACGAAAATAAATTGTTAAATTCGCACATGATTTTATACACGTTACTGTGGCCTAAGGCCTTATATGGAATGGTACATTTTTCAACCATCTTGTGGAGCATCTAAAGCCACATAACAAACATTAGGGGTCAAAGTCGTTCAAGGTCATTCGAGGTCACCCATCAAAATGAAATACCAAATATTTCGGAATTTGTAGTGTATTTCATCACTACAAAATATTTCGGATCACTACACTCGCATCACTACCAAATATTTTGTAGTGATCCGACATATTCAGATTTGTATTTCATTTTAATAAGTGACCTTGAATGACCTTGAACGACTTTGACCCCTAATGTTGCGCAGTCGCATTACTTGCAAAAATTGCTCGCATTTTGCCCCCTTCACACCGTACAACTTTTGTCTGGAACATTTTTTTGTGACATCGATAATTACCGAGTTATTTCGGGTGGCAGAGATAAGAGGGACACCCTGTATATGTATATGCGGTATTAGCGAGGAAGAGAAAAAAAGCCGGGATTGTCTCGAACAAAAAGTGGAACGCCAGGGGAAAATAAAATAATTCAATAGTATTCCCTCAGCTTTGCAATTGCTTTTTCTTTCATCCACTTTTTTTATACTTTCCTCAGTGCGGCTCCATCTTCGAGTTGGTTTCGTTACTTTGCTCGCTTTCTCGCTCTCTTGCATTTAATTTCATATATATATATACACACATAGATACCTACATACAGACACACACACATACGCGCGCGCACATATATATATATATATATATATATATGCAGTTCGACCTCGACTTCGTAATTTGCGTTTCAATTATTCTCCGTTAATCCGCAATAGCGCTGTTTGTACATTTCACCGTACTATCTATCTTTTTTTTTAATTCATTTTTTTCCCCGTCTTGCCCCTCGAATATTTCCTTTCCTTGCATGTGTCTCGCTCTGTTTCTCACAAATTGCCGGCACAGAATGCGGTGCGGTGTACGCGCACAAGCGTCTATCGTACCTTGCGAGCCACGTCTAGGTATGCCCCGCGCTCGTCGTCCACGACTTCTCCCTTGTCTTTCTTTCTTAACAAACTCAACGAAGTTGGTCTTCACTTTTATTTACTTCGCAACTCATCGTCCACCAGGTATCTTCACTGTAGTCGCTGTACACGGAGCAACTTTGACTTGTAGCGAAAGTGAGGGAAAGACGGTGCGGGGGAGGGGGGGGTGAAATATACTTGGAGATATTTTCTTGTCCTTCGAGTAATTACACGTTCGCTGGGATTCTTTTTGTTGCAGAGAGCGAGAGAGGGAGAGAGAGAGAGAGAGAGAGAGAGAGAGAGAGAGAGAGAGAGAGAGACGCTCATCCCCCTTGGCGCACAAAGAACTTTTTTTTCTCAAGACTTCTACAGATGCGAATAGCAATGTCCTAAAGTTCAAACGGCTTTCATGAAAATTAATTATCCTCGTTGTTACTCCGCATTCTCGTTCTCAAGTTGATGTGAAACTGATGCCGATGCGAGAGAGATTGCAATAACGTATACGAAGCGAACTTATTTTTTTCATTTAGATTCTTCAAGCGCCAGCCGAGTTTAATTTCCTTCGAGAGTACACACGCGTCGCCACCTTGTCGAGAATTAAAAAAAATCCGAGGTGCGAAATAACATAAATAAGGGTCATCCCGGTGGAGTGCCGTGAACGCGAAGGGACTAGCGAAGAGCAGGGATAGAGGCTCGAAAGAAGGAAGCGAGAAAAACTACAGACGCGTTAGCACCCTCTAATCTCACCACCGCGGTAATTAGTACGGTGGCTCTTTTTTAAGTATTTTCGAGTCTCGTAGATTTTTCTGCGGAGCTCTCTCTCTCTCTCTCTCTCTCTCTCTCTCTCTCTCTCTCTCGCTCTCTCTCTCACTCTTTATTTCCTCAATTATCCGACTTCCTCGGGTAACTGAAAATCCCGTTTGTTCGTTTTTAAACGGATGCGTTCGTGGCGAACATTATTGGGAAGATATGGCACTGAATGGACGCTTGAAAAAATTTACCGAGACATGAAACTTGCACTGAAGAGCGATGAATCCTTTTATTTGCATCGGTATTTGCCCTTACAATATTGCGAATATATCTGGCGATTTCTAAACAGCCATAAACAATCATTATTATTCGTTTTTTATACGTTGAAGTTGTCGAAAAGTGACGAAAGTATCCTGAATGTGGTTGAATTAGAAAACGTTTTTTCTTTCTTTTTTCAAAATGAATTAATTCTCGGTGACCGGAATATTTTTGTTTGGGAATACACGTTTAAAGGGTCTTCTCACTTTAGACGTTAAAATATAGCTATTTTCATGATTTTTTTTGATAGGTTTATATTATAAATATCGACACATAAGTTGTTACACTTAATAAATACACTTTCAAAATACATTAAGATTTTTTTATTTATTTATTTAAGTTATTATTTATAGACGGAAATGGTAATTTAAAAAAATGTCCTAAAAAAATTGTAGGCCTGCGCTGTCGATGAAATCTCGGAGATGGATCATCCGAAACAAAAAAAGATTTTTGATATACGCAAAAATAACAAAATGGCGAACATTTTTCGAAAAAACAAAACAAAACGTGTTTTTTCACCGTTTGTGGCAAAAAAATGAGTAAATATCAACATTCAAAATAATCCTTGATATGCGCTATAGATATAGTTGTGAAGAATATGTGGTTAAAATTTCATAAGGACCGGTTCAGTAGTTTCGAAGATTGTATCAACAAGCCGTCGAAAAACGTTGTTTCGAGATAAACGCGTTTGAAGTTTGTTTGGGTTACATAAATACATTAAAAACATATTTTTTATGCATTTCGAAAGTGTATTTATTAAGTGTAACAACTTTTATATCAAGATCTGTAATATAAACCTATCAAAAAAATGCATGAAAATAGCATTTTTTAGCGACTAAAGTGAGAAGACCCCTTAATGCTATGTCCATGAATTATTTCGGATCTTCAAACCTCAGAGTTACAAGAACAGACAGGGGTAGATGGAGACTCCGCCGATGGAGACAACTGCACAGAAGAGCAAGCAAGCCTTTTTTTAAGTTTGCATCAATAATATGTTTTTGAAAAATTGCGAATTAATCTCGCGATTTGTAAACCACGGTATTCCACAAAAAGCATTATCATTCGTTGTTCACACGTAAAATTTGTCGAAAAGTGACGAATTTTTTTTCCACATAAATAACTTCGCGTTAACCACGATACTTTTATTTGAAAATACACGTTTAATGCTATTTCCATAAATTATTTCGGATTCTTGAACCTCAGAGTTGAAAGAACAGACGGGGTGGATGGTGACTCCGCTGTTGGAGACAAAGATCGTGAAAAAAATATGAGGCTTTCCAGTAGATGAGAAATCCCGATATGGAAACCAGTAAGCCAATTGTGTATTTTCCCTAAAGTTCATTAGTAACTCTACCAATCATACCATCATCCCCTTCGCGCCTCATACCACCCCAACCCCGTCAATGCATTTTCATACCGTGACATTGATACCGAACGCGATAAAAGTGGAGTATCATGTTGGATTCTCGACGTCATACAAAAACATCCTTTGCGGATGCTTTCGCATGACTGACTGGTGGACGTTTGAATCGTAGGAAATGCAAGCTCTTCATGCGTCTGTTTATGCGAGACAAAGCAAAAGCAGTCGGGAGAAAAGAGCTGAGTTTATGTACCGACAATGCCTGAAATTTTGAGCCCCGGGTTTATACGCGTGTATATAGGCGCGAGCAGGCGAATGACTCCGGCACGTTTTTTTCTGTTTCCTTTGGCATTCTCAACGTTCTCATATCCAGCGCCACGTGGACCCCCATTAAGGTACCCGACGCGAAGTGTCGCGTGCTTTTTTTCGGCCAATCTGTCGGCGAGCGTAGCTGTCTGGCTTCGCCTCTGGCAAGTACAAAGCATCGGACAAAGCTTGAAGTATAGTCATCCCTTGCGTGGTTTTCGCGCACTCTGGCCACTTTTCTTTCGTCCTCAGTCCTCTCCTCTTATTTTTATCTGGCACGAGCTTACCTCGACCGCAACGTAACTCGCAAATATCGTTAAGGCGTTACCCCCACTTGTAGCGCAAAAAAGGCCTTTTTCATGAATTTTTTTAAAGGAAACTACAAAACTTTTTTGATCGATCAATATACCATCTTAAAGAACACACCTTGAAGAACTTTCAGTAATTTTTTTATTGAAAAATATTACATTGTTTAGTGGCAAATGGCCGTCAATGAAATAATGTTTTTATATACACGGTTTGCGGTGACCAACATTGCGGCGAAGTGGATGATCTGAAAAAAAAATGCGGGTGGATTTAGTCAAATATAAGTATAAACTAGTCTTTAATCGAAGGATTTTAAAAAATATTCATTTTTCACAAAATGGCGGTCAGTCAAAGTTAATGGTTCGATTTTAACGAAAAAAACGGCCGTTTTTTGGCTATAAAACGGGCATTTTTTTCGAAAAAAAAAATCGAACGATTAAAGACTACATTTTTATGTATTAAATAAGTCTGCAAAATTTCAAGAAGATCGGTTCATTAGTGTTCGAGTAATCTTGGTCACCGACTTCAGAAATGCCATTTTGAGAAAAACGCGTTTACAGTTTCTCTTTCAACGCGGATTCTTCTCTTTCAACGCTCATATCTCAGTCAATTTTGTTCGGATCGACTTGAAATTTTCAGGACATATTCTCAGATACTTATACTTCAAAAAAATGCAATAAAAAAAATCGATTTTTTCAAAATCGCAAGTGGGGGTAACCCCTTGAGTGGGTAACGACGGAAAAACGAAGATGACGTTCGCAGTGTAGGAATGCAACGAAAGTGATTAATGCAAGATTTTATTTAACTTGACTTTCTGTGAGATGCGAAACGGAAAATCGATATATCACTTACATCCCATAATATTCGAATATACATCTTATTCGAAAATTATGCATCCTCCCAATTTGCGCTGCTCGACTCGAAGTACCACCGGAACCAAAAAATCATTATTTCTTTCTCCATTTTTTTCAGTTAATTCAAGCTACCGGAAGACACTAACGTTTTTTTCCTTATCCTTATGGTTTACCCGATAGCCTGAGGTGGCAAAAAAAGATTTGGGGGGATCGAAATGGGGATCGATAAAATTACAGGAACCGCAATATTTCATTTGCTGCATTCCAATGGTTGCAATAACTTCGTCACCCTGACTGGAAAGAAGCGGAAGATCAAGCTCGAAAATACACCACGTATGTGAAGCTTTCAAATTCACGATGCGAGACGTTGAGAATTTCCTCGTCGAATTCGCACCGCTAATTGCCACAATCTTGCAACATTTCCGAAGTTGCACGCGGCGATAAAAAATCGGCATAAAATCTTTAAACGCTCCTGAAGCGAGTTTCGAATCCGTTCGTCCTCCTGTTACATCGACAATTCCGCGCGTAAGAATTCGAGTAGATGATCGTGGCTTTTATAGCCGGGAAGTAACGACCGCTCGGAGGAGACACATTTTTGCAGGAACTCGTTGGAGTTGGATGGTCGATGCGTGGAAGGACGCAGCATCCGGGAGCGGAGGAAAAAGCGGAGGTGCTTTTCTCTTATCTTTTTTCCTCCGATCAAAAGATGTTCAAACTGGTGCGCGGTGCAGGAATCTCATGGTGGAAATTCTTCCTGGCCGTAATTGTTCTTACGGCTTAATAAACGAACTTGGCAACTTTTTCATAGTTTTTAGTCGTAAGTAGAAACGGAAACGGGGAGTGGAAGTGGAGCTGGGAAAAACCAGGAAAAATAGAAAGAGCGAGAGAGAGAGCGAGAGAGAGAGAGAAAAGGAGCTTACTGATTTACCCAAAGGCATCCATGGAAACGTCTCGTAAAGCGGAAGCTCTCTTTCGCTACCACTGAATCGGACATCGAGGAACCACTCTTCGGCTATGTGCCCAAAGAACATGTGACGCATTCTACGTCACTTCAGCCAGTAAAAAAAAATCCACAAGTAATTTTGAAAAATCGAGTTACTTTATTGAAAAATATTCACCAAGTGTCGAATTTTTTTCCAAAATTCTGACGTTTTTTCTCGTTGATTACCATTTTTTAACATTTTTCCATTCAAATGGCTGTATCTTTGGCAGGATTTGACGTATTTACATTCGTAAAAAACGAAAATGTGCGTCTTTTTATAGCCTTCCAGGAAAAAACTATTTTGGATTTTATTGAGCAAGTCAAACGTCCGTTTCAGGGCAAAATATGCAAAAAAAAAAAATTTCTCTCAAGGAAAGACACGCGTTATTTTATTTTTTTAAATTCCCCCGAATTGTGAATACGAAAAGCGGATTTTTGGTATTTTTTATGTTATGGGATCTTCAACACCGAGAAGTAAGATCTATTTTTATTTTTTTTTATTTTATTTTTTATTAATATTCGATTGAAGAGTGTGGAGCACTCCAAGGTTCCAATACATATGACATATATGTAATATGTATTGCAAAAACCTGGTAAACATACAGCGAGTGCTCCACACTCTTCAATCGAATATTAATCAAAAAATTAATAAAATACAAATAGCTGTTACTTCACGGTGTTTAGGAATCCCATAATATAAAAAATACCAAAAATCCGTTTTTCGTATTCACAATTTGGGGAAATTCTTAAAAATAATATAACGAGTGTCGTTCCTTGAGAAAAAAAAATTTATTGCATATTTTGCCCTGAAACGGACGTTCGACTTGCTCGATAAAATCGAAATTAATTTTTTTCTGGAAGGCTAGAAAAAGACGCACATTTTCGTTTTTTACGAATGTAAATACGTCAAATCCTGCCAAAGATACAGCCATTTGAATGGAAAAATATTAGAAAATGGCAATCAACGAGAAAAAACGTCAGAAATTTTTAAAAAATGTCGACATTCGGTGAATATTTTTCAATAAAGTAACTCGATTTTTCAAAATTATTTGTGGATTTTTTTTTACTCGCTGAAGTGACGTGGAATGCCTCATGTATGTATGAGAAAAGAATATTTTGATATCTATATCTGTATAATGTTGGCTACCAGCTTGTCTGGCTGTTTTGACGACGCGCAATTCATTTTCTCCAACAGACCGTCGGTTTTGGGGACAAGACGATCCTCGGAATGGTCTTTGCGCGCGGACCTGCCTCCATTTGTCGAGACGTGATGTTGGTAACGTTGGAGTTTACGCGAGGTTGAGACTGGGGACGAAAATCTACTATGAGGGCTGTCCTCAAAATCAAGGGTCTCTACATTTTCTTCATCTTTATATCTATATAGATGTGTACACATATAGGTCAAGAATTCGCCTCTCGAATTAACCGAGAGTGCAGTGCGACGCCAGAGGGTGGCCAAGCGGAGATTTTGCTGAATCGACAAACAAAGTTTTTGACTGTGTCGTCTCCTTTTCTCTCCCTCTCTCGCTTTCTCTTGCTATCGCGGGTTTGCCGGTTGAATTGCGCACTAAAGAACCCCGGTATAGGGCTCCATGGACTGCAACGAATCTGTTACTGAAACGTTTCGTACCGCTTAAGATTCCACCTTGGGCCACCTCTACCGTGAAATAATATTTGCGTTTCATTATTCAAACTTTTCTCAAAGGCGCTTCGCAACCTCGCCCTCTGCGAGTCTTCCGTTTTCGATAAATATGCATGCGCGCATACGTATACGTATATTGTGTGTACAAAGGGAAAGAAAAAAAGCTTATTATCGCACGCAGGGAGCATGGGTACACTGAGAGAAATGTATGGTGTTGTCAACCATATTTTAACTATATTTTACATTTCCCTGGAGGGACGATAATATTTTATAGCCGTAGTTACTGCCAAAAGTAGAGTACTGCTTATTGATATTTTAGCGGTTGCATGAATTATGCACGTATGTTAAGACGTTACCCCCACTTGTAGCGCAAAAAAGGCCTTTTTCATGAATTTTTTTTAAAGAAAACTACAAAACTTTTTTAATCGATCAATATACCATCTTAAAGAACACATCTTGAAGAACTTTCAGTAATTTTTTTATTGAAAAATATTACATTGTTTAGTGGCAAATGGCCGTCAATGAAATAATGTTTTTATATACACGGTTTGCGGTGACCAACATTGCGGCGAAGTGCATCATCTGGAAAAAAAAATGCGGATGGATTTAGTCAAATATAAGTATACACTAGTCTTTAATCGAAGGATTTTAAAAAATATTCATTTTTCACAAAATGGCGGACAGTCAAAGTTAATGGTTCGATTTAAAAAAAAAAAAACGGCCGTTTTTTGGCTATAAAACGGCCATTATTTTCGAAAAAAAATCAAATGATTAAAGACTACATTTTTATGTATTAATTAAGCCTGCAAAATTTCAAGAAGATCGGTTCATTAGTGTTCGAGTAATCTTGGTCACCGACTTCGGAAATGCCATTTTGAGAAAAACCCGTTTAAAGTTTCTCTTTCAACGCTCTTTCAACGCGGATTCTTCTCTTTCAACGCTCATATCTCATTCAATTTTGTTCGGATCGACTTGAAATTTTCAGGACATATTCTCAGATACTTATACTTCAAAAAAACGCAATAAAAAAAATCGATTTTTTCAAAATCGCAAGTGGGGGTAACCCGTTAAGCGCCACTACCAATCTTACGAACATACGTTTATTCTTCAACGCTATTTAATATAGTAGGTCTTCATCAAATGGATATTCCCTGATACTATCAATAATGTACGTCCCCAAAATTCTAATAGTGAACTGATATATATATATATATATATATATATATATATATATATATATATATATATATATATACATCGATTAAAAATGTTGGCTGTGATTTGCGACGATGTTTATAGTGATTTGTACCATATTATAAGATACGACCAGCTATATGCGTATTTGGTGGGTTATTCAAGTGTTGGTACAAGGCATCAATGCCCGTCTACTATATGCGCAGAATAATTCATAAATCCAAAATAAAAGAAAATACCCAACTGAGAGTTCCACCTCGATGATTTTTTTATTATAACTCGCCATTCTCTGACCTCCTGTAATGATTTATTTCGAAGAAAATATTTCGCCCAATCGGAATCGAACCTAGAACCTAACTGTACTTCCGAATAACTCTTACCTCCGATTTAGGTGAAATTTTGCATCTGTTTTTTTTTATGCTATAAGTCACTGTTTAGATGGATTTTTGGCGCTTCGCAATAGTTTTGTACCTTATAATAGTGATTTATACTATAGTATATGATACGACCTGCTGAATGCATAGTAATGTGTGTCCTACAAGAGTAGTCGGTAAACTACAAGAAGTGTTGAACTGGTGATGTTGATGTTCGCATCGTTGGAACCCAACGGAAAATGGGTCTTAAACCTTTTTTCGGTCAATTTTGGCTGCCAAAAATGCTAGAATATTTCTTTACGTATTCTTATTAGAGATTTTCGACCACCATTTGCAAAAAAGAGGACTTTGGATAATGATAAAAATAAAGAAACCTGTCATGAAAAAAACAACCGTTGCGTTCCAACGATGCAAACTGTAAGGTCATGTTGAACTGATATTATATTGTTGTAACAAACATACTATGTTACAGTTTGTGAGACATGCGTAGTTCTTAGAACTATTAAGGGGCTATACTAGTGTGAACGCTGAAAATTTGGGTGATCTTCGGGAATTTTTTGGAAAAAAGTACTCAATTAAATGTTTCGAAAAATTAGGAATATATTTGGCTATACTTGACCTATATTACATAATTTTTTCATAGCAAAATATTGAGATCCAAGCGACTTATGCGGTGTCTTCGAAGGCGCAAAAAAAGTTGCTCCATTGCTGACATGATTTCGACCGATTGAGTAGCTGAAACCGAAAAAGAAAAAAAATGTCGTTAAACTGGAAGGTATTTCCTGTACAATGACGTAGGATTTTCGATATATATAAAAATCTAACGAAATGGCGTAGTTATGAAAGTATGTTTTCTTGTCTATAAAATGGTCGTTTTTTTCAATGCCAAATTGTCAATTTTAATCCAATCAAAAATATTCTACGTCATTGTAGAGTAAATATATTCAGTACTCAGTTCAAATTTCAAGTCAATCGGATAATTTCTCTTTGAGTTACAATGTCTGCAAATTTGAAAAGTCTCATTTCTAGAAAAACGCGTTTAAAGATTTAACTATCGATTTTTGCAAGATAAAATTATTTTTACCATAAAAACTGCTAATCAGCTATACCTGGCCAGCTGGAAACTGTCGAAAAGACAAAAAAAATCGACTTTTTGCAAGTATCACACTGGTATAGCCCCTTAAAGGGTCTTCTCACTTTAGACGCTAAGAAAACGCTATTTTCATGAATTATATATAGATAATATTATAGATATTGATATAAAAGTTGTTACACTTAATAAAACCACTTTCGAAATACATTTTTTTTAAATATTTATTTATTTAAGTCACTATTTATAGACGAAAATGGTAGTTAAAAAAATGTCCTAAAAAAATGGTAGGTCTGCGCGTATCATACGATTTTTTATATATGCAAAAATAACAAAATGGCGGATATTTTTCGAAAAAAGTGTTTTTTCACCGTTTTGGCAAAAAAATAGTAAATATCAATATTGAAAAAATCTATGATATGCGCTATAGCTATGTTGTAAAGAACATGTGGTTAAAATTTCATAAGGATCAGTTTAGTAGTTTCGAAGATTTTATCAAAAAGCCGTCGAAAAACGTTGTTTCGAGAAAAACGCGTTTAAAATTTGTTTGGGTTCAACGAATACATAAAACATTTTTTTATGCATCTCGAAAGTGTATTCATTAAGTGTAATAAATTTTATATCAATATCTATAATATAAACCTATTTTTAAAAACATGAAAATCGCCGTTTTTTAGCGTCTAAAATGAGAAGCCCCCTTAAGCTGCGGTTGCTCGAACTACAAATGATTTACGTCTTTGCTATAAGTAAACTTTACTATATATTTTTTTTTTTTCGAATAGTCACTTTTCATAAGGTCTTCTAACAAATTATATTTGAAAAACGTTAATGTTAACCATAAGAATTGTACAAACTTGAAAAGAATAGTATAAGTTTGACTGAACAAAACGTAACGTACAGTAATACAACATTAGTATTTGTACGCCGATTTTTTTATAGCACTGAGTTCACCATATCTATATAGTCAAGCCTTTCACAATAGTGAATAATCATTTCGGGGATAATGGATAGTCAAACACAACACCCAAATCGCATGTTTAGGTATACTTTTCACTTATAGTCGTGTTAACCATATTATGATTGCGGTATCAATAAATTATAACGAATTTTACTATCCCCTCTTTGACCATGGGCGTTTGTTGTAAATACCATGGACTTTTCTCTCGGGGTATGTACAAGGCTTTGCCAAATCGTCGAGTCGAAGTTTTTTCCACCCTCTCGTCCTTAACTCGAGGCTTCCTCCGACCGGACTCCCCTGAACTGCGGACTTCCGTCAGTGTATACGTGCGTACGTGTACGAATAAATGCACCGCAGAGATCGGCAGCGGGAAGCGAAGCTCGTGGGTGAAAAAAGTCCCAGACGCGAAAACTCTTGGCACGAGGAACGTAATCGCTTCCGCGAGAATTAATTGCTGGGGCGATTAAAAATGTCTTCAAAGCTGAGCGCGCGGCAATGCGAAACGGAAAATCCAGGCACTGGGGACACTCGTTTCACGGGGGAGACCGGAAATCGTTCAAACGTTGAGAGGGACCCCAAGAGTTCCTGCGTGCCCCCAGAGAGGGTTTTCAAACGAATTTTGAGACGCAAAGAGCAACAAATTGCAAAATAAACTTTGAAAAAAATTGTTATAAGATGGTCGGCCCAGTGGTCGTCAGAGTCCTAGTGATCGTCATGTTTACACATGAAGGGGTTAGATCACAGTAACGCGTATAAAATCACGTGCGAATTTAACAATTTTTTTCGTAAAGTGATTCACTCATAAAATTAATTACACATCTATTTAGTATGAATATCAAGCCGTTGGAAGTTTTTTTTTCGATGTACAAAATGGCCGACTACTCGAAACTTCTCGAAACAGCTTTTTTCCAATTGGCGTGACAAATAACTTCAACAATTTTCACTCGATTTACTTCAAATTTAAATATTATGTTCCTCATTGCATTTCGCAGAGAAGTACGTACGGAATTTCTGATTGATCGAAAACTTTTCGTTTTATGAGCAGTTATAACGAAATTTTTCACTGAAAATTCATTTCTTAAGTTCAAATACCTACAACTTTTGAATAAAACAATATTTTTTTAATTCCGTACGCACTTCTCTAGGTATTCTAATGTAGATTGACGAGAATTTTTGTTTTTTGTTCCAGGTAAAAAAATTGTGGATGCTAAATGTCACACCGCGGAGCGCCGAAAAAAAAGATAACAAAAGAAAATATTAGTAGTCGGCCATTTTGTACATCGAAAAAAATATATATATTTTTTCTAACAGCTTGATATTCATACGAAATATATGTGTAATCAATTTTATAAGTGGATCACTTTTTCTTATGAAAAAAATGTTTAAATTCGCACATGATTTTACACCCGTTACTGTGGCCTAAGGCCTTAAGTAAGTGTTTCAATCAGACGTTCGTGCAGATCTGTGACATACATGGTGTATCTTAACTACTAGTTTTCCGCTCTTGAGAATATAGGGTGTCTCTTTCCAAGCAACACGCCTTTTTTTTAAATGTCGTGCGACAAAAATTGGCCAATATATTCACGAGTAAAGTCCGACGCTGGGTAAACAATGGCCCAGTCGTTTCGGAACACACCGAAATGTCTTTTTCGATTCTTTTTTAAATCATTAACATCCAGTGAGTACAAAAATGCCAAAAATAAATAAACGTTGTCAATAACTGGGTACGTCTCGAACATAGGTGAACACCAGACGTTCGAAAAAGTATTGAAAATTATTTGACGATAAAATAGTTGTTGATAATGATTGAAAATAAATAAAAAATATAATCTCGACGTAATAACCATAATTAGTTTTATTTTCAAAATCAATAAAGGGGTATGTACGAGAAATGTGCCTTGAACTGTTCGTAAAATGTTTGAAAAAAGGCAACAAGTTTGTGACTGATGGACTAAAAATGATGCAGCAGTCCTACATGCAGATACAATCGAGTTAACAAAGGCCTGCGGACTTGGATAATTAGTTAAAGCAGTTTGAACGCATGTGACGATTAGTCGGACGTTCACGTGGTGATGACTGGACCAACCTTCATGGCGGTCTGACCCTCACCCATACCATAGCATTTTATAACCTTTACGAAATATTTTCCAGAAACCTAAACCAGGCACGAGCATTTCACAACGATGTTCTTCGTCGCACCCAAAAACTGATTAACAAAGACTTAAAATAACTCTACTCACATTCCAAGTTGAGCTATATACAAATAAGCAAAGTCGAGCGATCCACTTGAGGTGATGATTACCGGGCCAACTACCTTATGAGGAATGCGATAGCAGTTGCGAACCGTGTTCACACTTTTCCGGGAGTCTCGTTACGGCTATCTTGCTGCATAACAGAGGCTTACAGGAAAAGCCGCTGGCTACTCCACGAAAGATGAAGTGGAGAACAGAAAGAGGGAAAAAGTAAAGAAGAAAAAGCCCCGGGGCTTCTCTTCATCTTGAATCATGTCTTCGTTCGGATGATAAATGGCGGATTAGCCGTATAGGAGAAACGTAAGCAACGTTGACCGATCGCTTTATTAACCTCGTGTTCTTGAGAAGAGTTGTACTCATTTTTCTGAGGAGCCTGTATAAGCGCTTTTCTCCTCGCTGCTTTACTTCGTCTCAGCCTCGTCCTCGTCTTGTCCTCCTTGACCGATGCCCTCGCTCATCTCCGATCTTCTCTAAACAGAAGTGTATATATATGTATGCCTGGTGAAGCTCATATTCTCACACTCGGAGTCTTTTGCTGATGGTGCACGGAAACCGCCGACCATCTCCTCTCCGTATACCTCTTCGCTAACAACGATCCATTATACCTTCGGTTGACGGGGCAAACACTGCCACCGCATCGCTGTGACGGCCAATGCATTTCAAATGTGTACCCCTTCAACCACGCTTTTCTCCTCTAACGTACTCGTCACACTCCCTGTGAAACGCACGCAACACCGACGTTCTATATCAAATTTTATAGGAGAACTACGAGCGTCGCTGAACCGAAATCTTTTCACATTGCGGAAACGTGGACAATAAGGGTACACCAACGTCAGATACGTGCACCGTTTGTGTATATACTATACTGGACGAAACTATGCACGCATCTGGCAGTCTACTTTTCAGTGTGTTGTGCATGCTTTATTTTATTCAGTACTATAAATAAATAAATAAATAAATATGTATATATATATATATATATATATATATATATATATATATATATATATATATATATATATATATATATATATACAGGGCCATAGAAAGGTCGATAAAAAGCCTTAAGGGGGTGATAAGTTCCTTCGTTGGGAACATATCTAACCTAGGTTACCTAATGTATGATTTTTGGAAAATTTCCCAAAATTAGGTATTAACTCGTTTACCTCTTATGGTTAAGCTACTTTTTTTAAAAAACACCATTAACATTAAAGGAATTTTAATTTCTTTGACAACTTTTTAATTATTCAATACGTCCCTTTTAGTTAGTTGTGTGGATACAGATGATTGTATTGGTGTTTGTCGATTGAATACACATTAAGCTAAGACGCAAATAAGTTTTTAGTTACCAATTATTGTCTGTTTGAGTTTGTTTGGGTTACATTTGTTCCTAACGAGGTGACCTATCACCCCCACAAGGCTTCGCATCGATCTTCCTAATACCCTGTATATATATATGCTTGGTACGGATTACGTCACTGTGTGCAAATGCATAGCCAGTCATATGCATCTTCGGACCGGAAGAGTAAGGTGGTTGCCGAGAGCGCGTGACATCAGGCGATCTTCGATAACCATTGTTCTATGAATGGGAATATCGGAAGTGTCATATGGGAAAAGCCATTTAACGACACCGTCTTTCCAACCGTACTATCGTCAGTCTAGGAAAAACGGTACGAGATATCTACCGGCTCACAACCGATGCTCTGATCGGATTTCAAAGTGCTGATGCCCCTCATCCTCTAGTTCAGGCTCTGTGCATTATTTACTCGAATATATAGGTTTGCTCGCTCTTTAAACCGTCTTTTAGCCTCCCATAGCGAAGAACCGCGAGCTGCATTTAAAAAATGTAAGATTCGGAATGATGAGCTTAACGGATTATACCTAGTTGTAACAATCGTAAACATCTAATTTTTGGGACTTTTTTAGAAGATCGTGATGATAAATTGCTATAAAAATCATATACTTAATAAAGTATCATCTGAAGAACTTTAACCCAAACAAACTCAGCCCATCTCAACCAGGTTATCGAATATCAAAAAATCAAGGAGATTTCGTTAGTAAATCAGTTTATCCTATGATTGAAGGAATTTCCGAAATATCAGATTATTAAAAAATAGCATGTGCTCAACGTCAGGGTTTTGATTTTTACGAAATAAAATAACTTTTTTCGTTCATCAAATCGAAAGCATAGTACATCGGGAAGAAAAATGTTTCGAACGAATACTATATTTTTACATCTAGAAGAAGCCCTAAAAATTTCAGAAAGATCGATGCAGTGGTCCTCCAGATATTTTTCTCACCGACTACGAAAACGTACTTTCAAAAATAAAGCATTTACTGTTTCGAACAACGCTCCGAGCATTCCGACGGGCGTCAACATAAGAGCCTATAAATCCGTCAATTTTGATCCGATCACCTCTCAATTTTTAGGGAACATTTATTCGATGATATACTGTCAAAATAGATAGGTTTCGAAAAAAAGTGTTTTTTCGACTTTTGCAACTAGGCATAACCCTTTAAAGGGAACGTCCTCGAAGCTGACCGTTTTGCCTGGCTCCGTATACGTGTGTGATTTACACATATGAGGAACGGTAACTCTGAAGCCATTCAAGTTCGTGAATTATTCTCGTAGTTGCCCATTACCAATGTACTCAAGTATAATTTAAGCCCCAATATTGTCGAAATCACCTTTACGTGAACGTAAGTATATTTATATAAATGACTTTTCAACTTTTGACCTCAAAACGATCAGGTATGCCGTTCAAAATCATATAGCTGTGATGGGCTATATGGAAGTATAAATAACTCCCATACCGCCTATGCCCTATTCTATTATCGGGATCCCTGTTTAATTCATCTGCATTGTGCACCATTCTGTTCGGGGCTGCTCGCCCCAAATAAAATGCACAAATGCACACACCATGCAGCGAAATGCACACATGCCTTTAGATCCAGATTGGCTACGTTTTCGAAAATTATTTTGGGTTTGTTTGGGTTTGGGCGGCCGGAAAATTATTTTTAAGAACGAATCCAAAAATTATTCTTAAGAACAAACCCAAAAATTATTTTTATGAACGAATCCAAAAATTATTTTTAAGAACAAACCCAAAAATTATTTTTATGAACAAAACCAAAAATTATTTTTAAGAACAAACCCAAAAATTATTTTTAAGAACAAAACCAAAAATTATTTTTAAGAACAAACCCAAAAATTATGTTTAAAAACTAACCCTAAAATTATTTTGGGTCTAACAAACGCAAAAATTATTTTGGGTCGCCGGTCAACGGACTGTCTAAAAAAAATCTTCTCAAAGTATCGAAATTTACGTCAGCCTGAATTTCGAAAGGTTTCGGTCCTCGATATACGGGAGGCGAAGTGACAACGAAATACGGCGAATCCTGAATGCCTTACCGCGGTAGGGGAGAATATCGAAGATAAGCAATTTTATATTATTCTTCGGGGGTGGAGCGCAACGAAAGCTTTTTGTGAGAAACCTCGGGACGTTCGCGTTCGCGCAAGGACATGTCCGAGCCTCCTACACAACCGAATTCATTCCAGCTTTGCCGACGTCGATAGCCATCGGCGGGGGTGAAGGCCATATTATATGAGCATATAGCCTCAGGCGATACTCGGTATACTTTATATAATGGAACCGACTCTGGTGCGTGGGTGGACGGGGCTCTGCTCCGGCAGCACTTCGGGTTAAGCAGCGTTGCGCGTGGCCGATTCTCGGAGCGGTGACCGCTCAGCCGTGCACCGGCTGGCGCATCAACCGGTCAGCGAAGGACTGACCGTACCTTTTTTTTGAGACCTTGGCGTAAAGTAAAACGTCCGTGTACCGGAGCATCAGAAGAAAACGGGGCCGTCCATACCGATACGGGTTTTCCATAGTTTCCCCGTACCCTCGGCAAATGCGGTATAGTGTAGGTCAAGGCAGGACACCACTGTGACGGGCCGAAAAAAGCCGATTTTTTTTGTCTTCTTGATTTTTTTGGGGATTTGGAAACAATATATGTTATTAAGCGTACATTGAACTTATTTCGTGTAAATTTTTAGTTAAATAAAAACTAACAACGTTACTGAGGTATAATAAAGCCTCTGTATAAAAAATGTGGCCGAACGGATCGATAACTTGACAATGGTTGGACTGAAAAATAGAAATAAAAAAGTTTTATCATCCATATATATGTAGTGCTCGCCGTACGCAGCCATTTTTCGAATTAAAAAATTATTCACAAAATAGTGGGTGTTGAAAAAAGTGTAATTTTGACGAAATTCTTACTTATATTCGGAGGCTTAAGGGGCTATACCAGTGTGAACGCTGAACATTTTGGTGATTTTCGAGAATTTTTTGGAAGAAAAGTACTCAATGAAATGTTTCGGACAACTTAAGAATATATTTAGCTATACTTGACCTATATTACAGAATTTTTTCATAGAAAAATATTGAGATCCAAGCGACTTATGCGCTGCCTTCGAAGGCGCAAAAAAAGTTCCCCCATTGCTGACATGTTTCCGGCTGATTGAGTAGCTGAAACCGAAAAAGGAACAAAATGTTAAACTGGAAGGTATATCCTGTACAATGACGTAGGATTTTCGAAAAATATCAAAATGTAACAAAATCGCGTAATTATGAAAAAAGTCTGTTTTGTTGCCTCTAAAATGGTCGTTTTTTTCAATGCCAAATCGTCAATTTTCATCCAATCAAAAATATCCTACGTCATTGTAGAGTAAATATATTCAAGAGTACTCAGTTCAAATTTCAAGTCAATCGGATAATTGCTCTTTTAGTTACAATGTCAGCAAATTTGAAAAATCTCATTTCGAGAAAAACGCGTTTAGAGATTTAACTATCGATTTTAGCAAGATAAAATGATTAGAGATACGGCCTTGAAATTTTTACAGGACATTCTTGAAAGTATAAACTGTCGAAAAGGGCAAAAAAATCGATTTTTTTTAAGTGTCACACAGGTATATCCCCTTAACAAATACCGAATTTAAAAAATGGCTATGTACAACGATAGCGACGGCACTTACGGAAATTTGGTTTTTTCACATTGAAAATTAGACAATTGTAGCTAGAGTTATGATTCCGGCCAGATCAAGAAAAACGAAATTGAACGCTTTAGTATTCGTAAATCGTTGCGCTACCTGCTCTCACTAAATCGTGTGCAGCTTACAAGGAAAGGTTGCGAGGTCGATCTCTCCGATTTCGATAAAATTTGACATACTTCAAGAATGAGTAAAAATAGGCGACACGTATGTTTTTATATCTGCGGAACCCGATTTTTGACGGGTGAAACGCTCTCTCGAAAATAGGGGTGTTTTTCGTTTTTCGTCGATAACGTTATCGTTCTTATCTCCAATGTATAGTACACGAAAAGAATAAACAGTGTTGCAATTTGAAATGTTTTTATATCTCGTACCGTTAAAACGTTATCGACGAAAACGAAAAACACCCCCATTTTCGAGGATGCGTTTCAACCCTTAAAAATCAAGTTTCGCAGATATAAAAAAATACGTGTCGCCTATTTTTACCCATTCTACGAGCATGCCAAATTTCATCGAAATCGGAGAGATCGACTTCGCTACCTTTCCTTCACCCCCAACCCCCCATTTGAGAGAACGCATTCAGTTCTGGGACACCCTGTATAGCTAGCCTGGAGAAATCGCGTCGTAGTGGTGGAAGGGAGCATGCCCACTTCTTTTTTATTCCACTTAATCCTAATAAGTGTTCCGCCGTAGAGTTCGAGAATCGTCCCCACAAATGCAAGTGTGACTATCCATATATACACGAATATGCGATATGCACGAGCGGAAGACCCTTTTCTCGCTTCCTCGTCTCCTTCTTCGACTCCTCTCCGATCATTCTTCTACCGTGGGTGGAGAGAATTTTTGCATCGCGAGAATAATTTCAGCTTAATCAGAATAATCAGAATAGCTTCTTCGAATGCTCTCGGGATATCGGAGAGGAAATTATTCTACTTGTGATATTTTTCAATCGGTAAACTCGTTAATGAATCCCGCAAACGAAATTCTCCTTCGCCAACGGAAAGATCGAAGGTCTCTCAGGCACTCGTCTTTCTGCAGATATTTGGAGGTTCGAGAAAAACGCATCTCTGCGATACCTTCGGTACACTTAGCCCGCATGTGGAAATATCGCGTCGTACGTTTTTTCAATGGATCTACAATTTGTTCACAAGGTTTAGGACAAATTGACGAATTCATCAGGGATATAAGTAGTTTGTTATTGTCAAATCATTTTAAATTAGACTTGTTTAAATAAATATATGTGGGGTGGAAATCATCGATACTGTCCTTGAATGACCTTGAACGATTTTGACCCCCGAATGTTTTTTTATGCTGTATGAGGTGGTCCACAAGATGGTTGAAAAAAATGTACCATTCCATTTAAAAAAGTGTAGGTGACCTTCACTGTGCATCAGCGCCTGGACCGAAATAAAAAAATTGGTCGCATTTGATGGCCCCCTTCACACCGTACAACTTTTATCTGGAACATTTTTTTGTGACGTCGATAATTACAGAGTTAATTCGGGTGGCAGAGATAAGAGGGACACCCTCTATAAATATATATATATATATATATATATATATATCTATGAGGTATTCCAAGTGTTTTCGAACGTCCTAAATGCCTGACTTTCTTCAATCTTTTTCCAAGTTGGTCATGTTTTTGGATTATATATTTTGAGTACGTGGCATTTTTGTCAGATTTTTATCGGCTTACTAACTCGGCTAACTCGGAGATAAGATTTTACACGTGATAAAATGTCAAATTATCGCATCGTAGTGATCTTCTCGTCGTTCGAAAAAATGTCCTCTACAAAAAAAAAATGCGTTTTTCTATGAACTATTCTGGAAAAAAAATCAACATTTTCCAAGTACTACAACACTAAAAAAAGAAAAATCTTACATTTTTGAATTTTTTAACCCCAATGACTAGGTTGATCCTGCTGAAATTTACACTGAATTTTCTTTTATTAGTGAAAAACAACATGTGTAAGTTTCATTCTGGGCTGGGCTCGCGTTCAGTTAATATCGTCGTCTTAAATTTAAGAGGAAAATGTTTTTGTTGGACAACTCAGCGATTTACACTTTGTAAGTAAAAATGATAATGACTAAACTTGTAGGAAATCGAGGGCTTTGCAACTTTGGTCATTGCAGTTTTTTCGCTACCATCAATATTTTTCAAATGCCAACCTCCATATATATAGATATATATATATATATATATATATACACACACACACACACACACACACACACACACACACACATATACACTAGCTTTTACCTGCGGCGTCACATGCTCCGATATTCCAAAAAACGCTGAACACGTCGTTCTTAAGGTAGTTCCTCTGCGAAAATCTCAACCAAAAGTTTACATACCATGTTCATGTTTAAAAGATTGATAATTGGTTTAATTAGTAATGAATAAAATAAAAAACTACGCAATATTGACTCGGTACTAATAGATAATACGATGGATATAGTTTATTGCCGTAAAATATATTTTGTATTGTGTTTTTGATCGACCATTGCCATTAAACTTTTTGCCGGGACTGTCCAGGCTTTGCCCCAATTGTTTTTTTTCCAGGCTTTGCCAGGCTTTGCACCAAAATTGTGAAGGCTTCTCATGGTTATATCTTGGAAACTAGATGGTGAATCATTCTCATTTTTTTTCACATTATTCGTGATATCTTACTGTAGCTTATCCTCGTTTTTTATCAATTTATTAATTTTAGTTTTGACGGTAGAATTAATGATGCTCTGTTTGCCCATCATAACGCATTTGTTACGTGTAAAGCAAGCCAAATTTAAGTGTAAATATCTCAGGTTTGGGGTGGTCAAACTTATTCAAATTGCACAGATGTTTGGATAATGTATTAAATAACGTATATGTTAAATTTCACCCATTTCTTTATTCAACTCTTCTGTGGAGATACTACTTTAATTGTCGAAATTTTTTTTTATCAGGGTGAAAAATGCTTTAGGCACCGTAAGATGCGTGTAATCTTAAACTACAAATTAAACGTTTAAATGAATCCAAATCGAACGACGCTTTCCAATGAATGGTTGGTTCGTTGAAGCATTTGTCAAATCCTTTTTTTTAATTGTCCGTCAAATCCAAGAGATATCACTTCGTTTTCCAATGAATCAGACAACTATGGTTCGTTCGTTGATCAAATTGCGCTTTTGTTTACTTATTCCTTCGGAACTGTGTTTAATTTCAAGTCTCTTGTCAGAAAACGAAATGTCAAAAATTGAACAATGAAGGTAGCTATGCAGCTACTTTCCTATCTCCATTTTGTATGTCTCGTCATCTGTCATAAGAATTCACGCAGAGAGGTAGAGTATGCCATGGAATAACAGCTATGAATGTATTCTCATAGCGACTATTTGATCCTCTAAAATAACATTTTTCGAAACTAAACATTTAAGTGGCAAAATGTGTGGCAAATTTCATCATTACATTCGATTTGACTCGAATATTATAATTAGAAAAATTTAAGATGTTAGATCCTACATTAGTAAAATATTTGATATTATATTCTATTCTATTTTATTTATATTATTTTCGGTTTGGATTCTATAATAATTTGAATTTCATCATTATATTCCATTTGACTCGAATATTATAATTAGGAAAATATTATATGTTAAATTAGATATTAGTATAATATTTGATATTATATTATATTCTATTTTAATTATATTCATTTCGTTTGTATCTATAATCATTCTAAATTCATCATTATATTAGATTTGAGTAGAATGAAAAGTATCCTCCGTGTCAATCCAGGTTATAAGCTATATACATGTTAAATTTCATTTAAATCTGTCAAGCCGTTTTGGCGTGATTGAGTAATCAACAGGAATACAAACAGGCTTTCAGATTTATACTATTATTCAGGAAGTTAAGATTAGGGTTAGAACACACACACACACACACACACACACACACACACACACACACACACACACACACACACACACACACACACACACACACACACACACACACACACACACACACACACACACACACAGATATGTAAAATTCAATGTTGATGCGCGAGAAGTGGCTGCGGGGAGAGAAGTCGATTCCCACGTGATAACGTATTGTCTCCTATTCATGGCACTAATTAGTACGTACCGTCTAGCGTTCATTAGTCCACGTGAATATATGGCCGAGCGATTAATTTCAATTAACGAGAGGGAGTGACCCATTCAACGATGTGTTCTCCGGAAGCAAGAGCGAGAGAGAGCAAGAGAGAGAGAGAGAGATGTGCAGAGGAAGCGAGTCCCAGAACTTTCGGGTTTGAATACCGAAAATGAGGAAGAGAAAAAACAGCGACGACAGCCGAAACAGCAAGGAAAAACGAGCACCGGAAGTGCCGCATTCGAGCGCTAATTATAATTTTAATTTCATTTTACGAGGCTGGAAAATTCAACATTCATTTTATGGCTCTCACATTCGCGGAGAAAAACCTTTATTGAATGACGCTGATGGAAATCACCGTGAAACATTTTAGCGTTGCTTTTGTATGCAAAATGTCGAACGGGAGTGCACACCGGTGCCCCCCGAGTATACTCGTTCATTACGTAAAAGCCTGTACACTATAATAACCGCGATCATACGCTCAGATGTATTTTTCTTCGATCATGTATATACTCACACACACGAGCTTTTGCCTGTAGACAAAAAGGTTATTGGGAAAAACACGTTTTCTATACAGCTCGATACATGCTCGTTATTATATCGGGAGAAAAAAAAATAAATGTTGAGTCAGGTGATGATTTTATGCTATTTCTCTGGTCATCGAATTATTGCTTAATTTTCGTTATTAATTTTTCATTCACTAATTCATTTTCTGGTAACATATTTATTGTGTAATTTTCAATTGTTACTTTTATTATTACAATATGAATATTGGAATTCGTTCCAACGGCAATGATCCACAGACCATTCCGGATCTCAAGGAAGCAATTGGACTCAGCAATTATTCCACGATGTTATGGAAAATTTCGTGAAAAAAGTGAACGTTTGCAAACAGGGACGAGGCGGCCATTTATCGTATATTGTGGACCACACATGACCTCCATGATTGTACCTTATATTAAAATAAAAATATTCACATTTTCAAATGAATAATAAGTTTTGATTAATAAATTTAACTGTCATGTCATTTTGAGACACCCTATATAAGACAGTTTCTTTGAACTCTCTTACATTGAGCTGTTTTTACTCTTACGATATTCACTATTTAGGCACATGCTATTTGATTCCACGAATCAATAAGCTGTTCAACTAATTTTTTTACTTCTATCTTCACAAGAATGGAGTTCAAATTTTAACAAACCCACTACGGGCCACTACATAAATTTCATATACATCATAAAAATTGATCCAGATGATTGAAGCTCGGCTTCAATCACCGTCCGGCCCAATGTTTGATTTTTTTTGGTCATATAATGATTGCTTAGTTTTGAATTATTATTTTTATTATTACAATAGAAATATTGTATATTATAAATTAAACGTAATATATATTCATTATTACAATTTTGTTTTATTTTTCTGTTGATACAATTTAAGACAGTTACGAGACATTTAGAACACAGTTTCATTAAGCTGCCTCACATCGAGTAGTTACTGAAGAGCTTTCCCCTATAAAAGCTGAAGGGTATCGTCGCTGTCCTATGAAAACACACCGCATTTGCTCAGGACCTACTTGAGATCCGAATGAAACGAAGTGACAGGAAATTCTGGTAACGTATATTTCCATTGACCAATTCAGGAAAAAAGCTTCAGCTCTTACCCCACCAACTTTGTACAAACGGACAGTCAGGTCCAAATTGGTTTAATATCAGAGTGTATATATACAGGGTGTCCCTGTTATCTCTGTCACCCGAAATAACTCGGTAATTATCGACGTCACAAAAAAATGTCCCAGACAAAAGTTGTACGGTGTGAAGGGAGCCATGAAATGCGACCAATTTTTTTTTTATTTTGGTGGAGGCGCTCACGCACACTTAAGGTCACCGCCACTTTTTTAAATGGAATGGTGCATTTTTTTCTACCATCTTATGGATGCACCTCAAGCCGCATAAAAAACAGGGAGTCAAAGTCATTCAAAGTCATTCAAGGTCAGTATCGATGATACAAATCTAAATATCTCGGATCACTATAGAATATTTGGTAGTGATCCGAGATATTTAGATTTGTATTTCATCTTAATAGGTGACCTTGAATGACCTTGAACGGCTTTGACCGCTGGATTTTTTTATGCGGCTTGAGATGCTCCCCCAGATGGCTGAAAAATGTACCATTCCATTTAAAAAAGTGGAGGTAACCTTCACTGTGCGTCAGCGCCTTCACTGAAAAAAAAAATTGGTCGCATTTGATGGCCCCCTTCACACCGTACAACTTTTGTCTGGAACATTTTTTTGTGACGTCGATAATTACCTAGTTATTTCGCGTGGCGGAGATAAGAGGGATACCCTGTATATATAAATATACAGCCTTAATATATAAATATATACAGGGTCAGGCACATAGAGTGTTACAGAGCAATAGCACTAAAACTCTTGATCATATCCAAAAATGTTTCAGTTTCAGTGTTCGAGAAGGCCGTCATACTGGACCACCCTATTTTTTTATCGGTGGAGGCACTGGAGCTACGTCAAGGTCAACTCTACTTTTTTAGATGGAACTATGTATTTTTTTTCGATGCCATTATTACCGATTTTAAGACGAATTCAGCGACCTACAACACAAGGTCATTCTAGTCAGGCGAAGTATGAAAATAGTCGAAAAATAAAAAAATATCGTAATAATCACTTTCAAAGGATCCACTAACCTTGGTTTGGGTCTACCTACAGAAGATGCTCGAAGTGATGACCCGCGACTTGTAAACACATGTTTGATCGCTGTTTTCATTTCTTACGATACCAATGTATCTTATCTGCAGCAAGTACGCATTTTCTGTTGACATATCAGTTAGTCACGCATTACCTTCTAATGTGAGTACATCTGATCTCGAAAATGAACGATTTTCAAGAATCTTTTGATATGATGATGGTGCTGGGCGAATGCCGTAAACATTACAGAAACGCCCAAGATTTGTATGCGGTTCGTTATCCGCATAGGCAACAAAAATCGCACATGGCTTTTAAGCGATTATCTCACCGTTTCCGTCGCTTCGGTACAGTGAAACAAACACGAGTCAAACGTCGACCGATTGTTAATAAAAATAATATAACTGCTATCTTAGCTTTTGCTGTACAAATCCACATGGGAGCAGCATGCAAAAGGAAAGAGAGAGTTGAATTAGTCAGCAATTTGTATTAAGAATCTTACATCAACACAAGTTCCATCCGTATCGCATGTCGTTACATCAGGATTTGTACGGCAATGATTTCTTAAATCGCGTTAATTTCTGTAACTAGATTCGTAGAAAAATGCGCACAGATGTCTCATTTTTGAGTCATGTGCTTTTTTTCTGACGAACCTAACTTCACAAATACGGGAAATTTAAATAGGCATAACACGCATTATTGAGCCAATGAGAATCCTCGATGGACGAGAACCGTACCATTTCAACATCTGTGGTCCGTTAATTGTTGGTGCCGCATTGTCCGCGATCACGTCATTGGTCCATATTTTTTTGAAGGTCCCTTGACTAGGCAAGTTTACGCAAACTTTCTGCAAAACGTACTGCCTCAATTACTGAAAAACGTGCCTTTGCATGTTCGCATGAACATGTGGATGCAACACGACGGTGCACCACCCCATTATGCTCTGTGTTCAAGACAAGTGATGAATGAGATTTTTGGTGAAAAAGTGGATAGGACGAGGCGGCCCTGCAGCTTGGTGACCTCGTTCGCCAGATCAAACATCACCAGATTACTTTTTATGGGGTTTTGTCAAAGAACGCGTAATTGTGGTAGCACCTCCCCCATGGAAATTTATGTATGTAAAATATATGCAGAAAATATATGCTACATATATATATATATATATATATATATATATATATATATATATATATATATCGGTCGCATATATAGCGACGAAAAATAGAATAATACGTATATATTCAGTATATATGCACCAAATATATGACGCATATATGACCCATATATTTTCGATATATTTTTCTGACCAAAACATATATGCTACGTATAAACACTATGATGCATATATGATGTATATATGAGGCATATACGACGCATATATTTTCGATATATTTTCAATCGATTTTTTTGTCAGAAAAATATATCAAAAATGTATGCGTCATATATGACTCATATATGTGTCATTTATGCGTCATATATGACGCATACATTTTTGATACATATTTCTGACAAAAAATATATGCTGTGTGTAAACACTATTACAGTTGAACTTAATAAAACTTAAAATTTAAATTAAAAAAAACTTAACTTACAGTTAAAGTACGCTATTGCGTATAAGCACTATATACAGATATGCATAGCATATATGTGGTTTGTACGCAGTGTGTATGCAACATATATGCTAAATATATGTGGTATATATGCAGGGTAAATGCTACATATATCATTGATATATGATACATTGATATACAGTAGTACCACGCATATACATCTAATATATAAAAACGTGACGAAAATTAGAATTTGGCACATATATGCGACATATATTTTCAATATATGGCATACATTTCACATATATTACAATTATTAATACAATTAATTTGCAGTATATTTTTGCGTATATAAATTTCCATGGGGGCTACCACGCCTGACGACATGAAAGAAAGAATACGCCGAGCATGTACCGAAATTACACCACAAATGTTGGCTGAAGTTAGACGGTCTTTTCATCAGCGAATCAACAAGTGCTTACAAGTCGAGGGTCATCATTTCGAGAATCTTCTGTAGGTAGACCCAAACCAAGGATAGTGGATCCTTTGAAAGTGATTATTCCGATATTTTTCGATTTTTCGACTATTTTCATACTTTGCGTGACTAGAATGACCTTGTGTTGTAGGTCGCTGAATTCGTCTTAAAATCGGTAATAACGTCATCGAAAAAAAATATATAATAGTTTAATAGTCTAATAGATAATAGCTTCAGCGCCTCCACCGATAAAAAAAATAGGATTGCCCAGTACGAAGGCCATTTCGAATACTGAAACTTTCGTCTGAAACATTTTTGGATATGATCAATAGCTTGAGTGCTATTGCTCTGTAACACTTGATGTGCCTCACCCTGTATATTTTTATACACCGAACCACGCAGAATCAAATAAAACCTGTATATAATATGCACGAAAAAAATCGTTCATCAGTCAAATTGTAGATCGCGGGGATGGTTTGTGCAAAAATAACAACGCACGCTCGTGCGTTATGGCATGGAACGCACTATGACCTAGATGGTATATCGAGTGAATGCGCCTGGCTGAGCGCGGGCTAACAGGATTGCAACGAAGGGATAAATTTTGCGGTGAGGTATTGATATTGTCTATGCCCACCAGGGAACTCTCGTAGAATTATACATACACGTATATAAATATACACGCAGGCACGCACACACGTATTAAAATTTGCGCGTTTCATGTCGAGCGGGAATGTACGCGTTCGACATACTGGTATCGACAGTTCGCGAGAGGAATCGATTCATATACAGGGTGTCCTGTCATGAATGGAAAATCCTGCAACGGTCGATATGTCAGATCATGTCCTACAATATGCTGTGATTTCAGTTTAGTAAAGGTCCCACGGTTTTCGAGATAAAAGTCAGCTGCTTTAGGTTTTTTGCATGCCATTTCTACAAATTATAACTTTTTTTTTGACTAGTTTAAAAAAAAATATATGTCTAGGACAAATGTCCTTGTCAGGGTCAGTGGTGCTCCCGTGTTTTTGTGCCGCTATTTTCAAAGCTAAGGGATTGGATGTCAGATAACTTTATACGTATTTTATTATTCCGAACAACTTTTATTTGGAACATTTTTTAATCGGGCTATGAATTATCAAGATACGGCGATTTTTAAGTTTTCAACCCCTATTTCTTAGGGTTGGGGCGAGTTGAGGAGCAACATTTTATTTGGGTTACTTTCAGTATGCAACTATCTACGTTTAGTCAAACATTCATATTCTGCGCTAAAAAGTGCTGGGTTTTCGTCTCCTTTACTGGACGATAAGCTTCCGGGCGATCTTGCCCAACGACCAGTGCATGCGTGACCCGAATACCAAAAAAGTCGTCACACATACACTCTCGCGGGGCTTTAAAGCCGCGAGTCTCTTCTTTCTCTCTCCGGTGGTCCTGTTTCCGCGTGCCTTATCTCTGTGAAACAGCATGGCCGCGAGGCAACATTCAATCGCGATTGTTAATCGAATACTCATCAAAAGTTCCAAAAGGAAGAACTTTTCCTGTGAGTGGAAGGGATGACCTCAAAACCGAAGAAATCTTTAACGGAGACTTTGTCCTTGGAGTGCCATATTTCAGGTGTTTACATTTTATTTTTTTTTAAAGGACACGAGTAAAGCTTTTTGAGTGCGGTTTTTTTTGCTTTTATTCATGATATACGGAACGTTAAAAAAATTTGTTTTTGAAAAAAAAACCGAAATGGCGGCCGTTGCAGCTCCGCGAAAACAGGTCCTCAAATCGCGGGAGGTAAACGGCTGACATCACTGCTCCCTCTTTGTTGATCTGAAACACAAATTCAAAGCATATTATCAATCTGTGACCCTTTGGTCATGGAATGACGGATGGGTTTTTCGTTTAGTACAAATTTCCGAAAATGGCGGCAATTTAAAAAAAAATCGAATTTTCGCGTTTTTCTTCGCATAAAAAGATGAATAATAAATGCAAAAATGTATCTATCGAAAAAAGGATCCGTCATTCCGTGAAGACATATTTTCTGAGTATGCTCTCCAAATTTCAGGTCGATATGTTAATTACAGCGGTCAGGAGAATGTCAGCCATTTTTAAAAACGTGTTTTCGAGAAAAACGCGTTTAAAGTTTTGTAATGTGTTTACACAAAGCGTGTTTATAATTACCGCTAATCGGCAATGCCTGGTCCATAGAGGCATCCCTCCTCTTCTTCTAGCTGCTCATGCTGAGCCGCTAACATCTCCCGCCGATTTCAAGGACAAAGTCTCCCTTAAGAATATTCTTGAAGGTGTATGTCAAGATTTGTCGCAGTGGCAGGAAGGACGAGATCCTCAATGTCTTATCTTCATCTTCCTATCCAATCTACGTCAATCTCACTATTTTCATTTCGTATTTACATACGCCCGAATATACAAGAGCCGGCGGTACGTATCACACGGAGTCGTGATAAACGAACGCCGACGTCGACGACGCCGGGAAAGAGAGGCGTCGGTTTTCCCGGGGATATTTTCTGCGAAACTCGCGGAATCGGCGTTTTCATCAATTGGTCCGACGAAATATCGGCATACACGTATGTACGAAATACTTCTTCCCTCTTCTCCCTTGGCTGATGTTTCCGCCGAGCGTGAGAATTGCCACGAACTCGTATTGCGTTGCGAACTGCTTTTTCTCCTTTCCTCTTTCATTCTCTCTCTCTCGATCTCCCTCTCTCTCTCCCCCTTCCTCCCTCCCTCTCTCTCCCTCTCTCTCTCTCATTCGCCGAGCATATGGATATCATCGAGGCAATATTTCGATCCAACTTTTATAGGAAGACATGTATCGAGTTCATAACATTTGTGTTCCCTCAAGGAAACTGGTAATCTCGATGAACAACCCGCAACCAACGGAAAAAAGGATAACAGAAGAGGAGGAGATGGAGGAATGAAAAAATTCGTCGACGACGAATAAAAAAGATTGTACCCAAACATAAAAGTATGTCAATAGCTTTGTTACGCGTACGAAGCGTGGTAGACTTTTTTTTTATTATTATTTCAAGTCCCATCGAGCGAAGAAAATACGGAGACGAAATCAATCGATTTATTTACTCGTGACATTCGCGATGTGGATGAACGTAGTAGGGTTTATTTCATTTGAAGTCCACTCGTACGGAGATAGAAACGAAAGAAAAAAAATCAAACAGCTTATTTATTCGAAAAATTAAATAACAGGTCACTGTATCGTGAATCTCGTAAGAGTAAAATTGCCCTAATAAAATACTTAAATAACTAATGAAATAATTGAAAATTTATTGGACACATATTTCCATAGTGGAAAATCTCACTCCTGGAGTAAAAAAAATATCTAATTTAAAAAAAAACCATTTCCCATACCTCTTTTCCTTCTGCGACTCTAAAAAGTGGAAAAGTTTACTCGTGCCATTTCATTCATACCATTTGTAGAAATGGCATGCGAAAAACCAAAAGGAGATGATTTTTTTTAAATCACCAAAAACCCAACATCTCGAAAAGCGGGGGTCTTTTAATAAACTAAAAGTACACCCTGTTTTTGTATACATACATACATATACATACATACATATATATATATATATATATATATATATATATATATATATATATATATATATATATATATATATATCTGTGTGTGTTTGTGTGTGTGGAAATTAACGCAAACCGGCATACATGGCTTCATTAATTTCGTCGAGAATAAAAATAATAAATTTTATTTTATATATATATATATATATATATATATATATATATATATATATATATATATATATAATATATATATATATATATATAACATTAAATATAATTTGTTATTTTATTCTTGACGAAATTAATGAAGTCATGTATGCTGGTTTGCGTTAATTTCCACACACCCAAACACACACACACACACACACACACACACACACACACACACAAACACACACAGATATGCATTGTCGAAAAACGAAAACTGCCTCCACGAAAAATGACAGATGAGCATTATTTGGATAGCGTAGCAAAAATGGGGCTTCTTTCGGCGTATGTGTCACTGACAACTCTATGTCAGTGTACGAAGCGTGTGAGAAAGAGAGAGAGAGGAGGAATAGGCTACAGCTTGTTTGTAATTAGATTTTCGGGGAACATGAAATAGGCCCTATCGTTGGTTGTGTCCGATAACCCGATATTCTCACTGGCACACTTCAACTCGCGCTCACTCGGTTGCCCGGTCGTGTGTGCGGACGGCCAACCCGATACTCTTGGCATAATCCACTTTAGCTCGACCCTCCAAGCATATTAACTCTGTGTCCGAAGATTACACGACACGCCGCACGACCACTTAGCGCAGCATTCTCCAAACCGTCTACACCCCAAATCTCGATGACTCAATTGCACCTACAGGGAGTACGTCCAAGTTGCATTCGTTTTGCGAACTCATTCGTTTGTAGCAATACCGAGTAGAGTCGTCCGTAATTGACGGGGAAATCAGCCGGGAAAGGATCCTCGGTTAATTAAAACAAAATAAAAGGACGACACTTTTTTTCTGCCTGTCATATCCTTTTTTCTCACCTGTTTAATTGACCAGATATAATATAATGTAATTTGATTTATTAGATTTTTTTATATTACATTTATAATATATTATAGCGGGACACCACTGTGACGTGTCAAAAAAATTACTTTTTTTTGCATTTTCTCAATGTATAGATATTCAAAAACATGTGAAAAAAAATCGAGTTGAAATATTGAAAATTGACCGAGTTACAGATACTAAAACTTCCAATCGCGTTTTACTCGAAACGACTTTTCTCGACCTGGCCGGCATTATAACTAGCTATAATTGACCGATTTGCAATTTTTAAAACTAACATTTCCGTATCTCCGTTAGCTATCCTTGTACGTAGCTGTTTTTTCAAATCTAGTATTTTTGAAGCTCCCGAATATAAGTAAAAATTTCGCCAAAATTACACTTCCTTAATGCCCGCTATCTTGCTATTTTTTTCTAAAAAGGGCTACGGATAGCGAGAACTGCATTTATATAGATTATAAAACTTTTTGTTTATTCATTACTTTTCAGACCAACCATTGTTAAGGCATTACCCCCACTTGTAGCGCAAAAAAAGGCCTTTTTCATGATTTTTTTTAAAGAAAACTACAAAACTTTTTTAATCGATCAATATACCATCTTAAAGAACACATCTTGAAGAACTTTCAGTAATTTTTTTATTGAAAAATATTACATTAGTGGCAAATGGCCGTCAATGAAATAATGTTTTTATATACACGGTTTGCGGTGACCAACATTACGGCGAAGTGGATCATCTGAAAAAAAAATGCGGATGGATTTAGTCAAATATAAGTATAAACTAGTCTTTAATCGAAGGATTTTAAAAAATATTCATTTTTCACAAAATGGCGGACAGTCAAAGTTAATGGTTCGATTTTAACGAAAAAAAACGGCCGTTTTTTGGCTATAAAACGGCCTTTTTTTCGAAAAAAAAATCGAACGATTAAAGACTACATTTTCATGTATTAAATAAGCCTGCAAAATTTCGAGAAGATCGGTTCATTGGTGTTCGAGTAATCTTGGTCACCGACTTCAGAAATGCCATTTTGAGACAAACGCGTTTAAAGTTTCTCTTTCAACGCTCTTTCAACGCGGATTCTTCTCTTTCAACGCTCATATCTCAGTCAATTTTGTTCGGGTCGACTTGAAATTTTCAGGACATATTCTCAGATACTTATACTTAAAAAAAATGCAATAAAATCGTTCCAGCCGTTGGACCCCATTTTTTATACAGAGTGTCTATTTTACTACAATGACGTTGTTAATTTTTTTTGCCCATACTAATTTACACGAAGTAAGTTCAATATGTGCTTAATAACATACGTTTTTTTACAAATCCCAAATTAATAATCTAGTAGACAAAAAAATTCGCAAAAGGCGACTTTTTTCGGCCCGCTACGGTGGTGTCCTCCCTTATGTATGATCCTGACGTAATGTTGTTGAAATATTATATTTATTATGACATAGTTAAGCGTTAATATTAAACAAAAATAATAGCAATAATTAATACTAGTAAAAATAATAGTTAATAGTAATTGAGGAGATCGCGAACAAAACCGGACTTGTTCACGTTACGTCAATTTTTTTTATATTGCGTGTTCTGCAAGCACACCTTTATTAGCTCCCAAAATATTTCGCATCAAATCTGGCTCTAAACACCTTAAAATTTGTTGAGAAAATCCTGGGTGGATTCTATCGCATTCTGTACGCTGAATTTTTCAAACAATATTTTATCCACCCACTTAAAAAATACAGGTTTGAGCAAAAAACGATTAAAGTTGTAAGTAGGAATAAAACGGAGAATTGTTTTTTTGACTTACATGTAATCGCCGATTCCTGTCCCTCAGGGAAAATATTCTTAACATGTTGTGCTATTAGATGAAAATTAAAACGAAAATAGATTTGCTGCAATTTTAAAACCCATGTTACCCCTTACGATAAGATTTATACTTTTCTATCATTCACTTATTTTGTATATCTATATATTTATAGATATTCAAAATATTTATAGGTATATTTATATAATATATTCGGTTTGAACCGGTTTGGACCGAAAATATTCGGTTTGAAGGTTAAAGTTTGCATCGTTGTAATACAACGAAAATGAGTATTTCTGAGTTCTTTCAATTTCATTTAACAGATTTCGCCTACCAAAAGTCTTTGACCATTTTTTAAGATATTTATAATAATATTTTATAATAATAAAAACATGAAAAGTAAAGAGTAAAAAAGAACTTTCGTTCCGACGATGCAAACTTCAACACCATGGGTCTGTGGACTCTCCGACAAATTTCTGCACGGGTTAGCGCGGGCCTAAGCGGTCACCCATCCGAGTAGTGGCCCAGGCTAATGACCCTCGAGCCGTGGGATCGAAGTTAACACATTGGAAAATTAGTAGTAAAATATACGTCAAGCGCGACGAGACAGCTACAAAGTTCAGTAAACGTACCACCTTCTGGATCTAGCCTGTGCCTGAAAAAGTTTATTTTTTTCCAAGATCACACCTCCCACAATTCCATGGCAAGAAGCTTGAGGATCTTTGCAAGGTTGTCTAAATTTATCGTTCGCTCGAAATTTTCCACTCGCTGATGTTGAAAAGAATCGTATGATGAAGATATCCCAAAGTACGAGATGGTTGCGTTAACTTTTAATCGCTTGTTTAAATTGTATCAAGTTATACACGGAGCCTCGATGAACTTCGCCCCTTCCGTTTTTGCTCGTTTGCTTTTCCTCCTTTTGCCTAGCTTTTCCGTTGGTAAATTGACTTCCAGGTACTTCACACAATGGAAGACAAGCATACGAGAGGATGAGTAAACGAAACGACGACGCCGACAACGTTGATGATGATGATGATGATGATGATCATAATGACGATGATGATGATGATGACGAGATGAGCTACTGGCGTCACTTTGCGGACGAACTCACACGCAGACTCGCAACGAGTAAGGTGTTCCGTACAGCACGTCAATCCACCACTTCTCTCGCTAGTACACCCACTACAGTTTTTTTTAAATCTCTTTATATCTCTATACCGAGCTCATCCTTCATTTTCACGGAAATAAAGTAGAGAGCGGGGAGGGGCAGAACACAAGAGCGTGAAGCTTCAATCTGACGGATGTCGATGACCTACTTTGGATCACTTTATAAATAATCGTCACGCCATTAATTCCCTGCTGCATGACAAAACCCACAACCACGCCGATCGTTATAATCCAAGTCACTCGCACAGCATCGCGATCCCCCCCCCCCCCCCCCTGATGCTAATTCGATCTTCTCGCTCACGCGCTTTCATCACATTTTTAATCCAAGCTAAGCTTCTGGAGTGTTCAAATGAAGCCATTTTGAAGCTTGTATCTTTGGAATGCAATTGAGGTTGATCGTTTTTAATCACCCGATGTTCTTGCCACATCCAGGTCATTGGAAATCACTGAAATGTTTTACGGGATCCTTATTCGAGATTTACAACTGCAATCTGATAACGAATATTTTGATGGTAATGAAGGAAGGAGGAGGAGACTAATTAATTCAGAGTTTTATAGTGTAGAATCGATAGCTTACCGCTACTGACAAGGAACATCACTTTGGTGTCCTCCTCCGATTTTGTTGAAACTTTTTTATGTGGAAGAGTATAAAAAACTAAGAGACACGTATTTTTTTTATCGGCGGCAAAACTGTTTTAAGGGGTGAAACGCACCCTAAAAAATGGGGATGTTTTTCGTTTTTCGTCGATAACGTTTTAACGGTACGAGATATAAAAAAAATTCAAATTGCAACAATGTTTATTTGTTTGTGTACTATACATTGGAGATGAGAACGATAACGTTATCGACGAAAAACGAAAAACACCCCTATTTTCGAGGGTGCGTTTCACCCCTTAAAACCGTTTTTCCGCCGGAAAAAAAATACGTGTCTCTTAGTTTTTGATACTCTTCCACATAAAAAAGTTTCACCAAAATCGGAGGAGGACACGAAAGTGATGTTGCTTGTGAGATTAACCACGATCACTCGAACACTTACGATTTAAAAAAAAATACCGATGTCGCAAAAGTAGCAAGCCTTGCGACCACAAATTTTGAGACTCCGGTTGTTTTTTTTTTCGCAAAAACAAAATGTTTTCGAGAGTTAGTGGAAGAAAATCGTGCAAATGGGAAACTTGCACGATGCTTACTTCGTTTTTGTTTCGCCCACAAAAGCTTCCACTATAAAGAAATCACTATTGAAATGAAGTGACGAGTAAGGAACGTACAATTTTCCAAATCGCGCGACTTTCTTGTCTTACCGAAGAAAAAGCAATGTCCGTTGCTTATGAAAATTCAAGGAAAGATTTACGTCGACGAACAGAATTAAAGTTTCGCCTTTGGTCGAGTGAAAAAAGCGGGGCTTCCGAAAGGGAAGGAAAGAGCGTTTGCATTGAGTCTTTGTGGAGCTACCGATGTCATTTCCACTTCTGGTTCAACACACCGGTGCTCCCTATTTCAATCGTGCTCGCGTTTCTTTGTTTTTTTTTTCTCATTTTTTCTTTGGAAAATCTATAGCTCGATCGTTTTTTCCCCCCATTTGTCACACAATTGTCCCTCTCGGGTTCTCGACGCAGGGGGGTTGGTGTGTACACGAGAAGTGTTTGCTCGATGCTCGCGAGCGAGCGAAACTTTTTTCTTCTATTTGTTTTATTATTTTCCCTAAAATCGCGAGGTCGATGTGGTGGTCGGGCTTGAGGGTGGTATCGTTGTACACGTCACGAGCGATTAATCACGCACCTCTTCAGCCTCGGCTTTTTGCGCCCCCGTACATTCACATGCGGGCGTATGTCTGGTAAAAAGTTTTCCCCTAGGCCTTCTCGTAAACCGATGCGCGAACGAAAAAAACAAACGCGAACACACTCACTTCCATTACTTCAATATAAATTTACTACAAGTTTCTCCATATAGGTCGTTTACACAGGCAGGCACAACAAATTCCGCGCCGTCGTTCGTGTGTGTGTGTGTTTCTTCCTAAATACACGTGTAATTACTTCGGTTCCTTTGACATTCGTATTCCCTAACGACTCGCGATCCTACGCGCGGATAGCTTTTTATTCGTGTATTTCGAGTATACGGGTGGAGGAAGAATTTAATCGCGCGCTTTCGGCCACACGAAACCCTACCAAGCGGAAATCGTTTCAACCCCCGGAGGGCGGAAAAGAAATTTCAGCGTTTGACTTCGAAACGTACCAAGCTGCGCCTCTGTTTGTCAGATCTTCATGAATTTCTCAAAGCACACGAATTCTTTTTGATTTCGAGAACGCCAACATGGACGAACCGAAAAATTATCCTCCCTTTTGTTTGATCCTCTGGTTCGTATTCGTTTTCATATATCGCATGCCATCAACTCTTTGGCACAATAGCAGCCCATAAATTGTCTTCCGTAATCTCAATAATTCAGCTACAACAGTTGCCTCCATTCGGAATAGAAATCGGGACAATTGCACTTTTTTTTTCATAAAATTACACACGGTTGAACAGGTGTTGAAGAAGCATTGAAGAGATAAGAGAGAAAAGGGAGAGAGCGATTCTTGCGGTTAAGTCCATTTTGAGTCTTCATTCTGGCCCGCCGAACGACAGCCGCCCGTGCGCCAGATCGATCATTATTATTGGATCTCTCGTGGAATGTAACCGCGGCGTTCTCGCATCTCTGGCTATATCAAACGAAAGAGCCGCGAACTAACACCCTTCTATTCATTTTCATCACCACCCGTCGCCCTCGCGCTCTTTCTCTTTCAACTCGATCGCGATGAAACGTTCCCTCGGTTCTTCCAGGGCGTCGGCTTTCGTGAAAGCATGCTCTATATATATATATATATAGTTTTTAGAGGAAAAGGCACGAAGGCAGTCCATATCCACATCGGTCGTTCTCGTCTCTGTAATCATGCTGTACTTATGCTTCCGGCCTTTGCATCGCACTTTATCTTCATAGAGAGAAGATAAAGAAGAAGAAGGAAGATAGAAAGGGCGACGGAGAGAGTACGAGGGGGTGAGAGCCATTACTAGCCCGCAAATGGCATTCCCGTCTGGTTTCTTCAACGCGGGTGTAATTGCCGCAAAGCGGTAATTTTCTCTGTCCGCTTGATGAACGAGAATCGGAGAAAGAGAGGGGGGGGGAGTAACAGAAGATGGGCGAAGAGGTACAAGAGTGGAGAGTGGAAAAAAATGACGGATGCTTTCACCGTCAACTTTGGCACCCTCTGCTTATGGCCATTAGGGTACGATGATGCTTATGCAATGGACATGCAAGCGGTAGTATCGTTTGGTTGTGGGTATTTTCAATTGACAGCTGGTATATAAGAAACATCTTGAATAATCGGGGTGATCTTCAATATCTTCGAAGCAGGCTAGGGTAATGATATGCAGAAAAGGAGATAAAGTGGCGAAGAGATGGATAGTTAGGGAGGTGCTACTTACAGGCCTTCGTGGGGCATGATAAGCTAGGCTGAAAATGGAAACAGGTGGATAGAAGAATATACAGAGACTTCCAAAGAGGGAGAGAGAGAGAAAGCAAGAGAGAGGGGAGGGGTAGAAAGAGCGGCCAGTAGAGTGATACAAGCAGCCCTGTA
Source organism: Ophion ellenae (assembly GCA_963210295.1). NCBI lineage: Eukaryota > Metazoa > Arthropoda > Insecta > Hymenoptera > Ichneumonidae > Ophion > Ophion ellenae. The sequence continues at coordinate 41,686,849 of OY723390.1, read as the reverse complement.
ACTAAGGATCTCCAGACCCATATCCAAGCCTCACATAAAGTACATCGAGAGCAAGACCCAGCGTGAAATTAGGTAATCTGTACTCCAGCTACCCTGCCAGAGCATAATCCCCGGTTCACCTGTTTTCCGATCTTGTCGATGCCTGCTCTCTCGTTAGTCTTCTTATGAAGGATTTAACTTTTATATGTACATATCCAAGCGTAAGACCAATAAGTCGCTGAAGCTTGCCTGTTTCGCTACTGAATATGTATTCTCAAGTCGCTAACACGGAAAAACAAGTATTTCCAATGCTAAGCCGTTACGCAACGTCCCATGTATTTTCATCCCGAAGCCACTAAGTTTTGTAGTATATATTTTAGTCACTACATCGTCAAGTACTTCTGCAAATTCGAATTGTCTGTTTAGCCTGGTCTCTGCCACCAAAAGTGTTTGGTGGCATTGTTTCAATGGCTTCTATTGTTTGGTCAATGTCTATTTGGAGTAGATAAGTACATAAATACAACCACTATGCCATACAGATGGGATGCTGAACCCCTCTTAAGTGGACCAACCTCACCCTTCCTCCCGCTCCCGCCCTTTCGATCACTTTGGCAGTACGTATTGACCGAATTTCCTATGGTGCCCTGGTAGATGCAGCTATAGATATATATAGCTAGAGAGCATATAATCGGTCCATCCGGACTCGCTTTTCCAATGGTGATTAGTCGGCCCGTCGGAAAATTACATAGCCGTGATTGAAAATCAAAAGGACACGGCTGCTTGGATGACCGATTTACTATCAACGTGCAAATAGCCTCTAAATTCGATAATCGTTAACGATCCATACCTATATATGGCTACATGGTATATAGCGGGACTCGTTGAGGCTCTAATTCAAAGTGGCACTTGACCAACCTTCCACTACCTGGCTTGCAGCTACGTTTGTCTCGCACAAAAGACGTGACCGGCATGTGTATAAAACATCTAACCCCCCATTCATCGACCCACATGCCTTGCCTTTTATGGGCTGGCATTCATATTCAGTTAATCTTTCTCATGAAATACAATTTATTGATCCGACGAGCAGTCTTAAACTGTACGTTTAGTGTTATGACTCTCGCTATTGACGTTGCAAAGTGATGAAGCACGATGGTCACTGTCGTCGCTTGGGTGTTGGGTTGCTGGGTGTACCTTACCACAATCGTCTTATTGGTTTCCGAAACAGGAGCTTTGCGTAGTTCGTGTAATTCTGACTCGTACCTCCGAGTGCCAAATGTTCCTGGATGCACTTTACGATGGTTTCAGGGCGTGTGGCAATCTCAAACAGGATGGAATGGAATCGCATTGAGCAAACGCTGACAAGGAAACGAAGAAGAGTGTTTTTCCGATCCTCGACGCGTCCCTAAACTCTGATTACATTAGGTTAACATGTATGTAGAAGTCTAGCCGAAAAAGGGACGCAAGTCCACACTGACTAGTTGTGTCAGGTCTGCCTTTCCGTTTGGTAAACAGTCGACATGTGCACACAGCATAGATATGTATATCTAGGCAGAGGAGGCGTGTTTTTGTAGCAGAAACTAATGGAGCACATGATTGTATTGGCTGCTAGGAATATCTATATATACGTATATCCGAACGAGAATGGGGCCGAGGCTGGGGAGTAATTCGAAGGAGGCAGCGAGGCAACAAGGAAGAAGCGAACGCCAGACCGAGAGCCGGCGAAAAACTAGCGTGCTGGTAGAGGATAGATAAGAAGAAGCAACGCCGTCGGGGCTGTAGAGGGATGAAAGTACGAGGGGTCGATTCTCCAGAGAATTCTTCGGGTTTCCGTTGGTCACGAATCATCATCAGCCAAGTACCTCGACAAACAACTTTCCAACGGTGGAAAAGTCGTCGCAGGCTTCGCTTCCGCCGATCCCTCGTGAATTTGTCTCTTCCGCACTCGTTGTCCGCTCGCGTTCAGCCAATCGTAAAGCAATATTGGAGAATGGCGCGGGGAGACAGATAAATGGGAAGATGCCATGGCGTATTTGTATGGCCGATACCGAATTCCAGATCGGTCGACTCGTTGAAGACGAGATCCCTCTTTATACCTGTTATTGGTAAATACCGAGGTTCAAACGGCCAAAGAGAGAGAGACTCAGATGCGTGAGTGAACGTTGGTAAGGCAATATCACGTTGGGAATGCTGCTCGTGAGAGTTATCATCATTCGAATAAATGAACGCGCCCCTGGCAACCGCAGACTTTCCGTTCAACCATAAACGTCATACGTGGCGGGTTGAAAAATCCCTCGAATTGGAACATCAAGCAGTTGACGTTTGATCTGACAATGAACACTTGAAGCAGTAGTCAAAGACACGAGTTTGTTGAGATTGTCACATTTTTCAAGTGTAATCACTATGATAATTGTTCGTGCTGCGTCTTGCTGATGACACGAGGACACCCCTCATTGCTGGAGCAATTAACGCTCTCTCGCTCGTCCGCTGTCGACCTCCCTATGTGTGGCTATTCGATAGCGTCAATGGTGATTGTTCGAGCGGCTCGAGATGCGTGATCCATCGTTCCAAACCGGACTACACGCGGAGTACAAAGCGTGAGAGATGGGACACGGATGAGGGAGCCATCTACGCGTCACCGAGGTAATTGAGAGCTTAATGCATTCTCTTGGTTCCGTTTCGACCCCTTATCGAGCCCCGTGTCACCAAGGTCGACCTCCTGCGTGTAATTATCATTCAATCCCTTTGGCTAACTCCGAGCATATCAACTGCGTTAAACTGCCCTTTCTATACGTCGCCAACAAATGCTCCCATTGTGTTCTGCGTATGTTGGATCTTTGGGTATAGGTAATTGTCCGCGTAATCAAGAATATGGCACTTATCATCAGAGGCATCAAAAGCATCGAAGGGCACTAACCAATTAATATGTTGCTCAAACTTCAATGTGTGAACATGTATGGTAGCAGTATCAATATTAGCCTTCACATGTTTACAACTCCGACTGTATATAATTAAACTTGCTGCTGTAATAACTTTTTTGGAACTAGTGCTTACTCTGATGTCCATCACATCTATGGTCGGAATACGCTTCATAATGTGGTAGTACCTACTTATTTGTTTCGAGGATTCACTGCCTTGTTCACCTGTGCAGGAGTCTGGCATGCCAATCCATAGAAGATTTCTTGTGGTAGCTGTTTTCGATTCCCCCTCCCCCCCCCCCCCCTCTCTCCATTTCTCAGGGTGCTCACGCGATTAGCGTACAAGTTGGAACCATGGCGCACGAGGAACATAGCAGCGTACTCAAGAGTGACTGAGTGAGTTTGTGAGGAAGAGAGTTGGAGCACTTGCCCTGAAGAACAAGTCACGATCGAGTCCATTGCGCGTAATTAGACGAACTTTTCGTGGCTTTGAAACTTTAATTCGCCTAGTTGCTTCTCTTCAGCAAAACCTCGTCTATCTTTCCTGTAACTCGGCCTGGCCATGTAAAGGGCACTACCACCTATTACCCTCTTTAACCCTGCCGTGCTCCTTCACCGCCCCTCGTAGTTCGCCCCGGAGACGGAACTTTCAGTCGACCAGCAAAACCAGGCACTAACAATAAGTTCAGCTTAAGGAACTTGGCGACCCACTATATTTGAGTTAGATCTCTCTTTCTCCCTGTTCCTCTTTCTTTCTATTACAACCTTCTCCTTCGGCATTCCTTACTGCCCGCTCAAACGACTGTATCCACTTTCTAGAAATTAGTACAATTCGAATTGATCATGGTAAGTACGAATGGCAGAAGAGAAGTAGACAGAGAGGAGGATAGGGAAAGAGAGAGAGAGAGAAAGAGAGAGAGAGAGAGAGAGAGAGAGAGATGTGATACCAGCCAAGAGTCTCGTACAAGAAGCCGTTTCTACCACTTCACCTAAAGGCTGCAGTCCTCATCTTCACCGACGTACCTCGTACTTCGTTTCTCCTTATCTTCTTCCCTCATGCCCCAAGTGCAGCACACACTAGGGTTGTATATAGTACAGTCTTTGCCACATCTAGCCGCATATATATATATACACCAATGCATACGTGTATGTACAATGTACAGAAGCCGGAGAGTTTCGTCGTCTTCGTGTGCGACAACGAACCAAGAAGACGCAGTAAGAGTAGGCAGCCTGCTGGCGAGCACTTCCTTCACTGAGGTGGAAATGAATTGTGTCCGTCATTAGTTCCCAACGACTAATTGGCTGTCCGTGGACCGTTTCATTATTCCTGGCACGACGGAGCTGCACACGACGACGACGACAACGACGGGAAAGTGGAGGACAACGGAAGACTGTGCGGACGGGAAGGAGGAACCTCCTCGAAATCTCTACGAAACTACTGTATGCTCTCTTTCTCCCTCTCCCTTTCTCTCTTTCATTTTACTATACTGCCGCTCAACTTCTACGAACCATCTATGTGTGTGTAAAACTGCTGCATCCATAGTCGAGTCTTTGCAAGATCCCATTCTCTTCTTCTTCCGTTTTCCACCCCCCGCCGCCCCTCTAACTCGTTCCACGCCGCATTATTATACCGAGCAATTAATGAAATTCGCCTTGCCACCGTGAATGGATTCACGGTTGGTCGTACCTTGATTAAATCCACGATGTCGAAGCTCTCATCCTCGTCAGGGCAAACACGTCATTATTATTTCGCAACTTGACTCGCCGTGAAGTAGCGAGATATTGCGTATGATATACGAAGACGAGAGTTACCCGGACTTTGGTACGATAGATGGGCAATTTGTGGGAGAATTCGCATTCAAATGAATAAGGGGTATAAATATGTATAATGACAGCCGGTAAAGAGGTAACGAGAGTACATAAGTTATACAAAAAGACTATTCAATTCACTTCGAATAGAACCCTTGCATTGAAATAAGTGTATTTCTTTGGGATCATTGTGATCCCGTCTCGTTTTCGTTTAAGTTGCGTGGAAAAGGAGAAAAAGAACTTTGAAGATTATATTCAGTGAACGAAAGTAGGGCCAACTGCTACTTTGCCTTTGATGTTGTGACGAAAATCTAGGATTACTCGGATGTCGTGACTGACAGTGAAAGGTTGCGGAGTCAATCTCTCCGATTTCGATGAAATTTGGCATGCTTGTAAAATGGGTAAAAAGAGGCGACACGTATTTTTTTATATCTGCGGAACCCGATTTTTAAGGGTTGAAATGTACCCTCGAAAATTGGGGTGTTTTTCGTTTTTCGTCGATAACGTCTTAACGATACGAGATGTAAAGGAAAATTCAAATTGCCGCAGTGTTTATTTTTTCGTGTACTATTGGAGATGAGAACGATAACGTTATCGACGAAAAACAAAAAACACCCGTATTTTTGAGGGTGCGTTTCACCCCTTAGAAATCGGGTTCCGCAGATATAAAAAAATACGTATCGCCTATTTTTACCCATTCCACAAGCATGCCAAATTTCGTCGAAATCGGAGAGATTGACTTCACAACCTTTCCGTGTGAGACAACTCACAAGGCGAATCACTTGAGTGTCCGCCTTCGATTCCGTTGAAACTCATATATGTAACAATGCATTGAAAACTATTAGACACGTGTTTTTTTCCACGGCGGAGAAACGGTTTCAAGAGGAGAAAAAACCCCCCCTGAAGAAAAGGCGTGTCGAGGGGTGATTTAGTAGTTTCACCTACAAGCAGTCCACCCATCTGAATGAAAAGAAGACCAAAATTTTACTCATGTAAAGCGATCAAAAATACACTATGGAAGTATTGAAAAAATAATTAAATTGAGAGTGACAGCTCTTTCTTTAAGGGGTGGTTTCTATCCTGAAATCCGTTTTTTCCGCCGATAAAAAAAAATACGTGTCTAATAATTTTCAATGCTTTATCACATATATGAATACCAACAAAATCGAAGGTTCCTTGTGACAGGCTATGAATTACGTTTATCGCAATAAAACTTAATTAATTTGCACATTTATAAAAAGGACATAAAATTTATTTACGCTTTTGCTGACCCATTACCTTCTTCCCTTTCCAACCCTTCCTTGAGCTCATTTTTGTAATATACTTTTCAAATTTCCTGTAACAAAATATATACATATATTTAAAATAAAATATATAATCAAAGCACGCAATAAAATTATCTTAATTTCGTACAAATAAAAATATTTCTCTTTTTTTGCACTAAAAAAATATACGCTACAAATGTTGATCGGGACAAAAAAAGCACTCTCTGTGGAGTCCGAGGGCGCACGTGGTGCAAACTCGGTTCATCGCGTAAACGGACATCCTTCCTTTCCATTTTCTCATTTTTTTTTTCTTTTTGAAATATGTCTTCGAACGGTAATCGGTTCTGGCTTACGTCCCAAGAGACGTACGCCGCACCAAATAAACTTTTCTCCATCCCGCGGACCTTTTCAATTATTGGGAGGACGATTTTGGAAGCTTAGGTCGCAAGGATCCCGGCGTATGTAGGAGGGCCTACAATTACTCCCCCGCCTTCCCCTCTCTCGTACAAGCGAGGGGGCAGGATGAAAAAGCTGCCTCGTCCGTCCTCTGTTTTCGTTCGCGTACGCCTGTATAGTTTCCCACTTCCCACTGCGCTGCCCCGTTTACTTCCGAAAACGAATCACGTTCGTCCACTTGGCAGAAAATTCACCATTAACGATGCGCCAAGCATCACTCGCTCTCTCGTAGCACATTTCCTAGTAAAACACACTCTGCTGCAATATATATATATATATATATATATATATATATATATATATATATATATATATATATATTGTCGCAAAGTTATCAACTACACAAATATACTGCACGCATCTATAGATGTAGCGAAAGTTCATAACCTCTTTTTCAGAGAGCTGTTCTCCACTTAGTATTCCATCACCATATGAATAACTATAATAATGCCACGGTTTTCCGGGGGAGAAAAACTGTTCCACTGTGCTTTCCAGCGATCGAAAAAGAGGAAAAATGATTGAAGGGTTGAAGAACGGAAGGGGACGAAAGACTGATTGAATAAATTTAATATGTAAAACCTTGAGTAAAATTATAACATTAATACCATCGGTTATGGTAATTATAAGTATTAAATTAGGCAACAATAATAGTAAGAAGAATAATGGATAATAATAATAATAAAATACTGACAGAGCATCATAATAATAATTAAATAATAATACTGAGTATCATAATAATAATAATAAGAATGATGATGATGACGATGACGATGATGATAATAACAACAATAATAGAATTAATTAATTCTAATTTATTCCAACTTTTTTCCTCCTTTCCAAATTTCCTAATTCTAATTTATCCCAAACTTATTCCAAATACAGAGAATAAAAAAGCCAATCAGATAGCATGACGGCCCAGTTTATGAAAAAAATAAAATAATGACGGGACAAAAGTATGAAGTTCTGCCCTAATTGTAATCTAATGCTAATAAACAATATCACTATTACTGAAATAAAATTGAATAAAAATAAAGAGACAGAGAGAGAGAGAGAGAGAGAGAGAGAGAGAGAGAGAGAGAGAGGGAGAGAGGAAAAGAGAAATGTTCAATACAAAGTACACTCGTACGGAGTTAAGAAACAATTTTAATGCCAAAAAAACACCCAAACATAGTTTTACAACGAAAAATATTTCCAAGTCTTGGATAATGATTAATGAATAATGAAAAAGAAATGACGAAGTGAGCCATCCCATAAATAATTATGAAAAACGTTGGCACACGTACACAGGTACGTCTCCCATAATAAGACAACGAGACGTGGCTGATAGTGGCAAAAAAAATGAACCGCTGTGGGTCGGCAAAATGTTTGAATAAAAACCCGGGGCGCTATTTGCGACAAATGGTGGGAAACGCGTGTACATCGTGGCGCGCTCGGAGCCTCGCGAATCCCCTGGAACAAAGTTTCGAGCTGGCGAGCACCGGAAAAAGGAGGGATGAGGGGGAGACCAGCAAACTCCAACCAATTCAACGACAATTGATTCGGAAACGCATTCCTCCACTTCGCGAATGCAATAGTAGCCGCGTGTATACCGCAACCGCAGTGCTTTGGTTCCCTCTCGCGCTCCCTTGTGCGCTTCGATCGCGCGAGTGGAATGGGAGAAAATCGAATGGGAGGGTTAGAACCCCCCCCCCCCCTGCCCCGAATGGAATTATGGGTGAGAGCACATTAGTTCCGGTTGTTTGCAGGGGAGTCACTTCCTTCGGAGCGGAAGTCGCAGCTATTCCCACACCGAAAGCAGGGAGAGAGAGAGAGAGAGAGAGAGAGAGAGAGAGAGAGAGAGAGAGAGAGAGAGAACGGGATAAAGCGAGAAAAGTTGCGAAAATTATAAACCAGATACGAACAGACCGAGAATTGGTCAACCCCAATAATCCTAATAACCACGGTCAAAATGACGCATCCGGCAAAACCGGAAGCCAAAGCAATCGATAGGGGTTTATAAAACATATCGATACACGAGTCGACATCGTTAGAATGCAATGCATTTCTTTCTCTACATTCCCAATTTTTTTCTGCCAGCTACAAAAATCCCTCAAACGCTCTTTAAGATCCTCATTGGAGACCCACAATCCAATTTTGCAAAAAAAATGCCACGACGATAAAAACGAAATGAGGAAGTAAAAAAAATATATCACAAATTCTGTACAGTTTCTGTACAAATTCCATACAAGAATTCGTACCATGAGGAATGTTTGAATCCTGAGATTTTAATCCGTTACTCCTTCCTACGTAAAAAACGAACCCCTGGACATCTCCAAAAATGTGCATCCATACATCGATCTTTGCAGCAAATATGTCCGCGAAAACAAGCCAGGTAGCAGCGGAATTTCTGAATTCCTGGGTCACTTTCCCGGATAAAATTCATCCACCCACTCAATACCTGTGTACGTGGATGAGATTGGATTGAATTAGGTTTATCGGTGCTCTAGGACCGAAACGTTTTTTGGCACACAATCCTCATTCTTCGTGGAACACGAAGAAATTAAAAGAGCACTCGACACAAAAACCAAGAACGATGACTCTATATACACGGAATTATAAAAACGAAAACGCAAATGAAAAGAAAAACGCACATCGAATATGAAAATAAGGAGGCAAACAGAAGAGAAAGAAAATGGCACAAAAGATGCACAAAAAAGAAAGAAACTGAAGAAGACAATAAAGAAGCTTAAAAACTTGGAGAAATAAGGAATAGTTCATGACAGGCCAACTCCACTTGTGCTCTTTCCTTGGCTCTTAGATTAACCTAATTTACCAGCAGCATTCCCATCTCGCAGCCACAAATTGTCATCCTCCGTATATCAAACTCCTGGAAGCAGGTCCTGCAACTTCAGGCTTCCGGGAAAAATGCGCAAAAAAATGTCCGAAAATAGTTGATCACATTTTCTTATACCGAATGAGCGACGTTCCCATCAGCTGGGAAGTTCACCAAGGACCGAGTCATCGGCTCGTTGACAGGACATCAGATTTATCGTACTTTTCGTTGAGCTACCAAAAAAATGGTACAAAAGATGCCAAGAATTAAAGAAACTGAAGAAGGAAGTAAAGAAACTCAAAAACTATAAGAAATAAGGAATGGTTCATGACAGGCAAACTCCACTTGTGCTCTTCCCTGAACTCTTAGATTCAAGTAATTCACCAGCAGCATTCCCATCACGCAGCCACAACCTCTCATCCCCCGTATGTCAAACTCCCAGAAGCAGATCCTGCAACGTCAGGCTTTCGGGAAAAAACCACAAAAACAATGTCCGAAAATAGTTGATGACATTTTCTTATACCGAATGAGCGACGTTCCCATCAGCTGGGAACTTCACCAAGGACCGAGTCATCGGCTCATTGAGAGGGCAGTAGGTTTATCGTACTTTTCGTTGATCTACCACTCCAACTCTATCCACCTGATAAGATGAAGTTGCGGAGCAAAGGACCATGCGCGTAGATTGAAGAGGCCTTGGGACTCCATACGCCTGCCTATATCCGCTAAGTACTCCCGCGAGCGTCTTCACGTAACTCGGTTCTATCACTGGATACCTATACGTATACATAGACGTAGGTATACATATATAATAGACATCAGAGGCTTGTCTCCCTGAGACATCCTCGCGTAACTCGTCTCAGCCTCGTCAACCAGTCTGCCCAGGGAGATATAAGCAGAAGCAGGTTCGACGCCGCTTCGTGTAATTACGAGCCCAAGGCGCAACAATAATAGCTCACGAAATTGAGATCTCGTCTGTGATGGTTGGATGCTGGGGCTCCCTTACAGGGCTGCTACATAAACTCTCGCGTTTATCCATATGAGGAGTCTTTACGCGAGCTTGTACGCGCGCAGCACTGCTCGGAATACGGTGTATACCTTGGACGACGGGGATGCCAATCTTTGGGCGCGTACGGTGATCCCTGAGACGGCGAAACAGCCCGATTTTATGACGTCAAATTTAACGGCGCGGAGAAAGGGGTTTCTTTCCCCCTCAACGAGATGAAATTTATGGGGACATTCGTTCGAAATGAAAGAAGAACAGTGCGAGGATCAGTGACGCATTACCGCCTAGGCTAACCTAGGCATATAGGGCCTAGAGGGCGGCTCAATTTGGAAGACGGCAATTGGTCCACTTCTTTCTTCGAAGTCTCTCTTTCTGGCGAACATACGGATGTTATCGTACATGAATCATATAGAAAGAGTAACATGTTCACCAGAAACAGTAAACATACAGATTGTTGCCAGAAAAAGACAAATAAACAACATAGTACAGACTAAGTTCTTTTTAATTATGAAAGCTGACCAATGATGGAAGATGAGGTATTCTGAGATCGGATCAGAATTGCGTGATCGGCAGTCCTATTCCGCAGCTTTAGAAGAGTCGATTCAAGTTAAATGTTACCATGTTGGTGTATACTTAAGAGCATTGGGAATTCAATCAGGTTCAGCAGGTAAATTGTGCACAAGGGTGGATGCGATAAGAGTAGGGCCAGTATATCCGACTGTCAACATTGATCTACTTATATCATTAAGGGGTTATGCCTATTTGCAAAAGTCGAAAAATCACTTTTCTCAAAACCTATATATTTACAGTATATCATCTTGTAAATTTCCCTGGAAATTTCAAGGTAACTGGATCAAGATTGACAGATTTATGGGCAGTTATATTAACGCTCGTTGGAACGCTCGAAGTGTCGCTCGAATCTTTAACGCTTTTTTCTTGAAAGTACGACTTCAAAGTCGGTAAGCTAAATATCTCAAAAACTACTGCATCGATGTTTCTGAAATTTTCAGTGCTTTTTCTAGATGTAAACATATGGCATTTTTTTGTCTGGTGTATACTTTCGTTTCGATGAACGAAAAGTGCCAATTTTTCGCAAAAGTCAAAACTCCTACTTTAAGCAAGTGGCATTTTCTTCTAATATGATATTTTGGAAATTCCTTCGATTAACCATAGGATAAACTACTATACTAACGAAATCCGGTTGACTTTTCGATACTAGATAACCTAGTTCAGATGGGCATGCTCCCAGCAAAACACGTTTTTAGGAGGTGCTTTCCGGGCATCGGCTGTAAATCGATTATAATTAAACATTTATATACAAAAACTTACGGAGTGTTCTTCAGATGATACTTTTTTAATCTTCAATTTTTGTAGAAATTTGAAATCACGATTTAATATTTCAGGACATTTCTAGACAAAGACAAAATAACGCCGATTTTTTTTCATACATACACTTTTTTTTAGAATATCGGAAAATTATTTAAGTTTTAGATTTCTTCGAGATTATAGACAGCTTTAGTACACATCTTTTTCTTTCCAGCGGATTTTTTTTACTCGGACCGATATTCATTTTTGACAGCTCCTCGGGCCGATATTGAGGTTACGAACGGGGCGCATATGTCTCTAACTTCGCGACACTTCTGCCAACCTGGTCATTATGATATACCACGATTTACGACGTTGCGAATGCGTTTCGCGTTAACTGAGCGGGATAAAGTTATGGAAATAATTATACAAAGTAATGAAAACACTGAATGTTATCACCGAATGTTCAAAAATGCATATTTTTACAAATAGATGTAGAAAAATAGTTCGAAAACGCACGTTTTATATGACGATTATTTGCAAGCTAACAGTTGGCAACAGTCAATCGGCTCCGTGCATAAGCACAGGGGGCTCCCCTCGTATTTAACTCCCGACGGCTAAACCCCATAACTACCTTAAGCAAGTCAGCAACGAACTGGCCAGCTAAGGGTTCATTTTTGGTATTACTCCGAGTTAAAAACTATCTGAGATCGACTATATCACAAAAAAGCCCCGATGCTCATGCTACCTCGTATATCAAAGCGGAAGTAACAAGGAACATCAAGTTCGACAGCCTTGCAGCGAAATTCGGACGCTGAAAAACTCGCAGACGTCATTTCCGTCAAATAATTAAAAAAATCGGCCATTTTCACCCGACTGTTTTATTATCATTTGCCGCATCATTCTGTATTTGTATTTTGCCGTGATGACTGCTCTCGGGCACCGAGTAATGGTTGGAAGACGGGGAGGGGGTGGCGAAAAACGAGATTTGCCTAAGAGCACCACAGGCCCTAACCGGCCCTGATGACGATCCCGCAAGATTTTTGCCGTCGAGAACTCGCGAGTGCCTTTTTTTTGGTTCTCCATTTCGTTCTGGCTTTTCAAGGCTAGGCGAATTATTAAAAAGCAATTTTCGAGGCGAGCAGCGAGAGTGCTCCTCGTTAACAGTGCAATTTGTCTCTCCTTCCTTTGAATCTCGTTATGACAAAAGTTCTCGTTCATTTCTTTCCGACTTATATACACGAACTCGCGCTACGCGCGACTTAATCACATTGTTATCTGAAATTATGACGCAAAGTTTCCTCCGCACCGCGCTGAACGAAGTTAAAAGCGCGGGCTCGTGTAGCTCGCGAAGCGACGGGAACGGAAGGGCCGAAAGGACTGGATGGCGGAATAGCCCGCAGGTTCTGCGGTGAAACCGCAACGGGAATGGGCGAAAGTACAGTGGGGCGGAGGGGGCGAGGGGGGTAAAAAATCGTAGGTAAGGAGAACGAAAAATAAAATGAGCATAATGCTGAGACGTTTATTTTAATTACCGAGAGCAGCACGAGCCTCGGGCGATCGGGAAGTACATTCATATATAACAAACTTGACATCAAAGAACGGGAAGAAGGATGTTCTGTTTTTATTACATTTTTTCGTTTGGACCGGAGTAATTAAAAGATCGCATTCCGGTAATGGCACGTAAAACTTGTAGACGTACAAGAAAAAACGCGAAGGGGGAAGGCAAAAATGGCAGTAGGAAAAAAAAGGGTAGAATTTATGGTAGGGACGTGCGTTGCTGATCGGTGGGGTAGCTGTCATGGCAGCTCAATGAGCAAGAAAGGGAAACGCCCCCCCCCTCTCTCTGGCCTGGAAATGCGTTTACCTGAATAAGTGACGACAGGTAGACGTATAAAAATGAAAGGTAAGCTACGAAACGTCAGAACGGTAAACGTCGTATCAGTGGGACACCTGATAACCGGCAAAAAAAAGATAAAAAGCACGAGCGAGTAGTTACATATCCTGTTACAGAACGTATAGATATAGAAAATATGGAGTGAAGACACATGTGCCCAGTGCAATACATAATTCAAGTTGAAGCGAGACGGGGAGAGACGGAGGGTGAAGGGTAAAAAAGGACTTGAGGATTCATTTTTTATGTCCAATTCGTAGGTTTTCGGAACGTATCGACCACCCTCATAACTCCATCATCTCCGTCCTTCCGTCCGTCACTGTATCTACGTTTCTAACTTTTTCATCCTATTGAAGGTTGTATTTCAATATTTTCCATATTTTGGACATCAATACACTGCAAAAACTAGGCGTGTTTGACGTGTGTTCAAGGTATGTAGAAGTAACCCAACATAAAAGCTGGACATGCGTGGCCGAGTAGATTCTACACACTTATGCATTTGGTAACACGTAATGCGTTTAAATTACACACGTGAGTGTGCAATTTTAACGCATTCAATTATTGGACTCCTTCGTAGCTGTCCCCATCAATAAGACGCTCAGTCGAACACATAAAGCGTGCAGAATGAACATACAAGACGCATATTTACACACATTGGACTGAACAACGCAGGTTGATAGCAACACACGAGCAAAAATAACACGGGACAAGCAACACAGCTTACTTTACCCCGTTTACAACACCCTTAATAGTCACACTGGGTCCACGAGACCCAAACAAATTATTTTTATGCCGTGCAACTTTTTTTTCCAATAAAACGTACATTTTTTTTGTATGCGTAAATGTTTTATTCTATGTCTACGCTATGTCTATTTCAAAGTACATTGTTTCCAGATTATGAAACCATTTTTTTATTTTTTTGTCAATAATTACAAGAGTTACAGCAATTTTTGTAAAAAAAAGTCATTTTTCACGTTTTTTTGCATATTTAAAATTAAATTTTTGATTTCTAACCAATATCCTTGTATTGAGGAGGTACGGTGATTGGAGCGAGTTCAAGATAAAAGCCCGATTTTTTTAAATAGCATTGTCGAGACCTTCGTCCATGCGTATGCGGAGTTTCCACGAGATTTACCGTACACTTTCCGAGTTGTTAATTGTTAAAGTTGGTGAATTAGTCACACGTAGACGACAAAATGTGCCTGTCCTCTCATATATCGATTTTTTCGTGCTACTTGGAGCCAAGAAACACGTAAAAAAATCTGATGGTTGCGTTCGTTGAATCTTTGTGATCGATAAGGCACCTTGAATTGAAAAGCTCACCGCAAAAATAAGCAATAAATTTATAAATAAAGTCGCCAAAACCGAAGTTTTCGGAGAGCGAGACTTCTCGTGACGTAACAGCAGCCGTCTGCTCGACGTGTGGCAACGCCGGATACCCGCGCAAATTTGATTCGTCTATCGGATATTTTCAACGCGAATTAAAAATATGATTGTGCGAAGCCGTACATTTTTTAATGGGTTATAAAGGGCCTTTCGTCGATATTTACTTGAAGTTCTTTTGCGTACAGCAAAGGCATCTCAATTTTTCTGGCGACATGTACCTATACAACGCATCTATATATAAATTCAGCATGGGAGAACCGTCATATAAAATAAACGTTTCTTTTTATACCTGCAAATATTGTGAAAATTGGGAAAGGGAAAAATCACATAACAATCGATGAAATATGTTTTGACTTTGGACAGATTGGACATTGGACATTGAGGTTAACTTCAACGCGACGTTTTTCAATTTGCAATCGCAATATCATCTCTTCATTTTCTAATTCTTGTCCGTCAGAATCTACATTTGTCTCTAAACTGGACTTCAGGTACAATCCCGTTACTCTTTTGATAAACTTCCACAGTATTTTCATTCTCCATGTTAACCGGCTACAAAAAATAATAAGCCGGGCGCGTGGAACCGATGGCAGCCACCGGAAATACGACGATGCTAAACGTCAACGATATGGCGTACTACTGAAGTCGAGTAGTAGATTATTAAGGTTGTTTCCATATTACAAATATAGTAGGAAACTCGAAATTCAATACTTAAAAAATATTTCTCGAAAAATAGGCCATATACATATATATATATATATATATATATATATATATATATATATATATATATATATATACACACATAAGTTTACTAACATAGTCATCACCGTACCTCCTTAAACAAGGTTCAAATTATCCTCATCATTTCTTTCCATATCGTTCAATGCATTATTTCATTATTTATAACAATTTAAAGACGCCTGGGTCTAATGGACCCAATATGACGATAACGTGATTCTAGCTAAGTGTGACTACTAAGGGTTAAGGGAAGGTTCTGCCTTGTTGGGCCAAAAAATGTTCGATTTTTCACCAATTTTTTATGCGAAAAGTACTAAATATCGAATGTTGATATTTGGTATGTTGACTAAGCGGTCTTTATTGAACATCATAATATTTTTTAAAGTTTGACAAAACACGGTGGTGGGAGTGGGAGGAGCCACTTACTACGGTAACGTGTAAAAACAACACATTTGTTTCTGCAGTATAGGCGAGAATCAGCATATATCGGATAGTTGCTTTATATCGGATAGTGGACAATCTCGAGTTTCCCTGTAACGACATCTGATTTTTAAATTTTATACACTTATAACTAGTCGTAAGATGTCGCCACTGCAAAACTATTGGTCGCCTAGCAACAAAAATGACACCATAGTGAACAGATGTTACTTTTCGTCAGCGTGAAAAATTATTTCTTGTGTTAAATAGTGTTGTTTTCATTGAGGTAAGTCAAAATGATTTATGTTCGTGTTATTTTTTATGAACTTTTTATGCAATGATATAGCATCTATTCCGCTTAACTAAACATCCGATGTTCGGAAAAATAGCAATGTGTACAAAAATATTACCATTCATATTCGATTATGTCAAATCTTCATGTCGGATACTTAATCGAGCCTAATATTGGATATCCCTTTCGGCCAAAATGTTGCTACCAAATCAAGTATTAACTCATAAAGACTGATTGATAAGAATTACAAAGTTAAAACAATAAACGTCATGTTTTATTTTATATAAAAATAGTCTCCTAATATCAGATATGAGAAAAATGGAGTTTGCACCCTGACATCGGATATCCGATTATAGGCAATCTTTTTGAAAACTATGATTTCTGTCACTTTTTGTAAATAATAATATAACTCGGAATATTCAAATGTAATGTGTAGAATAATGATTGGCATCTTGTTGTATATGACATGTAGATCGTAAAATCATAAAATTTGAAGGATTGTTTACAATTTGGCAATTGTTTGCTTGTTTTTGTTTTCAATTTCAAACAAAAGTATCCGATATATGGTGCCTCTACCTACTCAAGAAACCCAAACGTACATTCAACTGCATGTTGCATCGCCATCGAAAATCGACTAAGCACACTCCAGCCCATCAGGGACCAAGTTCAATTAAAGTTTCTGTCCATGTGAAAGTGGAGGTACTCCAGCTACGGCAAAGACTTTTCGAACTTGAGGCATAGATTAATCAACGTTCGAGCGAGCACGACGCTGTCCATAGGTCAGTAGATTGGGGATACTGATTACGGAAATGAGGGTGCCAGCGTAGTGAAATGGACCGATGGTCGAAAGTAACGTTCTGGGGATTTGCATCTGTGTGTAACTCCTAGATCCGTTTAGCCTCTGAAAGCCCCACTCTGACGATCATTGCTGGGCGGTCAGTTACATCGACTGCCCCATCACGTCCTTGCTCTTTAATGTTAAAAGCGCTGATATTGTTGAACTATCCGGATCGAGGTGATTCACTGTATACGAATATTTGCATACTTCAACTGCGAACAAAATAGGGAAGCCCGCTTTTTGAATGAGCAAACGTAGATTGTCATTTACGAACCTAATTGTCAGATTTAATTGAAACGCAATGGCTTTCAGCGAGATTGCGTATCAAACGATTCAATTGTACGAACAGATTTTCGAATCGTGTCAAAATTATGTTAGATTGTTCCCTTTTATTTCTGAAACGAATTATTTTACGATAACTGCAATCATTTTGATAGAATTTCCTCACTAAATGGAATTTTTATAAAGGGGTCTTCTCACTTCAGACGCAAAAAAGGCTACTTTCATGATTTTTTTTGATAAGTTCGTATTATAGATATTGATATGAAAGTTGTTACACTCAATAAATACACTTTCGAAGTACATTTAAAAAAAAGATTTTGTGTATTTACGTAACCTACAAAAACTTTAAACGCATTTTTCTCGAAAGAACGTTTTTCGACGGCTTGTTGATAAAATCTTCGAAACTACTGAACCGATCCTTATAGAAATTTAACCACATGTTCTTTATAACTACAGCATGTCAAGGATTTTTAAAATTTTGATATTTAATATTTTTTTTTGCCAAAACGGCGAGAAAACATGTTTTTTTCGAATAATGACCGTCATTTTGTTATTTTTGCATATATCAAAAATCGTATGATATACGCTATAGCCATTAACATACTAAATCTAAAACAGTTTCATTTCTTTGGTTTCGGATTATCCATCTCGGAGATTTCATCATCAACGCAGACCTACAATTTTTTTAGGACATTTTTTTAACTAGCATTTTCGTCTATAAATAGTCACTTCAATAAATGTTTAAAAGATTTTAAGGGGGTATATACCTTTGTGAGGGCAAAATCAAGGGACATTATTGACAATTTATTTAAGAAAAACAAAACAATATTTTTAAATTCGGTTTTTTATACATGTTAGTACAAGTCTCGAAGTGAAATCATTTTTTAAAAATATTTATTTTGAAACAAAATGGCGGCGCAGTAGTCGATGAAAGAAAACTCCTTTTTTTCATAGTCCTCTACGGTCCTACTGTCATAATTTTTAAGCTAGAACAAAAAACGAAAAATATTTTGAAAGTAGATATAAAAAAATAGTCCAGTACGTGGGGGTTTTTCAAAATATTGATTAAAAAAATGGCGTTAATGTGGAAAAAAATCGGTCGGATAACGATCATAAAAATTTCAAATTTCAACTTATCGAAAAAATCCTACGTACTGGACGAGAAAATATTGTCAAGAAGCTACATTTAAAATTTCAAGTCAATCGATTGAAAACTCGAGGCGCTACGCATACGCCCGTGTCTAAAAATATAGTTTCGAGAAAAACCCGTTGAAAGTTTTAAGTACTGTAAAATCATGGGAATTTCGTGTTAACATTTAATCGGCGATGCCTGGACCATCCTACTAATTCAAATTTTTTTGATAGTTAAGGGACCTTTTAAGCCAATAAAAAACTTTACACAGGCATATTCCCCCTTAAATGTACTTCAAAAGTGTATTTATTAAGTGTAGCAACTTTTATATCAATATCTACAATATAAACCAATAAAAAAAAATTCATGAAAATCGCCTTTTTTAGCGTCAAAAGTGAGAAAACCCCTTGTCTCAGATTTTTTAATACAACGATAAGAGAAAGTTTCCCACTGATGATGAAACCCTAAAAACGAATGACCATCAAAAGCATCGATCCGTAATCATCCCTTCGAACGATCGATCAATTTTCGCATTTACAAACTTCACAATTGGCAATAATTCACCGCGCCGAAAGAAATTCCCGAGCAGACGCAGTTCGAAAATTTCCATACAGCGAAAGATTTTCGGACTTTGAAAAGTGTCGTTGAATTCGTCGAGACGGGAATGCGAGGAGGGGAAATTTTTTTCCTCGCGTATTATTGAGTGTACCGTGGGAATTTTTTCGAAAGTTTTGCAATAGAGGGCACAAGTGCTGCACTTGCGACAGTTGTACACTTTGTCAGGACGTAGGATAGTGGGATGAAAAACGGTATAAAGAGAAAATGCAGTTGTTGTCTCCGGGTGGTGCCCGTTTCGTTCGGGGAGCGAGAAAGGAAGATTGAGAATCAAATAAGACTCCGACGTCCGACTTGACGTCTTACCGGGGAGCATTCCAGATGCAACGCCACGCTCTCATTTCTGCAGTCCCTATTCACATTTTTATACAGCGTGCAGCTCTTCTTTTTCTCCCTTTGTTCCTTCCCACGACGCGCCCCGACTTTATTCCCCGAGAAGCGAGGAATTTAATGTATGCATCAACCCGACAGGTCAAAGTGTTTCGATGATATTAGAATGAAAAGTTGGCGTTTATACGGTCTGGGAAGGGGCGGCAAAGGTGGGAAGGTCAACGGTCGACGATCAGGGTGGCATATTCTGGGGACTTTGTTAGGCGGCAGGGGAGCGAGGGATATCTATGGAGATTCGCTGACGAATGTCTTTTTAAGGGGTCTCACTTTCGACGCTCAAAAAGGATATTTTCATGAATTTTTTTGATAGGTTTATATTATTGATATTGATATAAAAGTTGTTACACTTAATAAATACGCTTTCGAAATACATTTAAAAAAAAATTATTTATTTAAAGTCCTTAAAAAATGGTAGGTTTGCGCTGTGATGAAATGCAGTATGTTAATAGCTATAGCGCGTATCATACGATTTTGGATATGTGCAAAAATCACAAAATAGCGGACATTTTTCGAAAAAACAAAAAAAAAGTGTTTCTTTCACCGTTTATGGCAAAAAAATTGTATGTCAATGGCTATGGCGCATATCATACGATTTTTTAAATATGCAAAAATAACAAAATGGCGGACATTTTTCGAAAAAACAAGAAAACGTGTTTTTTCACCGTTTATGGCAAAAAAATAGTAAATATCAAGATTTGAAAAAAATCCTTGATATGCGCTATAGCTATAGTTGTAAAGAATATGTGGTTACAATTTGATAAGGATCGGTTCAGTAGTTTCGAAGATTTTATCAACAAGCCGTCGAAAAACGTTGTTTGGAGAAAAACGCGTTTAAAGTTTGTTTGGGTTACATAAATATGTAAAAACCTTTTTATTTTATGTAATTCGAAAGTGTATTTAATAAGTGTAACGACTTTTATATCAAAATCTATAATATAAACATATTTTAAAAATTCATGAAAATAGCCTTTTTCAGCGTCTAAAGTAAAAAAGACCCCTTAATGAGCCAAATAGTGTGACCTTTTTTTTGACAGATGTTATCACGGATACCTATGCCATGGAATTATTGGATGAGGAACTGGTTGGGTTTGTTTGGGTTATCATTTTTATGAGAATTGAAAATTCAGCGCTGCTTCGAGCTTTTCTCGCAAACCGATTAGCAAATTTTGATTTTTGATGTTACAAAAACTCAGTTTGAATTTTTGAAAAAAGGTGTGATTTTTTTTTAATTTGAAAGAAAGCGTGATTAAAAAAAAATTAAACAACAGTTATCGCTAGAGATTCAACTTGACAAAGTTCAACGGAATTTTAAACCCATTCCCCTGGTTGCTTTTTACACTTCGTTTATCCCCAAAGCGTCCGAGCGCGTTTCCGGAAATTCTGGATTTCACCAATTAAAATATGAAGTTCAAAGGGAATTGCGTTTACTTGTAATTATTCCGAATCAGAGAGATAATAATCATTACACGAGTACGTTTGTGGTTTATTTGATTGGACGAATATATACGTACGAAGATGCATGGATTTTGTGCAAAACTGAATATCGCCATTTTTCGCTATTATTTCATCGCTTTTGCATATCTTTTGCGCGATACCTCTTCCATTTTGTTACTTGATCCAAATTTGCAGAAAAAAAAGCATCGCACGATTCCGCGTATGTCGATTTCCCGAGCAGGCGAGAATGATTTTGTAAAATATAACCTTTGGTTCGAGCAAAAGACGCAATTTTTTCGGCGAGCTCGTATGGACTCAAGGGATTTAAGGGAGACTTTGTCCTTGAAATCGGCGGGAGATGTTAGCGGCTCAACATGAGCAGCTAGAAGAAGAGGAGGGATGCCTCTATGGACCAGGCATTGCCGATTAGCGGTAATTATAAACACATTTGTGTAAACACATTACAAAACTTTAAACGCGTTTTTCTCGAAACACACGTTTTTAAAAATGGCTGACATTCTCCTGACCGCTGTAATTAACATATTGACCTGAAATTTGGAGAGCATACTCAGAAAATATGTCTCCACGGAATGACGGATCGTTTTTTCGATAGATACATTTTTGCATTTATTATTTATCTTTTTATGCGAATAAAAACGCGAAAATTCGATTTTTTTTTAAATTGCCGCCATTTTCCGAAATTTGTACTAAACGAAAAACCCATCCGTCATTCCATGACCAAAGGGTCACAGATTGATAATATGCTTTGAATTTGTGTTTCAGATCAACAAAGAGGGGGCAGTGATGTCAGCCGTTTACCTCCCGCGATTTGAGGACCTGTTTTCGCGGAGCTGCAACGGCCGTCATTTTGGTTTTTTTTTTTTTTAATTTTGTAACGTTCTGTATATCATGAATAAAAGCAAGAAAAAACCGCACTCAAAAAGCTGTACTCGTTTCCTTTAAAAAAAATGTATACACCTGAAATATGGCACTCCAAGGACAAAGTTTCCGTTAACGTGGAAACGAGTCCTGGAAAAATACACTTTTCGAATTGCATTTAACGATCGCTGGTAATCCAGGGACAAACGTTTTCCTGTACGAAAATAACGAGAATTAGCAGAGTACATTTTTGTGTTGCCTTTTTCGAAATACTTTTCCCACGAGCTTCGCAAGCCACCTTAAAAATTCGTCCCACTTCAGAGGCCACCTCATAAAGTTGCAGGTCCTTCCACAGTAAACCGATGTTGTGTTGAGGAGGTTGCGAAAACAACGAGGAGTTCCGAAAATGACGAGGCAAACTAGACATCCGGTGTACAAGGGAAGTCGTAAGCTCGCCATGGTAAGACAAGTGCCCTTACGACCTGCAGTGCTACCAAACGGACATGAAACTTTGCCGCCTCATATGCGTATACCATAATGGGTTGATAAACATCGAGGCGTATACACGCCAGTCAACGCGATGTTCAGTTTGCGGACAAAATATAACCGCTTGGCATCGATGCGCGCAACACGAAGGAGGCCCCCGCATGCATTTTTCAGTGGGTGCATGTGTCCGCACGCGTGCAAAGAGCAAACGGGGGAAGAGAAATAAAAGTAGCGCCCTTCCGAAGGCAAGAAAATTGCGTGTATGGAATTCATCCTGGAATTTGCGTTGTGCAGAATTTTGCATCGTTAACGATTTGCGAATTGCGCGGAAACAACGGCGGGGAAGGGCATTGGGCACTTGTACCCTTTTCGCAATCGTTGATACCGCCGTCACTCGGTGTAATTATATTTCGAATTTACGGTGCGAATGTTGCCGATTATTTCAGTTTCATTAAAATATTATTATTTCAATTTAATTTCATTTAAATTACATTTTATTTTAACTTTATTTGATTTGATTGTAAATTTGATTTTATTTTATTTTAATTCTCGAAGGAAAAAATAATTTTCGTCCGTCGAAAACGATCTTCTCAAATCCTTGAGTATTATAACCCCTCAGCCAGTTTGTGAATCCGTTCCTGGTTGTACCTCAGTTACTTCACGATTTCCAGTTCCCGAGAGCCCCCTCAGTGTGTTCGTCTCAGGCATTATTCTCCAAAGCACTGGCGTACCGCATTGGCACGGGGAAACTGCACAAAACATGTGTCGATACAAGCGGTTATCGGTGAGTTTCCGATATGGAGACCCATCGGAAACTGAGAACCTCGGAAAGTAATTTGTCAAGTGAACTTGCGCAGTGAGATGTACATTGAGGAAAACGGGTAATTTCAGAGAAACGCCAGTGGTCCAGATGGAAAAATTGCGTTAACCTTGCACGGTCTATTTTCCAGTAAGTACACGGGGATTAAAGGGAGATATACACCCAGCAGCCGGAAAAAAGGTCATTTTTGTGAATTTTTTCAAGGAAAACTATTTGAAATTTCGAACTGGGGTTTTAATTATCGAAGAGTATATACATTCAAAAATATGTTTAATTTTCTTTATTTAAAAATATCAAAAATATACAAGGATATTGAATGATCCTTGGAGCGTCGTAAAAAATCTGCGTATACCCACTGGCGTTTCTTCAAAAATCATCTGAAAAAAGAAAATCAAAAAGATGATTAAATTAGATACTATAATCTAGTAGTTGTGAGAGCCGATTTTAAAAATATCGATTTATAACAAAATGGCGGACGTTTGAACATAAATAGTGATTTTTTGGCCAAAAATTAGTTATTATTTTGCCTATAAAACAATAACTAAGTAACGGAAAAAAAATCCTAGGACAAGTACTAGATAATGGTGTATAAAATAACCACAAAAAACCTCAAGGCAATAGGTTCATTGGTTTTCGTGAAATTTTGGGTACCGATTTGAAAAACGTGGTTTTAAGAAAAACGCGTTTGAATACTTGGGAATGAATAAATCATGAAATTTGTCAACTTACATGGAAGCATCGATACCAGGCCCATAGTGTAGTTCTTCTACGGTCGATGGAATGTTCATAGCTTCTAAATCCTCGACCTCGACCATCTAGGTGTATATCTCCCCTTAAGTCAGTGGCCTGGCAGTGCTTGACGACAAATAATACCAGCACGAAATAGTTCTCACCAGGAAGGAATGGAGAGTCGATTGAAAATTTGAAAAAGTAGCACGAGTATACTGGAAGCCCTTTCTGTGCCTTACAGGAGCCCTTTCTGTGCCCTTACTGCACCATCAACCCTCGGGATATTTGTGCTCTCTCTCTCTCTCTCTCTCTCTCTCTCTCTCTCTCTCTCTCGCTCCCTCTCTCTGGCGTATACTCAAAGTATGTTTCGGTCTGCATCGGAGCAGGTATTAATTGAGAGCCCGGAGGAGATGCGAGAGCTCCCATTGGACGCGATACACACATCAAGGGAAGAAATGAGGCAAGAAACGTGTGAGCGCGCAGCTTGCGAAACAAAAAAAGAAAAGCTCGGCAAAGAGAGCAACGTGAAGAACGAAAAAAAAGGAAAAAAAAGAAAATAAAAAGCAGGTAGGTATGTAGCCATTACTCGCATACCCGTAATTGTCGGAATGCTTCGGGAGTTCTTTCAAGGATAACGATCGTGGCAAAGCCGGATGATTATTGTCCGAGTGCCAGTCACGAGACGACCGGAAAGTAATGTTCCTTAGACGATTTTCCATTGAGCTTTTTTCATCTTGAGCTTTACGAGACTCAAGATAAAAAAATTATCCCCGAGTAGAAATCCTGCTCCGGCTGCAAAAACGGCCTGATCAGGCATCCTGATTTTTTTTCAAGCCTTGATCAGGATTTTTTATGAAGCCCTGATCATTTTTGTGACACTTTCCCTAATTTCGGTCTGATCAGGGTAAAAGATCAAGGTCTGATCAGGGTGAAAAGTGAAGGCCTGATATGCAGTCCGAAAAGAGAAGTTCGCTGATGCTTCGGAAACCACCATCTCGTCACATTCTTCATTGCACTGTCAACTAAATATTTTATTCAAATATGGTATATTCAAATGAAATAGGTTTTTGACTACGATCCTATTTGCTTTCAATATATATTTTTAGAATATTCAATAGAATATTTCATAAATCCAAAATAAATTGAAATATTTAATTTGAAGTTCTACTGCAATGATTTTGTATCATAATCCGTCATT
This sequence comes from Ophion ellenae, assembly GCA_963210295.1. NCBI lineage: Eukaryota > Metazoa > Arthropoda > Insecta > Hymenoptera > Ichneumonidae > Ophion > Ophion ellenae. The sequence continues at coordinate 41,661,775 of OY723390.1, read as the reverse complement.
CCCTGGCCTTCTGAATGGATTTCTTCGAAGCAAATTTTCTGCATCCACATGGGGTCGAACCTAGAACCTACCTACCTATAGTTACGCATGCCACCCCTAGGCTACCGAGTGTTTGTAGCATTTCGATGGCATAAGAGACTACATCAATCCCTATAATTATTTGTTCCGTCACATAAACTAAATCAATTAGTTAATATTATTGTGATAATTAGAAAGCTTTATCGAATATCATGCTATAGATTTTTCAAACATAACCTATACATATAACCCCTCTCTCTCTCTCCGCCCCTCTCTACCCCCTTCCCTTCGACGTGTGTATTGCAATCAAGACGGACCATTATTTCAATCAAATAGAAAAATGTTTGTCTCTACGAAAATTCCATTCAATTTAAATTTTTGAAAATCAAATAGATAAACTCAGTGGATTCAACTTAATTGTTTTTTGAACAGAGGGAACCGAATCACAGCTTTATTAGGAATGAATAAAATTTTAGGAATAATAAAAAATGTACGCATAGAGTGGACAATATGTATACATATTGTCCACTCTATGCGTACATTTGGTGTACGCTGGTGTTTGTTAAGAGGTTAGACGTGTAAAAGGCGCCAAACTGTATATAGGTTCAGTTACTTGATGATTGCTTCAAGCTAGCCAGATCAGGCGAATTTATGCAAGCCGTGAGTCCAGTTGCCTGACCATCGCCTGAAGCTAGCTGGATCAGGCAACTGGAGGAAACAGTACATCCAGTTTCCTGGACTATCACCTGACACTAACCTGATCAGACAAATTGAGGCACACCTTAAGGCGAGAAGTCCCTTTAGAATTTTCAAAAAATCGATTTTTTTTAAACATATTTCGAAAGTATGATACCCAAAGAATATACTGACCAAAGGAAAACTCGAAATATTGGATATTTGCGGAGTTATCGTATATAGTCTAGAGCGCGGGGACAGCATGCGGTCAGGTAGCGAGTCACATGGCGAAACTTTAAACGCCATTATCTCGAAACTACTTTTTCAAAAACTGCTCGTGTTGTAGCTCAAAAAATTATCGACCGATTTGGATGAAATTTTGGGAGGTTACTCTCAGTAAAATTATCCGAAGGATATACCTAAAGTTTCAAAGGTAGCGTGTAAATAAATAATTTTTTCGGGTCAAATACGGCGAAAAAATGGTCGAAAATTCGAACCTTGGAGTAAAAATGCTCCCAAATTTTTCATTTTGCACTTTTTCATCATTTTGTAGGTATATCATTCCCTTTAATATGTCAGTAAACGAATGAAACTTATTAAATTTTTTTCAGATCAACAGAAAAAGAGTGACAACTGCAGCACTTTTCGATGTCGCGGAAAACAGGCGTCCGAAGACCCTTAATAACGCCATTTTGTTGGTCATCACAATTTTTTTTTTAACTTGACAGTTATAATAAACTCATATCCAAATTTGAAAATGATTCGATTATTTAATCCCCTCAAAAAAAATTCCCGAAAAATACCGATTTTCACGCTCTTAAAGGGATTTCTCGCCTTAAGTAAGGCCTCCGTACTACAACGTGATCAGACCCGGATCAAATATCAGACTAGCCTAACGATATTTCTATTCGGGTCGGTCGGAGATGATGGAAATAGTCGACACCAAGTGGACTCCCATGGTGGGCATGATGACCCCCAAGATTGTAAGCCAGTATTATTTGTTCCAAAGTCTTTAGTAGTTTTCCGAATTATCGAAGACCGGTATTATTTATTGAAATCGTTCTATATACAATCCGTAGATGTATTGGCTGAAATAATTAAGCGGTTGCTACAACATTTTTTATTTCGTACAAAAATATAATCAATAGAATTAATAATTTCTTTACTACATCGAAACGAATATGCCATGGGACGTAAGTTTTTCCATTTGTTCCAAATCTTAAATAAAAAGTGAGCATTAAAATGATCATCCACGATAATAGTGGAGAGAATATCAGATATCCAATGGAATATCCATGGAGAGAATATCAGATGTTCAACTGATAAGAACAGATACTACACTTTGATCTTAGCCACAGGCCAAGAAGCGATACTCTTTGGAGTTTCTCCGGCGTTTAAGTAGATTTTCGGTTCGCGCTACGCTTACGAGAAACGAGCGCGCGTGCGGCTTCTAGCGGTTACTCGGAGAACTACGGGTTTCCTCACACCTATAATTTCGGTGGCGCTCGGCCATGATTTGGTTGAATTTTTTCAACCAAATGCGCAAGAAACAAATTTTATTTTTGCATTATTTTTTAACCAATTCAGAAATTTGCTTAATATTTTTCAATCAAAATAAAATATTAATATTTTAACGAATAATGTACTTGGAAATCAATATCCGATATGGTGAAAAAAAAATAAAATGACATATTTACTCAATAGAAATTTCATCTGAATCAAAGGAGCGAAATTCAATTTTTCTTGTATACTCGAATCAACAATATTCATGTTATGAATTGAAACGCTTTTTTTGTTCGTTGCAGAAAATGCATTCAAAACTATATAATTTGTTCGCGATAATTTTTTAGATAGTTTCAATAATATATTGTTATCGGCTAACAATATAGCTTGTAAATGAAAAAAAAACTTTTAATTTTATAATTTGTACTTTAATTTAATTTAATTTTTAACACCAACAATTTTACAATTCAATCGATGAAATGTCATTCAATAACACCAATGATATTGGGTCGATGATTTTTTTTCTGAGTGTAGTTTTTTTGTAGTTAGTTTTTGCTCAGTGTAGTTTTTTCTCAGTTATGCGATTTTGAATGGTGCATCAATATTGCAGGCCGAATTTTCATTCACGCGATGCAAATCTCCGTTTGTTGAAAATGCACACACTTCTTGATAACTGCTGCAACTTTCCCCGGGATAAGAATGAACGAGGCAGGAGGGACATTGTACAAGAAGATGACCGATTCGCGATCCAGGCGCCGTTTCGCGAGAGCACATATATATATATATATATATCTAGATATATGTATATAAATGTATCCTCCTGGTCGTATTATGCATACCCGTAGGTAGTACTTCGTCGACACGGGATTACACCGGGCCATGATTAAAAAACCACGACGAATTTATGGCAAAAGTTTAGTATGCTCTAGCTGTGGTTGTAACTCATAGTTCGTGCTCTATTCCACGTTTTTCGCCACAGGACCTAGCCTTTCCTCGCATACATAAATATATGTATACTCGCTGTATTGCGGTGTAAAGTTCAGACGATAGAAAAATAAATGAAATATTAATATGGCTCACGATCCGGAAATGTAGGTGCATGTATACCTAGAAAGCGACGAGCGGATGGTTTATCAAAGTGAAAATGATTTATCAAAGCGAGATGGTAGAGAACAAGACCAATTCTCGTTTCCCCTTATTGGATTTCCCGCGAGCGGAAATTCATTGAGGAGTCCCCAAGAATTTGATAGGGACGCCGCACGTAGGAAGTCCACGTTCGAATTCAATTGGGGTCTTTGAGATTTTTATATTTGAAATTCTCAACCAGTCTTTGTTGGAACTCCAAAAAAAAAGAATATATCTTTTCGTGATCCCGGATGACGTAATGAACGTCGTTTGGGAATTTTGACCACGGTCGAAACGAAAAAATGTGAAAAGTAACGAGAAAAAACCAAAAGAACCCGTGCGGAAAACTGATAGGGCATCCCTAATAAAAATAAGGGCCTTTCAGGGCTTTCCTAGTGCTTTCCCTGGTAGAGATTTCCACAATGGGCCCAGACTTGGCCATTATCGGGATAAACTTGTAGGGATTTCCACAATAGGCCCCGACTTGGCCATTATGGGGATAAACCTGTAGGGATTTCCACAAAAGGACCCGACTTGGCCATTATAGGGATAAACCTGTAGGGATTTCCACAATAGGCCCAGACTTGGCCAGTATAGGGATAAACAAGTAGGGATTTCCACAATAGGCCCAGATCTGACTTTTATAGCGATAAACCAGTATAAATAGCTTAGGCTACATGGTTGATGGTATTTCAATTATTCAAATCGATTATATACATCGATCGAATAATATTATCGAACGCAAATTGGGAAAAAGCGTAAAGGCATTAGCAAATAAAAAATCAACGATGAACACAAATATGCAGACAAACATCAGACAGTATTTATTTATCAAATTTAAGAAACCTTTTACATAGATACAAACAATTACTCATGGTTTCACTCATACATGGAGTAATGCTAGCGCATAAGTGTGAACAGTCCCAACCGGTTTTCTCGACATTTTTATAGCAACTAATTTCCGTTCAATACTCATCATAGGGAAAATTATTTCTTCTCAAGACTTTGCTGATATTTCCCATTCATAAACTTCATCTGACTGTGTAGGATAAGTAAATAAATTGGTCTTTGTTTTTCAGATCTTTTCCTCAATGGAAATAGATTCTAGTGATTCAGTAGACCCATATATTTTTATTTATTTCTATTACACATCCATTCCTTAGAATGGATTATTTTTTGTATTAATTTTGTCATGGCAACTTGTCATAAAGGCTCACATGCAAATACGCAATCACATTTCTACGCGCGCACACATACATACACATGTACTCACGCCTACTCCTATGCACATGAACAATTACATAAAAACAAATACAGATATACCCTGACGAATTTAACATGCACGTATATCCACTGATACGGATATTCTATGGCGCTGAAATGGTTATGATGAGGCGCCGTTGAGGCATTTACAGGGCGCTAAAATGGTTTTGATGAGGCGCCATTGAGGCAACTTATAAGGCCCCGGTCGTTGCGCCTTTAATGGCCCTTGTTGACAAAGTGTGACCGGCCGCTAACGGCCCTCATGTGGCTTCCAGTTTAGGGCCCGAATAAAGTTAGGGGAATATTATTGGGGCCCGATCACAGCCCCAACTCAATTTCCGCACGGGAAGCGAAAAAATATAGCTGTTACATGGGATGACCCTGTTGAGACAAGATTTATACTTTTTTGACATACACTCACTTTGTATGTCTATAGTATATTTTTTTTAGAGAATTCAACGTACATAACGTGATATGATCCATCAAGAATCGTATTGGATTCTGTTCGATGGGGGGTTAGGCCACAGTAACGGATATAAAATCATGTGCAAATTTAACAATTTTTTCTCGTATGAAAAAGTGACTCACTTATAAAATTAATTACACACCTATTTAGTATGAATATCAAGCTGTTAGAAAATATATATATATTTTTTTTCGATGTACAAAATGGCCGACTACTAATATTTTCTTTTGTTATCTTTTTTTAGGCGCTCCGCGGTGTGACATTTAGCACCCACAATTTTTTACCTGGAAGAAAAGAAAAAAATTCTCGTCAATCTACATTAGAATACCTAGAGAAGTACGTACGGAATTTAAAAAATATTGTCTCATTCAAAAGTTGTAGGTATTTGAACTTAAGAAATGAATTTTCAGTGAAAAATTTCGTTATAACTGCTCATAAACTGCTCATAAAATAAAAAGTTTTCCAATGGAGAAATTCCGTACGTACTTGTCTGCGAAATGCAATTAGGAACATAACTTTGAAAAATTTGAAGTAAATCGAGTGAAAATTGTTGAAGTTATTTGTCACGCCAATTGGAAAAAAGGTGTTTCGCGAAGTTTCGAGTAGTCGGCGATTTTGTACATCGAAAAAAGAAATATATATTTTCCAATAGCTTGATATTCATACTAAATAGATGTGTAATCGATTTTATGAGTGAATCACTTTTTCATACGAAAAAACATTGTTAAATGCGCACATGATTTTATACCCGGTACTGTGGCCTAATCCTTTTGGATTCTAATTCGATTCATGCATTGGATTCCAATGGTGAATCCCGATCAGAATCCAATGTACGAGCGTGACGTTTCAGTATAAGAATCCAATGCGGCGAGCCGCTGGATCCCTATCAGGAAGTAGGGACAAGTATGGGAATCCAAATAGATCCCTAACAATTACTGCACGGGTTGTAACATTATCTTTCGTTTTCACCCGCTCGCAAGCCGCATTGGTCCGTTTCAGCCGATCGTCTCGAATTACGTGTCGGTGCATATAAGAGCATTGAGGAAAAATTGAATCGGAGGATTTGGGCGCGAGGGCGAAAGAGAGACAAAATTGCGACGGTCCCCCCATGGAAATTTATATACGCAAAAATATGCTGAAAATTTATTTTATTAATAATTGCAATACATGTGAAATGTATGCCATATATTGAAAATATATGTGCCAAATTCTAATGTTCGTAACGTTTTTATATATGAGATGTATATGCGTGGTATTACTGTATATCAATGTATCATATATCAATGATATATGTAGCATTTACAGTGCATATATACCACATATATACAGATATGCTGCGCATATCTGTATGTATGTATATGTGCTTGTATGTAATAGTGTATTTTAACTGTAAGTTAAGTTTTTTTAAGTTTAAGTTTTAAGTTTTGTTAAGTTTAACTGTAATAGTGTTTATACACAGCATATATTTCTTGTCAGGAATATGTATCAAAAATGTATGCGTCATATATGATGGATAAATGACACATATATGAGTGATATATGACGCATACATTTTTGATATATTTTTCTGATAAAAAAATAAATTGAAAATATATCGAAAATATATAGGTCATATATGCGTCATATATTTAGGGCATATTTACTGAATATACACGTATTATTCTATTTTTCGTCACTATATATGCGACCGATATATATATATATATATATATATGTATATGTATATATGTATATATGTATATATGTATATATATATATATATATATATATATATATATATATATATATATATATATATATATATATATATATAGCATATATTTTTCATACATAAATTTCCATGGGGGTCCATATACATATACAGGGTATCCTGTTACAAATGGATAATCTTGCAACTGTCAATTGGTCAGATGATGCCCTACTATATGCTGGAATTTCAGGTCAGTAAAGTCCCACGGTTTTCGAGATTTCGGGCTTCAATTTATTTTGTAAAAACAAATTATCTGCTTTTGGTCTTTAACTAAGCAACTTTGTAAAGTAATTGGCACGATATTCGTAGTGCATTTTCGTTACACCGCAGGTTATCAGATGTTCGAATTGGTTTGTATGAAAATTCTGCATAAGATCGTTTTTCATAAAGTTTCCTTAACATTTAAGGTTAAAAAAAAACATTTCTAGATGAAATAAATAACCAAGAGTATTTTTTTTACCGGGTTAAATTAAGTAGCCATTTGTAGAAATGGCATGCGAAAAACCAAAAGCTGGATTCTCATCTCGAAAACCGTGGGATTTTACTAAACCGAAATTCCAGCATATAGTAGGACATGACCTGACCTATCGACAGTGTCCGAATTATCCATTAACAACAGGACGACCTGTATATATGCAGCGGAATACAAAATATAATATAAATATAAAACTTTTTTGCCATGTCGAGGAGAGGAGAAAAATAGTTTACTGCAAGACATTGCGGCATTGTACAAAAAAAAAGGGAACACGAATCCATTTTGACCGTGCTCTCGTGAGCATTTTGGTGGTCGCGTTTATTGACTGAATAATGGGAAACTCGGTGAAACGCGGTGATGAGAGGTCGGGGGCGTGAGCCAAGAGTAATACACCGTGGCCAGAATGAAGAGAAGCAGAAGAAAGAAAGAGAGACAGGGAGAGAGGGGTGGGGGGGGGGGGGGGAAGGGTAAGAAGAAAGTCGAAGGTGAATTTAAGACCCGAGGGAACCAAGATTTGCGGCGACATTGATTCGACACGTAAGAAGATTGATGAAGGTTTGAATGAGGGATCCATGTGAATCCGCAGGGCCGCGGATCCGTATCTCGAAAGACCTGGAAACATCCCTGGAGACATCGAGCCGCGAATCATTGTGTGCCAACGTCCTGCCTATACAGATAAGCCGAAACGTTCGTGTTTCATCAGAGAAGAATTTTTTAACCTAAACGTCGTCGACGTGACACTCCTTTCACTTGACCGGATGATGTAATCCTTTTTTTTTCCTTCTTCTTCTTCTTCTCGGAAATTCGAATCCCTCTTTTTGGTCCTCTAGATCTTTCGTGAAGAATAAATAATCCTGGCGAAGCATCGAAGAAATGTGTCACACGCGAGATAGTGAAACCTCTTTTCCAATGTACACTTTTCAATACGCCACGGACGAGCCTTAAGCCCGGCTTCAGCCGTCGATCTTTATTCACTTTCTTACGGCATCCTACAGATCTATTTGGTAATCTTGTTTCTTCGATGATATCTTCCACCCCGCGAGTCACTGTCGAGAATCGAAAAATAAAATCGTTAAAATACCAAATACCAAGCCTGAAGAGCAGTCTTTGGTCCAATCTATGAAAACTTTTATTATTTTTTCAACTTTACTGCGTCTGCTTTGATTTTTTTCGAATTTTCGTTATCTTTGGAAAATAATGATAATCATTGCAATAATTGATATAATCACGATGATTATAATGATAAGAATCGTCATCTCCATAATAATAATAATAAACAAACTTTCAATTAGAAATAAAGATCAATAGGCACTTTTTGACTTTTGTCTTTTTAAAGATAGCTGTCCGTATCGATTTCTCAATTTTGTTTGTGTTTGGAAAATAATAATAATCATTACAATAATTAATAGACATGAATAATCGATGGCCCTAATGATATTCATCATCAGCGTCATATTAATACTATTGATAATAAACAGTCTTCAACTAGTAGATGTAAATGCTAAAAGTAATTTTGAAAAAGATTTTTTACTTTTGTCTTTTTGGAGACTACTGTCCGTGTCATTTTTTCCAATTTTCTTCGCGCTTGGAAAATTATAATGATAATTACAATTATTCGTAGACTTATAAGTGATAGTCGACGACAATAATAATCATCATCGTCAGCTTCATAATCGTAATAATAATAAACAGACTTCCAACTAGTACCTATATGTGAATACTAATAGGTCTAAAAAAATAGACTTGCAACAGTAAAAATTGTCGATCTTTTCCTATCGAGCTCAGGCCTTAGGCCACAGTAACGGGTATAAAATCATGTGCGAATATAACAATTTTTTTCGTATGAAAAAGTGATTCACTCATAAAATCAATTACACATCTATTTAGTATAATATCAAGCTGTTAGAAAATATATATATATATATATTTTTCGATGTACAAAGTGGCCGACTACTAATATTTCTTTTATCTTTTTTTAGGCGCTCCGCGGCGTTACATTTAGCATCCACAGTTTTTTACCTGAAACAAAAAACAAAAATTCTCGTCAATCTACATTAGAATACCTTGAGAAGTACGTAAGGAATTTAAAATATTTTGTTTCATTCAAAAGTTGTAGGTATTTGACTTAAGAAATGAATTTTCAGTGAAAAATTTCGTTATAACTGGTCATACACTGCTCATAAAATGAAAAGTTTTCGATAAATCAGAAATTCCGTACGTACTTCTCTGCGAAACGCAATTAGGAACATAACTTTTAAATTTGAAGTAAATCGAGTAGAAATTGCTGAAGTTATTTGTCACGCCAGTTGGAAAAAAAACTGTTTCCAGAAGTTTCGAGTAGTCGGCCATTTTGTACATCGAAAAAAAAATATATACATATTTTCTAACAGCTTGGTATTCATACTAAATAGATGTGTAATTAATTTTATGAGTGAATCACTTTTTCATACGAAAATAATTGTTAAATTCGCAATGTAACAACGCAAACAAGAGACGAAAAATCGACGGAAACGTACGGCACCAGATTCAGCATGCAGTATTAAGGCAGTAGTCTGCTTTAGAAGCCGAAAAAAAGCGTTTTTTCAGCAATTTTTTTGAAAGGGAAGGAAATGATTGCGGTAAACGAAATTTTGAGACGATAGTGTATTATATTCAAGCTTTAAAAAACAATTTTTATTATTAAAAAATATTGAAATTTTTCAAAGTTGTAACGATTTTTCTGGGGCGCCTGGAGTCTGCACTTGTAAATCGGTGCCGGTGATGGAGGTCGTGCGATGCATCTGAAACAGTCGAACCAAATTTTTTTAAAGTTTTTATAAATTCCTTTTCTATATGAACTAAAACAATACCGAAGAAATGATTAAATTCCAAATGTTTTTCGAAGTTTGAAAAAAAAATTCACTTTTTTGAAAAAAAAAAATTCACTTTAAGTTGCAAAACAAGTAATTTAAATAGTACTTTTGTCCAACTTTTTTAGTTCAAATAGAAGATAATTTAATACTGAAGCTAGATCACTTTGATTTTTTTCGATCGGACATATATTGTTTTTGCTATCGCCGGCACCGTTTTCTAAAACTTGTGAAAATGAGAACTCGAGAAAACGGGCTTTAAAGTTTTCGGTCCAAAAAAATATAAGTTTTTGGATACTTACACTAATTAGATGTTAATCAGCTATCCCCGGGCCATAAAATAATCCTTCCTCTCCTTCAAATCGATTTTTTGAAGCCTGTAAAGCAGACTACTGCCTTAAACCGAAGTGAATCCACTGGAGGCCACTGCACGAGAAAGAGAAAGCCGGAGAAAAAAAGATCGACGGGGCAGGGTGCGAAAATCCGATTGTTTCGACTACGCAAGTGCGGTAAATCGGGACGATTGGTATTTTGGAATTTAATTAGTTCTTGCACATGAAATCAGAATCGAGGGAAATGTGGAATATGAATGAGATCGAGTGAGTCCCGCGAGCACACGAGCGAGTAACACAACGGCCGACAGGACCAGTCGAGAAATATTGCAAAAGCTCATAGATCGCATAGTTCTTCGATCGAATATTCGACGAGGCCAAACGTTGTTGCTTGTACTATACTACTGGGCATACGATGATTAATTCATGCGCTTGCATTGAAATCAGGCTTACCCCCTCCCGCCGGGCCGGCGTTCTCTTCGCTCTCTCTCTCTCTCTCTCTTGAAAGCGCGGTTTTCCGATGTCGACGTACAAATTGACCACGATTTGCACTCTAATTTGCGGCAGAACCATTTCAAGTATCTCCTCATCACATATATTCACGGTTTATATTAAATTCCAGGATCAAAATAGCGAAAGTGACTTTTCATAAGCATCGTAGCGGGGAAAATACGAAGAGGGGTGAACACAGTATGGGGTATATGCAAAAGGACAAAAATCGAGGTAGTCTAAGAGGGGAACTATGCTTTATGCAGGCTACAAAAAAGACCTGATCAGGCATTCTGATTTCTTTTTTCATGCCTTGATCAGGATTTTTTATCAAGCCCTGATCATTTTTGTGACACTTTCCCTGATTTCGGTCTGATCAGGGTGAAATATCACGGCCTGATCAGGCAAATCCAGGCCCACCGTAAATAAGGCCTCCGTACAACGACGTGATCAGGCTCGGATCAAATGTCAGGCCAGCCTGACAATATTTCTACTCGGGGAGTGGGATGTCGTATGGGGTGGCGACGTGGGGGTGGAAGAGGAGAAAGCGAATGGAAAAACTAGAGGGTAAATATGGTAAAATGGCAATGGGTATAAATGGGAATGAAGGGGAATTGGAATCGAAGCATGGACGAGAGCAGCAAACTACATAGGTGAGATGATGAAAATGCCGGAAGATAGGTGGCCGAAAAAGTGTTTGAAAGAAGAAGCCACAGCGATATTCAATGGGAACCCATCCAAATGGGGACTGGAAATGAAGGGAACCATGGAGGAAGTATTGGGAACAATATGGCAAAGGGAGTCGAAGATATGGAGGGAGTGAGAAAAATAATCGAAAGAGCTATACGAATAAGAAACGATCAGGAAATACAACCAGATTGGAACAAAATTGAGAACAATTCTACGTATTGAAGGGAGTACAAAAATCGAAAACAACGTACAGCAATGGAAGAGTACTGGGAAGAGAAGGGCATAGAGGGAAGAACTGCAGAAACATGGACCTGGCTAAGATGAGGAAATATAGGAAAAGGAGGTAAAAAAAGGAAAAAGGAGGTATTCTATGCTGGTGTTGTAGTAAGGAAGAAAAAAGTTTGCACGCAATAGATAAGTGATGCATAAATTCACCTGAGTCACTATTCATTTTATTGCACTGCAAATGATATAAACTGTTCTGTGAATTTGCTCAACGACAGCTATTGCCTATACTCCATCTATTGCATGCGCCCCACGATTTTCGTTTTACATCTTGGAAGTGTTTTCATAGCTATTAAAAATTCACGATCACAAATTTTCAGGACAATCTGTATGGGGTTAATAATCTGTGTTGGGTCATAAATCTGTATGGGGCTAGGAGAAATTATTTTATACTTTTTAATCCGTTTTGAAAACCTGGATTCATAATTTTTTTTATTTAATTAATATTATTTTTTGCCTTTCAGTCATGTGTGTGTGAAATTTGGCTTCCGCTTCTCTAGGCGTCACTTGCGTTGGGGGACTGTCTCCTTGACCATCGTAGACATTGTCCCTAATGCACTATTGAATATAAATATTTTTTTCATTTTTAATAAAAAAAATTCTCTATCACTAAACTGTATTTTTCATTGCTTTATTTATTTCTTTCACAATCTTTTTTCTCTTTTTCTCTCTCTGGGACGGACTTGCCTGTCTGTTTATTTGTCTGTCATCCAGATCTGAGCTACGTTCAAAGTTCCAAGTCTCTGGCTCATGCGGAAGTTAGTTTAAAATCGATTGCACATTTGGTGCCGTACAGACAAACAAACAAACAGACAGACAAGAAAGCGAGTTAATGTTGCATTGTCAAGATGGTGTGTTTTCATGGTTCATAAAACAAAATTCCGAAATGAGCAAAAAAAAATAGCTGTCGCATGGTATGACCCCCTTAACAAAAAAAAGAAGGAAACGTGTAAAAGGGTATTAATTTCGGGAGGGGGGAACTGTGGAAAAACCCCCAAGCGTATACTTGGATGTAAAGAACTATATTATGCTACTATACTTTTCAAAATCTCATTTAAGGGGCTATACCAGTATGACACTTTGAAAAAATCGATTTTTTTTGCCTTTTTCGACAGTTTATACTTTCAAGAATATGAGATGAGATTTTTATACTTTCAAGAATATGAAATTAGATTTTCCAAATTTGCTGACATTGTAACACAAAGAGCAATTATCCGATTGACTTGAAATTTAAACTGAGTACTCTTGAATATATTTACTCTACGATGATGTAAATGATAACTACGCCATTGTGTTAGATTTTGATATTTTTCGAAAATCCGACGTCATTGTACGGGAAATATCTTCCAGTTTAACGACATTTTTTCCTTTTTCGATTTCAGCTACTTAATCGGCCGGAATCATGTCAGCAGTGGAGTAACTTTTTTTTTTGCCGCCTCCGAAGACAGTGCATAAGTCGCTTGGATCTCAATATTTTTCTATGAAAAAATTATGCAATATAGGTCAAATATAGCCAAACATGTTCTCAATTTTCCGAAACATTTGATTGAGTACGTTTCTTCCAAAAAATTCCCGAAATTCACCCAAATTTTCAGCGTCCACACTGGTATAGCCCCTTAATGAGCAACTCTCAAAAGTCCCTTTAATGTCGAATTTATTGAAGGATTCACGGAACTTTGGATGAATCGCTTATTGGCAACATCAAATACGATCAAAAAGGATTAAACGTACACAGGATGTAAATTCTGGCAACTAATGGCATCAAGAACCTTGGCGCGTATTATACCGAGAGTTTGAAATACACTTTGATAATTATATAAAGTTTGGATAGCGCCGAGGAAGCGAATTGGCTTCGCAAGACTCTTGCGTCCTCTTCGCGAGTGGATGCTTCACCTACCGAACGTAGGCGTGCAGTCGTTTCGTGCCCTCATGAGCACAAGATTTACTGCCTATAAAGTGCTTTATACGTATCTGCGCAAAGCGCAATTTTAGCCAAATACCATTTGGCAACTTGGAAGGAAGACGCGTGAAACTGGGCACTAGGAAATCCCTGTACTCAGACCTTCAGGCATGGAATTTACGAGAGTCAAATGAGAACTCATTGGCTCGGTGAATTAAAAAATGGGCATACGGATGACGATTTATTAATTGTCTATTAATATTTCTAAAGGAATGTATATTCATTGAACACACAGAATTAATACATATATGCAGGGTGGCACGAAAAGTGTCATCTAAAAAGAAAATCTAGATATATCGTATCAATAACTATCCAACGCACCCCTCTGCATTTTCTACGATATTTTTAAGATGTCGAGAAAAAAGCATTTTTCTCTTTTCTGCATGTACTTTCTTCGCGATTTTTTTTACTCGTGTTATTATTATAAAGTTCACTGTTGAGTGATAAATTAATGGCCAACTAAAAGCTAACGTTAATGCCTTGGGTCTTGATCAAAATGAAAAAAAAAAAAACGTCTAAGACGATCAGCCACTAAAGTTCAGAAGGTGAAAAAAAATACTTGTACTAGTCTAAATGACTTCCAATTTCTTTTAGAAACTCCTAAGGACATAGACAAAAGAGAAAATATAAACCTTATGCAAAAAATGTCGAAAAAAAAAATTTAATTGCCTGTTTTCTCGGAAATTGAAACTGTCGTAGAACATACATGGGGGTGATTTGGAGAGGCATTTAGATTTTCCTTCTAGACGTCACTTTTCGGGCCACCTCGAATACAGACATTTTATTTTGGAACATAATGTTTATTTATTCATATAATCCTTATGGATAATTGAATTGTCTTCCCAACCTCTGAACATGCAGCACTTTATTTTTATGCACACATGTCGAAACATAAATTTCTCAAATCTCCAAAATCTTAAGTAACTCGTCGACATAGCTCCCGATTGGACTTTTTCTTCATCCACAACGCTACGTATGTTCGGTTGAACGGATAAAAATCTTATCAGGTGGAATCACCCTGACGTTCTTGGAGACGGAACGCAGTAATTAACGACACGTTTATTGAAGCCGTTAGATTCTTCATTAGAACCGTATTAAACAGACGATGGAGAGCCCAGCGGAGCCGCAACGACGGGGTCTTTCACACACACACATACATACATATATATATATATATATATATATATATATATATATATATATATATATATATATATATATGTATGTATGTATGTGTATATATATATATATATATATATATATATATATGTATATATATATATATATATATATATAAAGACGATGAGACAGGAGGATAGTAGGATGAAGAGAGGACACGAGAAAACGAGGTCTTTCTTCCGTTCTGGTTTTTTTTTCAACCATTTTTTTGAATTTTTTTATACTAAGCTCGTCGGCTATCTCTCCGCGTTGAGGTTTACCCGCTCAATGGAGTCCTCAGACGTTCCTCGGGTGCGAAATACCAAGCGGACGGAGATTACGAGCGAAAGGAGAATTCGATATATGTATATATATATCACCCCCCGGCAGAACACGAAGGGAATTCATAATAGGGAACTTTTATTAGACGTTGATCCCGTCACATTTATGGAGACGTCGGTTTTAATTCAATTTTTTGGGAGATTAAGATAATGATGACAACGGAGTAACAGAAAAATCCAAATCGTTCCTTCCATTACTAGCGCGTATATCGTGATCAAGGAAAATTACAATGTGAACGACAGCTCTGTGACGTAAGCAGAGTAGATATCGAGACTAGTCGAATTAGAAAATTGCAGTTTTCAGGTCGCACCATGATGCGGTGAGGTTATATAGAAATGAAGTATGGAAAAAAATATATTTGCTTTCCAACAATGCAAACTTCAATGTCATCAGGATTCCCCATCGGGATCTAATGTACGATCCAATGTGAATCCTGAAGGATTCCCACATTATCGAATAGAATCCCACACGATGCATTCTTAATGGACCCCATCGCATTCCGTACGTTGAATTTTCTAAACAATTGTGTTTAGAAAATTTCTATGTATTGGTTGTTTAGTTTGGTGTTTAGAAAATTTATATGTTTTGGTTATTTAGTTTGGTGTTTAGAAAAATTATGTATTTTGGTTATTGCGTTTGGTGTTTAGAACATTTATATACGTTGGTTATTTAGTCTGGTGTTTGGAGAATTTCTATATTTTGATAATTTAGTTTAGTGTTCAGAAAATGTCTATATTTTGGTTATTATCCAAAGCCTTTTTTCTCATATTGAAATTGTAAATGTCTATTAAGGATTTGTAAAACGTTCGAGTTATTTGCATAGTCTTAATCGGCCAAATAAAAATTCGATATACATATATACAAAATGAGTAGATCTTAAAAAGGTATAAATCGCTTAGGGGGCGTACACAAATTACGTAACCCAAAATTTCCCAATTTTCGCCCCCCCCCCCTCCCCCCACGTAACGTGACCGTAACGCTTGGCCAGAACCCCCCCTATTCTGTTACGTTACGAGTGCTTTGGCGTCAATAATTGCAATTTTTGTCATAGACTTAACTTATTATGAAAGGATCGTGTTTATACTCATTTTATGAAGTATATATTCATCTAGTTTTATACCAATTTTTATGACAAAATCTTGAAAATTAACCGAGATATATGCCTTAATTTGACGACGAAAAAAAAATTCCCTTTATTGTCCCGTCGATATCTTTATGAAAGGTTATCTGTAAATTAAAAGTCAACAATTTATCGATATCTATACAGATGTAGCTATCGTTATGCGTAGCCGTTTTTTTTATTTACAAAATGCCGACAGTTTGGACATTTTTTTCTATTTTCAAGGCCCTTTTCTGTATTCAAGCAGTCTTTAAAAATAGTAATTATCAAATGTTAAAAACGCGGGTACGTACAACCTTAGTCACTGCGATTACAAAAATGTTTTCAAAAAAAAATTGAAAATCGGTTGATAAGTTTTTAAGTATTCGCTCGGACAAGGTCGAAAAAACTAGTTTCGAGAAAAACGCGTTCAAAGTTTTCGTTTCGTGTTTCTTGATATAAAGTTACGATTGTTTCTAGAATATTGATACTTACATTGAAGTATCTAGTCGCGGGCGATATGACGGTTCTTTATCGTCATGATAGTTAACAAAATAATAAGAGCCTGTACTTTATCTATTGTAAATGATGCCACACCTGTAGGGATTGAGGGCACTAACCGGTCGCGCTACCAGTTCTCACTAAAGTGACTATAACTCCGACAATTTTCAATACATATACTTTCAAGAATTATTTAAAAAAATGTCCTTCAAGTTTTGCTTGGAGGATGTGGGAAAGCTACTGTGCAAGTTCTTGCACAGTGATTTTCCCCCTTAACTGACATTGCGTATAGAAAGCTGTGAGCTGTCCACGGTGAAATTGCACTCGAGATTTAAATTAAAAACTTGAACATGCAGAAATTTGGTAATTTCTGGCAGTTTTAAAATCGGGACGTAACGCAAACCTTGACCCCCCCCCCCCCTCCTCCCCACACATCCGTAGACGGTAACGCCTGGCCGAATCCCCCCCTCAATTGCGTTACGCAATCTGCGTACGGCCCTTATAAAGGTATACCTTCAAAGTCGATTTGAATCGCATCCAAAAAATTCCGATTGAGAATTTTAAATAAAAAATTCCCAAACCACGTCAATCGGGAAATAGCGCCTAATCCGCTTGCAAAAATGGCACCACTGGCAAACGTAAAAGGCAAAGCGATAGGACGAGCTTATATCCCTCAATATCGGATTCTTTTAGGAACAACTGTTGTAGCATGTGCCCTTGAATATAGCATCGTTGGAACGCGACGGAATTTTTTTTTTTTCGTTGCTGAAATATTTTTTTCTGCTGCTACTGGTTATGAAAATCACTCCCAATTGTTTACCGTATCTCTATTAGTACTGTCGCTGAGAACTCCCGTAATCAGAAAAAAATAGAAGACAAGTTTTTTGACAGGTGATTCTGTAGGTGCCGCGGGCTAAATCCAAGTATGCCTAAAAATCGGGATGCAGAGTTTTTGTAGGGGATGAAGGGGGATGGGGGTAGATTGATGCCAAACTACAACCCTTACGAGGTCGGCACCATGAGACAAAATGTTCAGAAAAATCCGGGCTCTAGTTTGGTCCACGGCGTGGAAGATCGTTTTGGGGGTGAAAAAGTGGGGTGAAGTTTTGAAAAATCAGCTTTAATTCAATAATTCCTTAGGAAAATTTCGTACCTTTTTTGTTTAAATGGGAACGTTGTAGCCCTCGAAAAGACGCGTCGATCGATTATTTGATCATCGCTCTCTGATAATATGTCCACCCCCCAGAAAATTGTTGAAATACCAACAAAAAAAATTTATTGAATAACTCAAAAACAATCGATTTTTCGGGTATGGCTTAAATGTACGAAATGTAGAGAATAATTTTCTGTATATTTTCGTTTCTATGGACCACCCTTGAATTTTTATTTACCAACCCCTCCCGGGGGTTGAAAATTCAAAATGAAATTCTGGGGAAACTATTAACTGCACGAATTCGCCGACGTGGAACAATTTGTAGCTTGAGCTCTCAGCTACATTTTTGTCAACAGCGCCAAACTCGTATCCCTTTTTTTTTCGGTCAATAGTTTTCCCAGAATTTCATTTAGCCTTTCAACTGGCATTCTTCTATTTTTTTTCCGATTCCAATATACAGCACGACTCTACTATATGAGAGATTTACGATCTCGGTCGTCAAAAAAACTTTTGGAAAATAATAAAAGTAAATAAATGGAAAATAAAATCGTTGCACCCCAGCGATGCAAACTTCAATGCGATGTTTGAGTTCTCACACTGGCCAATGAGGCTTTTCGCAATAAACGCGATGATACTTTAGGGTCTTCGCCCTTCCGCTATCTTGCATTTTAAACTCAAATGTAAAGCATACTTCGCGTCATAAAATAGTAATATTACGGAATTTCAAATAGAATTTCATATTCTCGAAGGGAGAAATTGATATCGCACCACGTAGTGCGGGGTGAGAGGAACGGAGAGTCCGAGCAAGGGCAAGTGATATAAAAATACGGGGTGGGGTGTGGGGGGTGGCATTCACACTGGAAGGGCGCGTGGGGAAAGCTCGGCGACCGGACCAATTCGAAATCTGGCGTTTCTCGGTGCCAAGTCAGCTTCGTGAGAAAGATAAGAGCGGGGGGGGGTGGCAGAGAGAAAATTAAATAAAGCTGAGAGGGTTGTAGCGTCCGCCAGCGTGGCGGTTCAAAAGCCAGCGAGCAAATAAGTTTTCCAGCGTATGTCCTCTCTATTCTCCCATTCTATCTATCTCGCTCTGCGTCCTTCTCTTATCTTGTCCATATCGATATGGAGGATTCGAATTGAGGCTCCGGAGAATTCCAAAGGTTGTGAAAATTTGTACATTATTAACCGTAGTCGCATTCCGTGATCACGAGCTTTAGTATTTTCCATCGACGATCGCGTATATCTCGCATACAGCGTGCGCGAAATTGCGAATTCCGTTTATCTTCAGTTTTGAAGCATTGAACATTCCCTGTGGTGCGAAAAGCCGATGGAGCATTCAACGATGACAATAGGTAAATATATTCTAACGCAGGGAAAATAGAATGGTCTCAAAACCCAATAATTAAACCGTATCTAACGAGTTTTCGATTTTCGTTTTCCGCATAGAATATTCAATACATGTGGGTAACGTATATGTGGGATTTTGAAAAATGCACTCATCGTTGGTTGGTAATGCAATAATGCATAGAGTGCAAGTGAAAAATATATATATCGACTTATTTATGTATATGTATAGTATTATTTACATTTTGCGACCGAAAAATTAAATATTCATTGATTTTTCAAGTCCTCTTCGATGAAAAATAGAGCGTACAGTGAAACCTCGTTTATACGTTTTCCACTTATGCGTTTTTATCATTTACACGTCAAATTTCTCTAGCCCCGGCAGATTCAGTTCATAAAGATAGTAATGGAGTTTTATTTCTACGTTTTTTCGAACTTATACGTTATTAATTTTATTCCCCAGTGATGGTTTCCAGGTTCTTTTTTTCGGTTATACGTTAATCACACGTGATATTCGCTCGCCGGAGAAAATTTCATGTGACTGTGTTTTGATGTTTCGATGTTTTGATGTTTTGATGTTTTGATGTTTTGATGTTTTGATGTTTTGATGGTTTGATGTTTTGATGTTTTGATGTTTTGATGTTTTGATGTTTTGATGTTTTGATGTTCTCATGTTTTAATGTTTCTGACCTCGACTATCTATGCATGTGCTGTGATTACATATCTCTTATCAACACGAACCTGTTATTTACTGTCTGTTATTTACTAATCTAAAACGTCAAAGCTTAGTGTCACAAACTTGCATTAAATAAAAGTTCAAAACGGAAATGCGAAACCTTGAGTTGGCTCATTACTCAATTATTACCAATCAAATTTTCAATTGGAAAACCAAACATTAACATAATAGAGGTACGGCTATTGAAAAACATCGGGAATTATGCACCAATCGCCATCTTCAAATGTTAAAGAGTTTCACACGCATACTGTATTTCACTTCTACGTTATTCTCACTCATACGCCATATTTGATGTGCCTCTTGAAAAACGTATAACTGAAGTTTCACTATATTTTAGTGATGAGTGATATTCGCCAGAAAAGAAAACGTTTCGGCAAAAAACTGAAAATTCCATTCCCAGTTCAGCCGAATGAAGATAATTAAATTTCAAATACAAAACGCCCCTAAATGCCATTTTAAATCCAATTAATTTGCATTTATCCACTTTATAATGCATCGTTAATCATTTTTTTTCCTCGACAATGGGAGGGACAATAAAGTTCTTCGGAGTGCTTTCTATTCGTATTTCAATTATCTTCATTCTTTTTTACCCAAAATGTAATTTCGATTTTTTCCTAAACCCTCGAATCTTTCTGGCGAATCCTACTCATCACAAAAATACGCTTGTTTTTGTTCCGGAAAGGTCTTGAAACCCCAATAAAATTCATATTTTCTTCATCCGCAAAATCTGCGCGCAAGATCCTTAAAACACATTGCCATAATCCTGTATATCGGCAATTACAACACAAAAATAAAAACAAGCAAAAACACTATAAATAATAACACTTTTTCATCATTATTTTTGTGATAACAATATTACGAAATTATTGAATCGATATTCTCCCCATTGGACACGTAAAAATAATTGAATCCACTCTCATCGATGCCGTATAAAAAAATCCGGTCGCGAGTCCACAATGATTCGAAGCTGGCCGCCACGCTATTCATTCCATATGAAATTGCGAACGTTGAAACGGGGAGTCTCTCGAGAGACCAGCGAAAAATTAACATAAATGTTGAAATCGCGTGAAAATTGTTTTTTCGTGCTCGAACAAACATTACCCGGTTGATATAACTCGGCAAACTATTCAGCAGTAGCGGACACGTTTCGCCGCAGCTGGAGCTAACTCAGAATATGGTTTTGCTATCGGGATATATGGCTACGTAGTTGGAACGACATGAGCTCCCCTGGGATTTGGCTTCAGTTATCTGACTCTCCGTCCCTTTTCCTCTCCCACTTTGGCCGGGTGTCTCATGCAAATAAAGGGGTCTGGCTTGCGGAGAGAGAGACGTGTAACGGCTAATGCCTCTGGCTCCTCAGCCCTTGAGGCTGTTGGTAACATTCCACATGCTCCCGTGCATATCTACGTGTATTAGCTTTACACGATTGACCAACGGTGAGGAAATCAGTGCCTTGTCTTTCGATGTTCTTGCTAAATGCTTTCGAATGCTGAACGATGATTTCGACGACATTGGGCTC
Source organism: Ophion ellenae (assembly GCA_963210295.1). Lineage (NCBI taxonomy): Eukaryota > Metazoa > Arthropoda > Insecta > Hymenoptera > Ichneumonidae > Ophion > Ophion ellenae. The sequence continues at coordinate 41,640,046 of OY723390.1, read as the reverse complement.
CGAGGACCATCCTCGTATAAGCCCTTGATATTTCACGTTGCATATAGACAATTCAAAATATCCTTTCCCCGCACACACAATTTTTTAATCCACATGAGCTGGCACAGACGTTTCGTATTGGGAGTAGAACCGACCCGGTATTGATCAGACACGTTGAACGATTAAGGGGTGAGATGCGGTCAGAATTTTAAAAAAATCGATTTTTTTACATTTTCTTGAAGGCTGATGTTTCGAAAATATTCCCTGAAAATTTCAAGTTTAACCGATGAATAGTTTCCGGGATATCCCACAATTGGTGAAGGGGCGTCGGGTCTCCATGGCAGGTAGCGGCTGACAAACGCGCAAACGATGATACCCGGGAAGGCAGAATGCTTCCAAGACAACAACAAATTGATATTTTGGAAGCTTCCACATCGGCAGAAGCCCTATTGTATGGGCCAGGAATTGATGATTCGATGTAAGTAATTTATTAATTGGTATTTCTATACATAAATCAAGTGTAAAATTGAAAAACTCTTTCAGAAATTTTCAAAAAATTATTACTCGAAAACTATGAACTTTAGCGAAATTTTATAAAGAATATTTTCATTTTAAAATTGCCCAAAATGTTTTTTAAAAAATCAATTCATTCCGAAAACTTCAATTTTTTGAAAAATTGTTTTAACAATTGGCTATATACAATTGAATGCTCGACTTTTCGGCTAAAAATTGTGATTCTCGGATTCAGCGGATCAAGATACATAAAAATCCATCGACCTCAACATTTTACGAACATATAATACCGTATCCACATCGAATAACTTCAAACGCCGTTTTCTCGAAATTATGTTTTTCAAGTCGGTGACCACTATAATTGAAAAAGCACTCGATGGATTTTGATGAAATTCGGTGCGCTTATTGATAGCATTAAAAACTAGTCCTCAATCGAAGGATTTTCATTTTCGTTGAAAATTTCTATTTTTTTTAACCATAAACGAGCGGTTTTTTAGTCGAAAATCGAAAGTTATCTGTTGGAAGCCGCGATTTTGTTAATTGAAAAAAAAGTTTCGATTAAGGACTAGATTTATTATTGAACGAATGATTTTTTTTTGGTTTTTTTATTTGAGATGATTCAGTAAAATTTTATGATGGTCACCGCAAAGCACTACAAGACAAAGATGGCGATATTGTTATAAATAATCAATGTTTTTCCTTGAAAATTTGTACAAGTCAAGTTGAAATATAACATAAAAAGTCTGTGTAACCACTTTTGTAAAACAAACGTAATTACTATTTAAAAAAAAAATATTCAAAATGCTCTTTTTGTCACGCCTCCGACTGCATCTCACACCTTAAAAAGCACGTGCACGGGTCATCAAACTTTGATGCATTATTTTTCATTGAATATTTCATTGAAGAGCTGCGATTAAAATGAGCTCACAATTGAAATTAGCGAGTGTGTGGTCAACAAGACTAGCAGATGCACAACATATATAAGGTATCTGCGGGTAATAAGGCCAGTCGGCTTATAAGGTCGGAGTAATCTAAATCGTATTTAAAATAATCGCTCACGCTCAAAGCCACACTCACAGACGCCTATTGCACGAAGTTGTCGCTACAAGTTTGCGGAGGCGCGATATCCCGCTCCCTGCCGTTAGTGTTGCATCATCCATCATAAGACGCGGCCGCGCAGCACCAATAATAAAAATCGGTCCTAATAAATCGTAAGTATTTTTTGTAATATTACACTTATCTATCTAGAATCACAGTCTTTATCTTTATTAATTCAAGCTTCAATGATCATGAATATTTGAATAACGCATCGCCGTCCAAATATTTTTTATTTTTATTTTTCTTACATTCGTGGCCTACGGTTATTAAGGCCTATTAAATTTACCCATAGGCCTCATTATCCTCCTACTTCTTGTAGCAAAGTTTGTTTGTTTTATGATGTATTTTACATTTCATTTAAGAATTTTCGAATGTAAATAAGTAGTACGCATATTTGTTACTAATTATTCGAAGGCTATTTTTAGTGCCTCGATCCCGATGACTCCAAAACGAGTGCCGTGGTCAGAAAACGACTTGGTGTCAGCTGTCCGAGCAGTGCAAAAAGGAACTTTGAGTTCATACAAAGCTGCAGAGAATTATTGATCTCAAATACCAAATATATTACGCATAGTTTGATTATTTAAGTACGTTAAAGCCGTAGGCCTTATCATCCTACCATAATTAAATAAGGCCTGCTATCAAGGTTTTAAAAAATGTCTAATTATGCTCTTGTTTATCGTTCAAGTTACCATTTTTCGTTCATATTTTATAGAAACTGAACTTAAATAATGATCATAACTAAAATATCTTGACTAAATTGGATATTTTTCATTTTATTGAAAAAACCTTTAGCTAGGCCTTGTTACCCGCAGGTACCTTATACGAATTGTAGAAGTTCCCATGATGTTGAAGTTGTCATCGTTGGATTGCAGTAGAAATTAGTAGTAGTAGTAGTCGAATTGCATTTATTCACACGACCTTGTCTTAGTTAGTAATTACGTCGTTTTGCTTTGATTTATTTATATGATTTGCCTGACTGTTAACATTGATGTTCACAGGACATCAAGCAAGACATCGACCGTGGTCCTTAAACCCAAGATTTAGTTTGGTCTCTCGCTGAATTCATCCTTTCCCTCTAGGTGAATTGGGTTATGGCAGCGGTTGTTTAATTATAGTTATTCACTGAGGTGCTCTAGGATCTTGTCGGTAATAGCCTGTGGGTGTTTGCATCTTCGATTGCGTGGGGTGGTGGTGTGGCAACTAGGGCTAGGATGTTTGGGATTTGCTTCGCCACAAACTGCTGTATGAGTGTCCCAATTGTAAGTCTGACATGAGTAGTATTGTTGTTCTTTTGACTTTTCTTTTTAGTTTTCGTGGAGTAAGCAGTTACGAAGGTTGAAGATCAGGTTAGCGTGATGACAAATGCGAGTTAACTTCCTCTACGAGATGCTAACAGTTGATGAAGATAGGGTGCCTGTATTCGATGATTGGCCAGTACGAATGAATTTTCCCTAATTCCCCACATTCGTTGGTAACAGAATTGATCTACGATCAATCACTAACATTTTTTCTGAACGCCCATTGGAGATTGTCAATCTAAATCTGCTTTCAAAGATTTCCCACATGAATCAAAATCAAGAAGCATAAGCATCAAAAAAAAACTAATCATCGTTGCAATACAGCGATGCAAGCTTCACCACTTCAACTTTGCAGTATTTCAATGCTCTTTTGACACAACTGGGAATAGGTCTGCGTATCAAGACAGTGTTAGAAATAAATAGGAAGTCGGTTGTACCGGATCCCAGGCTGAAAAAAGGTACGAAAGCTTCTCTGGTCGAGATCGGGACTTCGAGGATTCCAATATCGACTTGCGCGACACGACCTAGGTGAGATTCAGCTTAGGTAATGCTGCATCACGCCGACGGGACAAATAAGGCACGTTTATATACCGGCAGAGCATTCTCGATTGTACTGCGGGGATGAACGAATCCTAGGAACGATTCCCCACGTTCATTCGGGTCGACCCGTTTATACGATCGTCACTCCTCTGGACAATTGCCAAGATTCTCCCTTGCGTTCACGTGTCGAAACGTTGAGAGGCTCTGTAGCCATTGTTTTATCACGAGTGGACGTACGAATTTATCAGACATATTCACTCTCATCCTACACATAGGGTGTCCTGTTGCGAATGGATAATCCTGCAACTGTCGATAGATGAGATCGTATCCTCCTCTATACTGGAATTTCAGTTTAGTAAAAGACCCACGGTTTTCGCGATAACAATCACCTGCTATTGGTTTTGCGCATACCATTTTTACAAATGATAACCTTTTTTGACCTGGTTTTGAAAAAAAATACTCTTCGTTATTTGTTTTATCTAGAAAAATCTTCTTTTTAACCTCAAAAGTTAAGGGGTTTTCTCACTTTGGACGCTAAAAAAGGCTATTTTCATGAATATTTTGACAGGTGTATATTACAGATGTTAATGTAAAAGTTGTTACACTTAATAAATACACTTTCGAAATCAATTTTAAAAAAATTTGATGTATTTATGTAACCCAAACAAATTTTAAACACGTTTTTCTCGAAACAACGTTTTTCGACGGCTTGTTGATAAAATCTTCGAAACTACTGAACCGATCCTTATGAAATTTTAACCACATATCCTTTACAACTATAGCTATGCCGCATATAAAGGATTTCTTTAAATTTTAAGGGGGGATTGTTTTTTTTTTCGCAAAATTTACCGCTTTTTGGGAATTTTTTGTGAAGAAAGTATACAACGGAAAACTTGTGAAACTTGGCATATAGTTTCATTGATCTGTTTACTACATACAAAAAAATTTTTGAACAATTTCATCAAAAAATCCCCCCTTAAACGCGTTTTTCTCGAAACAGCTTTTTCACAACTGGTGTGCACGATTTCTCAAAAACTATTCAACCGATTGCCTTCAAATTTGGACAGAATGCTCAGCTGACATCCTTTTATCGTTTGATGAAGCAAAAAAGCAATACGTTTAATAGTTTTTTATTTATAACAAAAAAACGATCAATTTTTTTCGAAAAATCGATACTTCAAGTTCAAAACGTCACCAAATCGTCAATTTTTTTTGTTTCCCTTCATCGAACGATAGCTATATGTGTCTAAAGTAAAATGCTTTTTGGGTTTTTGTTGCAGGATGAATGTGAAGGCTGTAATCGTGCACACCATCAAAAAAGGACCATCGCGCGTCGAGGGGGGTGGGAGGCGGATTTTTTGATGAAATTGTTTAAAAAATGTTTTGTATGTAGTAAACAGATCAATAAAACTATATGCCAAGTTTCACAAGTTTTCCGTTGTATACTTTCTTCACAAAAAAATTCCCATAAAGCGGTAAATTTTGCGAAAAAAAAAGACAATCCCCCCTTAAATTAATCCTTAAAGTAAAAATAGTAATTGATATTTACTATTTTGTTTTGCCAAAAACGGTGAAAAAACCCGTTTTTTTGTTTGATCGAAATATGTCCGTAATTTTTTTATTTTTGCATATATAAAAAATCGTATGATATGCGCTATAGCCATTAACATATCGAATCTAAAACGATTTCGGATGATCTATCTCAGAGATTTCATCAACAGCGCAGACCTAACATTTTTTTAGGACATTTTTCTAACTACCATTTTCGTCTATATATAGTAACTTAAAAAAAAAATTCGGATGTATTTCGAAAGTGTATTTATTAAGTGTAACAACGTTTATATCAATATCTATAATATAAACCTATCAAAAAAATTCATGACAATAGCCCTTTTTAGCGTCTAAAGTGTCTTCTTAGCGTCTAAAGACCCCTTGAGGAAACTTTTGATAGCCTGCCATGTAAAAAAATGTACTACGCATATCGTGTCAATTATGCAAAAAACCAAATGCAAGATGATTTTTTTCGAAAAAATAATATAAAGCCCAAAATCTCGAAAATCGTGAAACTTTTACTAAACTGAAATTCCAGCATATAGTAGGACGTGATCTGACCTATCGACAGTTGCAGCATTATCCATTCCCAACAGGACACTCTGTATATCATGGCACTGACGCATCCGACTTAGTCCCCCGAATATAAAAACCGAAAAAGACATCCAAAAGAAAACGCCAACTTCGTTTATTGACGTGACGAGAAGTAACGAGACAATATCCTTGGTGGATATATCTATATATAGTTAACTCTGACAGACGCGATGAGACGTCCTCGTCGATCACCTCGATATAAGAAAAGCACGAAAACATCTCCACGACGCAGTCGCCCCTTTCGTGATTCCTTTTTTCCCCACTTGATTCTTCTTTTTTCCACCGCCTTTTCCCTTTTCTCGATTTCTTTTTTTCTTTGGCTCAGAGAATACATTCATCTGGTACGATCCCGTGTCCACCTCTGGGACTCGAAGAGCGAACGAGAGTAGGAAGAGAAAAGAACGAAAAATTCAGGAATATTCCCCGGGGCGACTCGAGAACACGGAGTGGCCGGGACGACCGCTGAATTACCAATTGACCAACAACGATCGTATAAACGGTAACTAACTGCGGTACCTTCGTTTAAACGAAAAAATAAATGAGCATATTTGTATAAATTGTATATGAACCCGCGGATAAATGAGTAGGAACTGGGGTATTTTTGTTTTTTTGCGTCTCGGTACTTGAATTCGAAAATAATTGCGACAAACCTTTTGATGCCACACGAGAGCACACAGCTATGAAAAGGAAACTCACCTGGAACAAACAGAAAAATGTATTTGGTTAGCTTAAAAGATTAGCACGGTTGAAGGTTGTCGAGGAGAGTAGAATTTCTCGAGCAGAAAGGAAATCCATATGTGAGGAAAATCATTGAATCTCTCAATTGCGAGGTTGATTCAAGTTTACGAAAGGTTGAAGCATGCCTAGCTTTTTTTAAGGGGGGATGTAGGCTAGGAAAAAATTTGCTAATTTTCATGATTTTTTGAAAGGGAAGATTTCCTCACCATTTTTGAGACTTAGGGTGTCTTTTATTGCTACTTTTGGCTGTTACAAGTATTTTTTCACCATTAATCGTTAAAAGTATAAATCATTCTAACCTTATCGTCTAGAACATAACCCTAAATGTTGTTGAAAATTGAAAAAAAAAGTATTTTTTTATTGCAAAATGGAGCCATGTTTTCGGAAAATTCAATATTTATGTTGTAAAGCGTACCGTTTCATCGGCTTTCAACATTTCTCACTTTTTCTCGGTTCATATTCTGCGTATGAGTGTTAATGAAAGAAAAATCTTCGTCGATTTTGTTTAGATTAATCCCGCCGACGTCACGTGTCATGCCGTCTGACAACATCCGCCGCAACCCGTTTAGAAGACCATGCCATACCTCCGGCATTTTTAAAGATCAAGAAAAAAATAAATACCATGTAGCAGCCAAAAGTATGAATAAAACATACTCTAAGTCTAAAAAATGGCGAAGAAATGTTTCCTTTCATCATGAAAGTCAGCAATTTTATCCTCGGCTAAAGGTATCTCCCCCCTTGAGTCTCGGGAAGGATGTCGCGAATACTAATAGACAGATAGACGTAGATTTTTTCTTCAAATTCAATGCACAGTCGTTTAGCAGCGTGGAAATCATTCAAATTCGGGGAAAACTCAAGTTTTCGTTGTTTCAGGGATGCAATCACATTTGAAAATTCTAGAAAATTGGGGTTTTTTGCATTGAAAATGCTTTTAATACTGTATTAGCATTGAAAATGCTTTTAAACTGTATATGTTTGTTCCGGTAGGCTGGGTACAGGGGTCCGAGTTAGCTGGTGTCACACGACAGTAACGCTACCCCCACTCCACTACCACTGTGTTGTAGTAGAGTGGGGGGAGCTGCGACGTGCCGAATGCCTGTGATTGGTTGAAAAATCCCCTCTTCCCACCCAATTCTAATCTTGTTATTAATTTAAAAATTATATCACAACTCATACTACAAATATGTTAGAAAAATTATGTAACAATTATTCTAGAAAGAAACCCAAACAACTCCGAGTAAACCCAAAACAAACCCAAACATTATTTACATTTGTAATTGATTTAAAAATGATACCACAACTTATATTACAAATATGTTACAAAAATTATATAACAATTATTGTACAAACAAACCCAAACAACCCCAAAAGAAACCCAATTATATACCTCAATGTATCAATATTTTTTTCTTAATAATAAAAACCAACGCATATTATTTACATGTACCTGTTTTTTATTACCCGAAATGTCTGATTACATTTTCAATGCCATGGAATAGCTACACTTTGTGTGATATCTGTAGATTTTTTCTTCTCAAAAAACGTAAAACCCATCCGCATTTTTCGTTTGGTATTTGAAGGTCCATTTCTCGGCAATCTTAGCGTTTTCAAGAACACCATTCGATTTTTCTTTCCAAGACTTATGATTACGAAATCCCGTGTCCCAATGTCGTTTTTCTACGAGGTGTTCTAAGCAATCGAGCTGAAAACCTTGTTCCCTTTTTTTTTTTCAAATTTATCTCACTTCCATTCTATGAAAAATCAAATCCTGGAATCGACTCTTTTCAACGAGTTCTGGACCGGAGACCGCCCACAAAGTAATTCGGCTTTCGGATATGAATGCAATAATAACGCAGGGCACGAGTACAATGAAGTAGCCGAGTAATTGAGAACTCGCCATTGGAAGTGAAATTTCAATGAAAATCACTAGCACAACATCGCTTTAATTGCGTGGTTATTGGCGTGTTTCATGAAGCAAGGGCACTGAATTCGGTGGACCAGGTAAAATTTGCACCCCTATAGAAGGGTGGAAATTGGGGCTGATGTCTCAACACTCGGAACATTCCCGAGCAAGCGTGGTGGAGCCAGCGGCAGCTTGTCCCAACAACTCGGTTGCCTTTGACCGGGAATACCCACACGAAACCCAGAAACAGCGACAACGTCCTGGGACATTTTACCCAAGGCCAAATTTACTCTGAACCTCACTTTCTCCCTTCACCCCCCTCCCTCCTGTCGCTCCCTTCCTCGACTCCCAAAGTACGGTGCAAAAGTTATAATTAAGCGGTAGAGAGAGCGGTAGAGAGAGAGAGAGAGAGAGAGAGAGAGAGAGAGAGAGAGAGAGAGAGAGAGAGAGAGAGAGAGAGAGACTTCCCAGTTACTCTTCAACAAGAACAACTTGGAGTGGAATGAAAAAAAAACTTGGACAAATTGACACGCGCTCGTAATTATTTCATATGGAGAGGAAACAACCCGTGCGGAAATTTGTTGGGAAGTCCCTAGATTCTATCCCATGCCCATGGGGATGTGACAGGGACGCTGCACTTAGGGAATCCACATTGGCGTCCAAGTTGGCGAGTTTTTATTTGAAATTCATGTCGGGAATTTGTTGGATCTCCAAAAAAATTATCCTTTTGTGATCTGGTGCACAGTTTTGTTGGGAAGTCCCAACATGCACCCACATCTTTCTAGGGATTTGTTAGGGACACCGCACATAATTAGTCCTCATTGGGATTCAATTGGATCCTGCACTGTTTCCCGATTAACGCTGTTTGAGAATTCTCACCACGTTCGAATCGAAAATATATGAAAGGTGACGAGAAAAAACTCGGCGTGTTGAAACATAACCTGCGGAAATGTGACCGTGCATTCCCTACTTTGTGTCCGGCCCTGACCAGACTTGCCTTGTCATTGACATGTTCTGAAAATGTTCATTGACATGGCCAGAACATTGACATGTTCTGAAAAGTGGTGCCTGTCTTTAAGAACTAAAGAAAAGCTACTTTGCTTTTCACTTCATCAAAGATATTTATAGTTGATTGGGATGAAAATAATACATCTGTTGTAATTCTATTCATCATTAAAACCATTCATTCCATCAATGGTAATCGACGAGGATAACAACGCTTATCATAAATACCGGGATTACGATAACTAATGATTTGAGCATAAAGAATAGCCAAATTATTTTATGAGGCAAAAAAGGAAAACAGGTCATTCGTGGTTTTTGAACGCCTTTTCGCCACGTTAAGAAATATCAATGTCCTGGAATTTACTTCGCCAACAATCCGCCAGGTCGCTATAAGCGAAGCGTTTCGCGTAAGCAAGGTAGCATCGTACGAGGATCAAAATTCGTCCTGTGAGTTGTACCACGTTCAGAAGTGCTATGCTTACTGCGTGTACTTACGCTTATGATTTTGCGATACTTGTGAAATAACCCTTTGCATTCTAGGTCTATTTCGTTGGGATGGTGATCCATGTACGTTTTTCTGTCTCTGCCTATCAGGAAATACGAGCAAGCGAATGTATACACTCATATACTACGTCAGCAAGTAGATAACCAACAAACAATATGTTGTCGAAATACTAAATTGAATACACTCCCGATTTTACCTCCTCAAGGATTCCATAAACGCTGAAACGTAATTTTTAATTTCGTTTGTTCCTGGTTATTTTCCGATCTATTCCCAACAAATTTCCTGGTCATTTACCGCTTGTTCTCCGGCCCGTTCCTGATCAGTTCCCCAGAAAGGGAACGGCGGATCGGGACCTCAGACGCGTTACATTGCATACCTATTCCAGGGTGGAAGGCCCGACCAGAGCCTGATATTATCTAGAGGAGGCAGATCAGGGGCAGTACTTTTTGCCAACTCAAATTTCTACACGGGTTCATGAGCGAGTACGTCTGCTATGACATTACGTCAAAGTGCAGTAAAATAAATAACAAACGATAATTACAGTAGTATTTCAGCGATGTGATTCAAATCGATTTTTGAGATATGCTTTTAAAAGCGATTTATACTTTTTTAAGATTAGATTTATACTTTTTCAAGATTCACTCATTTTGTATTCCTATATATTTTGTTTCGAAAATTCACCGTGCAGAATGCAGTTCAAATTGGATTCGTACATTACATTCCAATAGGGGATCCCCATGAGAATCCAAACAAGCGTAACGTTTTAGTATAGGGATCCAATGCGATGACCCATTGGGTCATGAGGAAGTGGGAACAAGTACGAGAATCCAATTGAATCTCTATGACAATTTCTACACGGGAGGTGGTTTCGAAAAATGTTTGTCATGTAGAAAAAACGAACCCGAAAAAGCTTGAGGTTATAGTATACAAAGGAATGGGCTGCAGTTCATTCACATCCAGCCTACTAACGAGTGGTTGTCCCAATTCCCTTTTTCCCGTCCACAGATAGAACTTCACAGCACATTCCATTCGATTGATCAATCAATTGGTCGCATGTATTGTATAGCGCTACTTCGAAAGTCTGGTGGACAAGTGTTCCTCAAGATTAATCTTCATATCCTCTCTTTATGGAAAAGTCCTCCGAGACCCAATGAAAGGGGGTCACGTGAGCGTCGACCCGTAAGAAACGGACCATTTTTCGCAGGTCAAGCGTGCTTGGCTTCGGATCAGCGATGAGAGGCCGAAAGCGAGAGGGCGAGACTGGCCGAGTAATAGGAGCGCTAATAAATGTGAAAAATGAAAGTGCTACGATGTATAAAAAAAGAAGCCTCTGACCCGCCACGGGAAACTCGTGAGAGGTGCATGAAGAGTGGAAAACAACGATGTGAGGGAGCACGAGAGGGAACGAAGAAAATTCTGGAGGATCTCGACTGGCCGGTGCTCAGTTTGTGCAGTGCAAAAAAAGGGACCTACAAACGTCATACCCTGTTCAATTAGGGACGCACAAAAGCCTCCGACGACCTCTTTTTGCGGTTGCAACACAATACCAGAGGGAAGTTTGTGGAAAAAAAGGCCACAGTATCAGCTGCGCGAAAGCTGATCCATGTAACATGAAGACATCGAATTATGTGAATGTAGAAGGAACGTTCGTGGAAAAGTTGTAAAATTATAACTGTTTTGCAATACCCACGTGAAGTGCAAAAACAAATTGATATTGTTTTCTCTTGTCATGCAATTTTACACGATTTATAAGATGTTTTTAATTTCTTTTGGGGAATTTTTGGGAACGCATATAATTTCGTTATTTTCGCCCTTCCGTCTGTCACCGAAACGCACCGTCCCTTCTTCATTCTTGTAACCCTTTGATTTGATTATCTGATACAATTCACGAAAATGACATTCAGTAAGGACTTACAGCTAAAATCAGTTTATTTTCCCCCTCTCTCACTCTTTTTTGTTATTCTTTGTAATTTATAGTTTCTTCGCTATATCATGTTACGTTTTTTCGTTTATACTTATTTTACTATTCGTTATTTTTTTCTTTCAATCCCTTATATGTATCCTACTGTCTAAAAGTTCTTACCAAGGCATATTAAACTATCAATCAATCGATCTCCTTCCTCCTCTCTCGCCCACTCTTTCTCTTTCAACCCCAGCCAATAAGTGCCATTGGTCTACAAACAAGCCCGCTTTTTTCACAACTTTCTCGCGTAATCATCCGCACCTTCGCGTATAAAAAATTGGCAAATGAAAAATTGCGTTGCAGCATTCCGCAGCCCCCAATAAACATTGTACCCCTTCTGTTTTTCAAAAATTCATTTGATCGGGCGATATATTCCAATGTGGATTCTGCCTCGTTCGATTGGTCTCTCCGTCTCGAAATATGGACCTGACGGATCGCGAAATAGCGTTTTTGACGAGTGCACATTCCCGGATATGACGTATGATGGTGAGGCGGCTCGTGGATCAGGAAAATGCGATGGGCGTCGCGCGGGACCCACCCTGGAATTATTCCGTCAAAATTGTACAGTGACGTGTGCAGGGCGCAACATTGGTCCGGGGGAGGGTTAAATGTGCGCGCGGGCGGGAGAAATGCCACGTCTATGTGGCTAATTCGCGTACGCTTCGTGGCATTCGTCGGGTGTTCATTTCAAACGGTCCTGACGTTGATGGTTTGATACTCCGTGCAGAGAAAGCAACCCGTCTCTCCCCGTGGCTCTCGAAAGCTACGAATACGTCATAGGGATCGAAAGCCGCAAGAAGAAGAGACGGGTATGGATAGGGGGGGAAGAGGGGAGAACAAGTATAGCTGAGTGCGAGGAGGGCGCATCTTCCGGCCACTATCATGGTCATTTTGCCTCTCTCTCTCTACCTCTACCTCTACCTGTCTGCCTCTACCGCTACCTCTCTTTCTCTACCTCTCTGCCTCTACCTCTCTACCTCTACCTCTCTACCTCTGCCTCTCTACCTGTACCTCTACCTCTCTACCTCTACCTTTAGCTCTCTACCTCTCTGCCTCTACCTCTCTACCTCTGCCTCTCTACCTGTACCTCTACCTTTAGCTCTCTACCTCTACCTCTCTACCTGTACCTCTACCTCTCTACCTCTACCTTTAGCTCTCTACCTCTACCTCTCTACCTCTACCTCTCTACCTCTACCTCTCTACCTCTACCTCTCTACCTCTACCTCTCTACCTCTACCTCTCTACCTCTACCTCTCTACCTCTACCTCTCTACCTCTACCTCTCGACCTCTACCTCTCTACCTCTACCTCTCGACCTCTACCTCTCTACCTCTACCTCTCTACCTCTACCTCTCTACCTCTACCTCTCTACCTCTACCTCTCTACCTCTACCTCTACCTCTCTACCTCTACCTCTCTACCTCTACCTCTCTACCTCTACCTCTCTACCTCTACCTCTCTACCTCTACCTCTCTACCTCTACCTCTCTACCTCAACCTCTCTACCTCTACCTCTCTACCTCTACCTCTCTACCTCTATCTCTCTACCTCTACCTCTCTACCTCTATCTCTCTACCTCTACCTCTCTACCTCTATCTCTCTACCTCTACCTCTCTGCCTCTACCTCTCTACCTCTACCTCTCTACCTCTATCTCTCTACCTCTATCTCTCTACCTCTACCTTTCTACCTCTATCTCTCTACCTCTATCTCTCTACCTCTATCTCTCTACCTCTATCTCTCTACCTCTATCTCTCTACCTCTATCTCTCTACCTCTATCTCTCTACCTCTATCTCTCTACCTCTATCTCTCTACCTCTATCTCTCTACCTCTATCTCTCTACCTCTATCTCTCTACCTCTATCTCTCTACCTTTATCTCTCTACCTCTACCTCTCTACCTCTATCTTTCTACCTCTATCTCTCTACCTCTATCTCTCTACCTCTACTTCTACCGCTACCTCTCTACCTCTACCTCTTTACCTCTACCTCTCTACCTCTACCTCTCTACCTCTACCTCTCTACCTCTACCTCTCTACCTCTACCTCTCTACCTCTACCTCTCTACCTCTACCTCTCTACCTCTACCTCTCTACCTGTACCTCTACCTCTCTACCTCTACCTTTAGCTCTCTACCTCTACCTCTCTACCTGTACCTCTACCTCTACCTCTCTACCTCTACCTCTACCTCTACCTCTACCTCTCTACCTCTACCTCTCTACCTCTACCTCTCTACCTCTACCTCTCTACCTCTACCTCTCTACCTCTACCACTCTACCTCTACCTCTCTACCTCTACCTCTCTACCTCTACCTCTCTACCTCTACCTCTCTACCTCTACCTCTCTACCTCTACCTCTCTACCTCTACCTCTCTACCTCTACCTCTCTACCTCTACCTCTCTACCTCTACCTCTCTACCTCTACCTCTCTACCTCTACCTCTCTACCTCTACCTCTCTCTCTTTCTCTCCGTCTCAATTTAACGATGTGTACTGGCGCATGTATACCGCATGACTCAAACAGACGATGACCGAGCAGATCCGATACTGCTAAAGACACAATCGTACACGGATTTCAACTGCGCGTGCAGTCAATTTTGTCTGGGGTGAATGCAATATGTGCGGTGTCGTCTTGCACATAAGGGTGATTTATTCTCGTCACACATATCAACTATAAAATCGCGACCAAGATCAAATGAGAGAAATTGGAATGGAAAATATTCATTCAATGAGTAAATATTAAAATATTCAATGTCACTATATATTGGATTGAAATATTATTGTTTGAGGGAGGTTTCTACTTTGTTAGGCCATTTTTTTTTCATTCATGCTCAAGAAGAACTCTTTGAAGAAGCGGAAGATGTTCTCTATGGTCCTTTGGTATGAAACTTTTAATTTTACTAGTACATAAACTTCAGTTTAACTTTAAACGCGTTTTTCTCGAAACTACTTTTTCCAAGTTTGTCGAAGTGCCCCTACACGCCCTAGATCAGCAATCGTTATTGAATTTGGCAGGCACGTGTACAACAGACGTCATCATTAGTCGATCTAAAATTATCCAAAAACATTCAAAAGTTTTCATTTTATGAACAAAAGACTGCAAACATTTTTGGTAAAAAAACTAAACGTCTCCTTCGATCGCTCACTATTGTTTTATTTTGCAATTTTTCTTCTTGGTTCTAGTTCGACTTATGCACAATATAGTACAAAGTAAAAATATGTTTGATTTTTTGCTTCAGATCATTCAGGACAGAACTTCCGCAAGCAAAGAATATCGTCGCCGGCCCACCAACATACGTGGCTCGTCCCACTGCCAGTACCATATTTTATCAAATGTTAAAAAATATTATCTTGTTCAATAAAGACCGCCTAGTAAACATATCAAATTTCAACATGCTGTATTTAACATTTTCCGCATACAAAATTGGTGAAATATCGAACATTTTTTGGCCCAACAAAGTAGAAACCTCCCTTAATGCTATTCTATGTATGCAATGTAAACGATCCTTTTAATGTTGAAAGGAAAAATTAATTATTCACATTTATCCAGATTTCAATGACTGGGTATAAAAAAAAGGAATAGGGAAAATAGATCCAAATTGTACGGCGACCGGGGAACCTACCCCTTGAATTCCATCAAAAAGGGTGGGTATCGACCATACGGATCCCGGGTGATTTATGAGCGTAAAAAATATACGCGCTGACATTTTTTTTTATCGAAGAGTTATCAATATTCGATGAAGAGAATAGCTGGTTTGTTTCTACTCGGAACATATGCTACTATAGTATTCTGAAACGAATTGAAATTCAATTTGACACTTTTACAAAATAAAATCGTTAAAAATATAAGCATATTATTAATCATTAAAAATAAATCTAGTTCATCTTGAAGTGATGTTGAAGTTCAATGGAATGCAACAAATTTGCATTTTGTTTCGAATAGCCGACATTTTTTGGTAGATTAAGTTGACCATAACTCAACCGTGTTTTCGATCTAGAGATAGAAGAAATGATTATAAATAATATTAAAATGATAATAAATGATTAAAATAAAATAAAAATTATTATAAATGATTATAAATTATAATCAAGCTATGATAAATTATTGAAGATTATAATAAAATTATAATAAATTATTATCAATTATTATGAAACTAAAAAACTTAAAAGATATTATCGTTTTATACCAACGATAAAAACTCCATCACACCGTATCTTGAATCTCCTGAAAGTGGCAAGCTCCAATTTGAGCTGCCGTCTATAATCTTGTTCGTACATTTTCGCGTTTCCGAAAATCATTATGTACCTCACA
>OY723390.1:41556556-41619056 GCA_963210295.1 Ophion ellenae | reverse complement strand
CTCGAGGTTGTTCCTCCTGCCATCCCCGCTTCCGGGCAGTCGACAAAAGAGCCGAAAGCTCGCCGGTGGTCCATGCAACGACCACCACCTCGTAACTCATTGAAGGGTTCGATGTCGAAAGTTTCTCGTGCTTCCTAAGTTGAACCCACAATTAGACCCCTATACACAAATCTCCATAGGCGCATTCATACATTCGGATGTACGAATAGTCACGGCTAAGTTTCATCACTGCGCGAGTAACCCGCGTGCTTTACCCTGTTGTCGTATCCTAAACAAATGTCGCCTCCCCGTTTCAACACCCCACAACCCTCGAGCCTTTTGCTTCTTCGCCGTGTCCTTCCCTCAGCAGTTTCATTTTCGCCAAACTTCGAAGACTTCTCTGTCGATTGATCGCTGAATATCGATTCGTTCGAATTCGAATGATCCATAGGTACATTACTTGAACAAAAAACAATACAACTGAGGTATTCCACGTGGATCCGGTGGACTTTTTGCCTGACCGCTGGCAACTCGATAAATTTTAAAAAATCTGATTCCATTGACTCTGAGAGACAGCCGGATTTTTTTTTACATTTTTCGAAACAACCCTTACAAGGCACATCCCTCAGGTGACACCCTTCGATTTTGTTGAAATTCGGATATGCTATAAAGCACCGAAAATTAAGCGATATGTATTTTTTTTTATCAGCGGAAAAACGGTTTTACGGGCTGAAACGCACCCTCAAAAATGGGGATGTTTTTCGTTTTTCGTCGATAACGTTTTAACGGTACGAGATATTAAAAAATTTCAAATTGCAAAAATGTTTATTTTTTTGTGCACTATACATTGGCGATGAGAACGATAACGTTATCGACGAAAAACGAAAAACACCCCTATTTTCGAGGGTTCGTTGCACCCCTTAAAACCGTTTTTCCGTCGATAAAAAAAAATTATTATCGCTTACTTTTCGGTGCTTTATAACATATCCAAATTTCAACAAAATCGAAGAGTGTTACCTGAGGAATGTTCCTTGTTAGGAAAAAAAAATCGCCGAAAAAACGCCACGATTTAAAATCTGAAAAAATTCTCAAAAATGCGTGATTATATGTACAAAATGTCAAGCTATCATCCGCAGTGGAAGTATGATTTTTTTCTGTGCTTTCTAAGCGATTAACGTTAAAAAAATTGACTGCTAACTGTTCAAGGTCCATGGTTGTGATTTGGTTATTCAAAAATGGTCAAAACAACTCACTGTAAGTATCAAAATATTTAAGTATCCGCCCGAAGTAAGCCGTTCTTGAATTTTTTCGGATTCTTTTTAACGTTAATCGCTCAGAAAGCACAGAAAAAATCATACTTGCACTGCGGGTGATAGCTTGAAATGTTTTACATATAATCACGCATTTTTGGGAATTTTTCAGATTTTTAAATTGGGGCCTTTTTCGGAGAGATTTTTTCTTGACTAAGGGTGGTTTCGAAAAATGTAAAAAAAAATCAGGGTGTCTCTTAGAGTCAACGGAATTAGATTTAAAAAAATGGAATTGGCGGGGGTCAGGGAAAAGGTCTACTGGATTGACGTGGCACTTTTGCACCTCATGCACTTTAAAAAAAAAAAAAAGAAACAAAATATGTTAAATATGCCGAGTACATTTTTGGCCGAGAAAAAGGACTCGTATAGACTCGAGTAACTTTTCACTCCATATTTTTTTCTCCATTATTCACTAGACATAGGAAAAAAAGAGAATCATAAAATCTAATAATGGCTCTGGATTTCATCTCCAATTGTTCTCGTGTCAAGCTGATCCGGCAAAAAACAATTGCGCTGTACGTACAGACGTATATATTTTGGTTTTTCGTTAATCATCGAGCTCATCGCGTTAGCGGGAAATCTTTTCTTCCCGGGCTGCCCGGTGAAACGGGATATCTCGGCGCCGAGTGTGCAACTCGTTTCATTCGGGGTATATGTATACCGAGCTGACAAAAAACTTCGATCGTACTTATCGCTCAGTGGTGCGGTCCGGGCGAGCATCAGCCCTCTCTCTCTCTCTCTCTCTCTCTCTCTCTCTCTCTCTCTCTCTCTCTCTCTCTCTTGCTTGTGCAGGAAACTTTGCTCAACGAGTTCGAGATTCACCCTCGGGGGTCATCAACGTAAGAGAATCGAGGAAGCTTCACCTCAATCGCGTCGCTGCCACCGCCAACAGTGACGCTTTGGACGTACGTACACACACACCAACACACACAACAACAACATGGAGTGAACACAATCTTCGTTTTTTTTCTCACCCCTATCACAAGCTCAGTAGCACACAGAGTCTATCCACAGACTATCCTTTTCCATCCCCTATTCAACGTTCTTCGCTGTTCTCTTATCGAAATCGTTTAGTTCGACCGGAAAATAGAATACGGTCTTTCAACCCTCTCACACTTCGATGGCCACACGGTGATATGCCGTGCCAAGACGCTTGTCTCGTTGCTCTTTGTTCGTATGCCGCTTCCAATACTGTACTCAATCGAAGCGGTAAATATATATATATATATATATATATATATATATATATATATATATATATATATATATACATATACATATATATATATATATATATATATATATATATATATATATATACACATATATATATATATATATATATATATATATATATATATACATATATATATATATATATATATATATATATATATATATATATACATATTTCATTATTGAGGAATATATATACAGGGTGTCCTGTTATGATTGGATAATCCTGCAACTGTCGATAGGTCAGATCATGTCCTACTATAAGCTGGAATTTCAGTTTAGTAAAAGTCCCACGATTCTCGAGATTTTGGGCTTAAAGTATTAAAAAAAAAAAAATCATCTGCTTTTGGTCTTCCACATGCCATTTCTACAAATGATATGAATCGACAATAACTGAGCAACTTTTTAAAGTAATTGGCACGATATGCGTAGCACATTTTTTTTACACCACATCCTATCAAAGTCAATGTTCGAATTGGTTTTTATGAAAATTCTGCATAAGATATTTTTTCGTAAAGTTTCCCCAACATTTAAGGTTGAAAAGAAGACTTTTCTAGATAAAACAAATAACTATATTCTTCAATGTTTTTTTTAACAGATTTTCAACCAGGTATTTTTTTCAACCGGATCAAAAAAAGTTATCATTTGTAGAAATGACATGCAGAATGTGGTAGAACATGATCTGACCTATCGACAGTTGCAGGATTATCCATTTATAACGGGACATCCTGTATATATATATATATATATATATATATATATATATATATATATATATATATATATATATATATATATATATATATATATATATATATATATATATATATATATATATATATATATATATATATATATATATATATATATATATATATATATATATATATATATATATATGGGTGTGTGTGTGTTTATTATTTTATTTTATTTACGAGGATGTGGGAGGATTAGAGAAAAAAAAGTAGAGAGGGAACTAAAAATGAAAACGAATCGGAATATCCAGATGCATGCAGATGGAAATCCAGTGCAGGATTGACAAGTCAAGAAACTGCAAAGAGTATAGGAGTGGAAAAGGGAATGCGAAAATGGAAAAATACTAGGCGGTAAAGGAGCTCAGAGGGGAAACGAAAGGATAATGGGCAAGGATAAAGTGCGGGAATATAGGGGGAAAGGTAATAAGGGATATAGCGACAATAGCTGCCGGATATGCAGGAAAGGGGTGGAGAGTTTGGAACACATTTGTGGGCGCGCGGTCGTAAAGGCAGAAACCAGGGAGGAAGTAGTGGAAAAACTTGAAGAAGTGCTGGAATACAACGGAGGGGGAGAAGTATGGCAAAAAATAGAGGAACTGGTTAGGAATAATCCCGTCAAAGAGCTGTGTGCGCATGTGGAGGAATTCAAGGTATTGATAAAACATGTAGTGCAAAGAGAAGGAAATTCCAGTATATAAAATTTTATGAAAACGGAAGCCCGTGTACATAATTTCTAAGCAAAAATGTAACGGGGAATAGTATGTGAGGGAGACCTATGTGGAAACACCCTCAAAGGGTACACCATGGAAATGAAAAAACTACATCAGCAACGACTAAAACTATTTTTTTTTATTTGTTATTATTTATTTATTGTAATTACTTGTATGAATATATATATATATATTTATATGTATATATTTTTATTATTTATATTTATTATTTAATTGTCCTTTTATCATTTTATTTTATTTATTATTATTTATTTTTACATTTATTATCTTATTTTATCGGTTATTTTAAGGAAAAAATATAAACATACATATACACTAGTGGAATTAATTCCGGACGCTTTTCAATTTTTTTCAAAATTTCGCATTCATTGATGATTTTTGGGTTATGATCACTTATATTTTTTATTATTATCTCCAAAACAAAGTTAGAGACAAATTATCAAGAGGGGAAAAAGTTGCAGTGTTTCATTTTCAATACGTTGACATTTTTTTTAGATTTTATCAACAATTTTTTTACAGTGTTTTTTTTTCAGCTCGTCCAGGTGCTTTTGAAACGTTGTAAATAAAATTGAAAAAAATCTGAACAAATGTCAACGTATTTAAAACGAAACACTGGAAAATTTTTCCCTCTTGATAGTTCGTCTCCACTCAGTAGTTTTCGAGATACGCCAATCAATTGTTCGGACGATTCTTCGAGGTTCGGACAAAAAAATTTGAGAAAAAAATTCAGAAATAATTTAAGCGAATTTGAAATCGAAAATTAAAAAAGTTTCTCCTCTTGATATTTTGTTATAAACACCATACTTTTCGAGTTAAGCCATCCTACTAATCAGAGTTTCGAGCAAAAATAGTTTTGAAAAAACCTGTCAGAGGAAAATTTTGAATAAATTCCAAGCGATCCAGTATAAACTTACGCAATTTTTTACATCTTTGATATTTCCTCTTAAACCCTATAGCTCTTGAGTTACGTTGCATTTTCCCAAATTTGTCATTTTTAGCCAAAAATGAAATAACTTTGCGAAAACAAATCGTACGAAACTTTTGAAAAAACGAAAATGGAGCTCCTGCTACTCCGTTCAAGTTTATCACGGATAAACATGACAAACAAATTTTCCTAAGTCATGCGCCCAATTCTCGACGGTCGAAAAAAAGCCGAATAACAGTCACGTACAAAAATGCGTACCAGGTCGAAAAAAAAAAACATATAAACTATTTCAAAAAAGCAAAACAAAGCTGATCTTGTTCCCTTCAAAACGCCGTTCGGTAAATGTGGTTATCTTTTTTTTTTACGAAACTATGTAACATTTACCGCGGCAAGAAATATCGACTGGTGTACCCAAAAAATGTGTTCGATACATCGATGTATATCGAGCAGCCCTACTCGCATGGGGAAAAGGACCATGCTGGATGAAGATGATTCGTTAGTCGCGAGAATAATATCGTCTCGTTGTGCAAATAAAGGGATCGCGAAAGATAATGCGGCAAACGAGGTTTTCCGGTACCCAATTAGCTGCGATTAAATAAAAAAATCGCCATTCGATCGTGACATCGTTTGCTCTTGGCCGCGAACTCGAAACGACGTGGTAGTGATAGCGCTGAAGATGGGGGGGTGGGTTAAGAGGAGAGCAGAAAGAGATATCCGACGAAGCACCCCGGAAGTCTTGCTCGATGGCGTTGCGAGCGTTGGATTCTCTTGACTTTGCCACGCCACGACGTGGGTGGGCTGGGGTGGTCTAGCGGCTTCAACGGAAGGAACGAGACCGGGATCGACGAGATGTAAAAACTGATGGGCGAATTTCTATCTCCTCAGAATGCAAATTCATTGAAATGAATTCACCGACGAGACCGCGGTGTATAAGATGGTCGTAACGTCAGCCGGAATCAGTATGGAAAACTTGGCCAAACGAAAGGACGAGATGGCGAAGAGAAGGGAAGAGGACAGGGAACGAACTTATGAGGAAGGGCGAAAGAAGGAAAGTCATTTTCCGCCTTTCTCGTCCTATTCATCTGGTGCACGTTTCAGTGTCTTTTTGTACCACGTTCATCTTAGACTCTATATATATATATTTAGTTTTATATATAGTGTTAGAAATGAGACACTCATAGTTGTCATTAAAAAAAAAATTGGATTGACCTCAAGGCAGTAGTCTGCTTTAGAAGCCGAAAAAAAGCGTTTTTTCAGCAATTTTTTTGAAAGGGAAGGAAATGATTGCGGTAAACGAAATTTTTAGACGATAGTGTATTATATTCAAGCTTTAAAAAACAATTTTTATTATTAAAAAATATTGAAATTTTTCAAAGTTGTAACGATTTTTCTGGGGCGCCTGGAGTCTGCACTTGTAAATCGGTGCCGGTGATGGAGGTCGTGCGATGCATCTGAAACAGTCGAACCAAATTTTTTTTTAGTTTTTATAAGTTCCTTTTCTATATTAACTAAAAAAATACCGAAGAAATGATGAAATTCCAAATTTTTTCGAAGTTTGGAGAAAAATTCACTTTTTTGAAAAAAAAAAATTCACTCTAAGTCGCAAAACAAGTAATTTAAATAGTACTTTTGTCCAAATTTTTTAGTTCAAATAGAAGATAATTTAATACTGAAGCTAGATCACTTTGATTTTTTTCGATCGGACATATATTGTTTTTGCTATCGCCGGCACCGTTTTCTAAAACTTGTGAAAATGAAAACTCGAGAAAACGGGCTTTAATGTTTTCGGTCCAAAAAAATATAAGTTTTTGGATACTTACACTAATTAGATGTTAATCAGCTATCCCCGGGCCATACAATAATCCTTCCTATTCTTCAAATCGATTTTTTGAAGCCTGTAAAGCAGACTACTGCCTTAAAATCACGAACACTGGTGGGCGATCGGGGTTCGGCTTCGGCAGTCCTTCGAGTTTGGCAACATTGTGCATGGACGATACTCGGAGCGGTGACCGCGAAATATAGGGTCATTTTTTTTAAACGGAAAGATTTTTAAAAAAATTTGTTTATTTTATTTGATTTATTTTATATATTTTATTTATTGTATTTATTTTATTCATTTTAAACTATTTTTAAGATTCAGGGTATGTTTTATTACGACGTTTGGCTGTTACATCGAATTTCTTTTATTTATTAATCTTTCAAAATGGCGGAGGTATGGCACGGTCTTCTAAACTGCATTTTCTAAACTGGCGTGACATGAAGCTAAAAAACTAAATCTTTCTAAATTTAGTGTCTAAAACATAATGCTAAATGTTTTGGAAAATGAAAAATAAAAATCTTATTGCAAAATGTAGCAATTTTTTTCGGAAGATTCAATCTTTTTGTTTGAAAGCGTAACATTTCATCGATTTTTAACATTTCTCACTTTCTCTTCGTTCATATTCTGCGTATGAGTGTTAATGAAAGAAAAATCTTCGTTGGTTTTTTTTCAGATTAATTCCACCGACGCTAGGTGTCACACCGTCTAAAAACATCCGCATCAACTGGTTTAGAAGACCATGCCATACGAGCCCTTTTTGAGGATTAAATGTAAATGTAACAGCCGGAAGCAGCAATACAGCATACCCTAAGTCTCAAAAATGATATATAGATGTTTCCTTTACCAAAAAATCATGAGAATGAGTAATTTTTTTCTTATAAATATATTTTTAAGGGAAGGAAAGAAAAATATATTCTTAAGGAAATATGTTCCTTGAAAGTATCTCCGCCCTTAAAACGGCTGTGGACGCTACGGAAGTTAGGTTGGATTAGCGAAGTGTCGGTAGGAAGTGATAGGAAAATGTTCAATTGGGAACCCAGGAAAATAAAATAGTTGACCTTAAAATCAGCTCGACTGCTCCACTTACAAGGGAAATCACCCAAATTTCCACCTTCGATTTCGTTGAAACTCAAATATGTGATAAAGCGTTCAAAACTATTAAACACGATTTTTTTTTATTCCACGGAAGAGCGGTTTCAAGGGGGAAAGCCACCCCTCAAAAGAAGGCGTTTCGAGGGGGTGATTTTCCAGTTTCACCCACCAGCAGTCCACCGAACTAAATGAAACAAATGCCAAAATTCTTCCAATGTAATGCGATGAAAAGTCATCTATCGAAGTATTAAACAAAAATTAAATTAAGGGGGTCACATAGCTTTCTTTGAGGGGGCATTTCCCCCATTAAAACCGCTTTTCTACCGACAAAAACGATACGTATCTGATAGTTTTCAATGCTTTATCGCATATATGAGTTTCAACAAAATCGAAGGCGGCCACCTAAGTGATGTTCCATGTTTGAAATAAAAATGAAGCGCCCGGAACATAGATCTTGGCGAACCCTTAAGGTAGAACGAGCGCGCGCTCTTGATTTCTATGGATTTTGTTCATATTTTAACCAGACATTGTTCATATTATTATGCATGTTTGAGTGAAATTTCAGAACAGTCGAATTTTTCGATTGGGAGATAATGGGTTCTAAAATTGCAACTTTTAACACCGAGGGTCTGCATTGAAATTTAGACAGAATAATTTTCCGTAAAAAATATTTGGTCCCTACAATAAGAAGACGTAAGTTTGCGCGGCATATTTAAAATAATACTGCGACACAAATTTGTATTTGAAAGTAATTTTTAATCGAGCAAAGTTTTTTATTAGTTATGAATTAACCAACACTTTTATTTGTTAATGAAGATAACATAAACAATATAAAATATTAATATTTATAACACAAATATTTTTTTTTATGATAAAAGTTTTTAACTTTACCAACACGATAAGTTTTTTCTCGAAATATTGAACAATACTGTTCTGCGGTGTTGCCATATGTCTTCTTATTATAGGGGACAAATATTTTTTACGGAGAATTATTCTGTCTTTACCGAACGTTTTTGGCAAAACTGAATAGTAAAGGCAATCCAAACTTTCTTTGCTGTTTCCCTAACTAATTTGCTTTCTAAACATAATTTTTTTTCAAAACTTACAAACACAATAGAATGATCCGATGAATTATGTGACCTCACTCTCGGTCAATGCAGACCCTGCAGTGTTAAACGTTGCAATTTTAGAACCCATTATCTCCCAATCTAAATAGTCGACTATTCTGAAATTTCACTCAAATATGCATAATGATATGAACAATGTCTGGTTAAAATTTGAACAAAATCATTACATTTCAATCAATTACATTTCTGACTTTTTCCCAACATCAGATCGACATTTATAAAAGTTCTCGGCGAAACTCTGAAATTGAACTTCTCACTTTTTGTGCAATAACTCATCAATAGCGTGATCTTGAAGTTTGCGTCGTTGTACCGCAACGAAAATGAATTCCGTGCAGTTAATAAAATTTATTTCTCGCCGATTCAGGCTATGAATACCACTGGAATACTTTTGTGTATTCTCATCAGAGATTTACGACCGGGAATCGCGAAAAACAGCTTTTTTATAATAATAAAAATGACGAAATAAAAAATGAGGAAAAAAATGGTTACATTCGAACGATGCAAATTTCAACGTCATTCAATATTTATCGAAGTAGATATAACAATGGATATAATTTATTTCTGTACATTCTGCACCTGATCCAAGATCTGGAGACCCTCATTACGAGAAAAAATAACCATGAAACATTTATTTCATTTTTGTTGGTCCAAAAGTACGAAGAAAACTGATGGCTGAATGAAGACCCTCAAGCTGTCAAAGAATATTAATACGAAGCAGTAGGTGTTACTTGATCTGCCCCAACAAATCTCCGTTTCATAATCGATAATTGATCCGATATAAAAACGCCCCTTCTATATATATATATATATATATATACATACTCATCTCTTTTTTCTGCCCCTCTGCCTTTTCTTCTTTGGTTACACTTTATCCATTCTATGAGTTTCCCCACGGTACACCAGACACCACAGGATTTCCTTTCGCTCGTCTCATCGCTTCCTCCATCCCTCAAAATCCTGTTCGCCGATCTTGCACAATGTTTTCCTACTCTTTCCAACCTGTCTTCGCGCTCTCGTGAACTCACGTCCCGCGGCATCTCCCTCGTCTCGCGTTTTGCCGTACTCCGCGCGGGGCTCCGCTGCATCACGCCCCCCCCCCCCCCCCGTTTCTCGTTGCTCCTAGCCTCGTTTCATGAATTTGCGTAATTTCGCTTCGCTTCTACGTCGGCCTCAGTCTCACTCGCGCGAATGGAAAAGTACGTGTCTACTCGTGCGAGTAAAAAAGGAGAGAAAAGGAGGACAGGTGCTGTCGAAGAGGCGCCATTTGTTCCACTGATTTTCTCAAATCCAAGTCTTTCGTGGAGGATGCTTGGCACACGAGCATTCCCTTGATTAGCAAAACATTCGCAAATTTATCATCCATTGTGTAATTTCAGCAACTAATTTGCCATAGTTGAATAGCTGCAAATTGACCGTGCGAATTTTCCTCCCTTACCGTAAATTTGAGTAAAAAGTGGTCCTGCCTCGATGGTTGGCAGATTGGAAAGCACACGATCGAATAACGTTGAAGTTTGGTTTTTTTACGTCCTCATTTTTATTATAATTCGAAAGGTTTGTTTTTTAATTTTATTTTCATAGCCTAAATAGGCGAAAAAGAAATGTTATCAATGAAAAAGAATGAATTTTAGTTGTGTTCCAACGATGCAAACATGAAGACCATCACGATCGAGTACTCCAATGCCCACGTCAAATCACAATTTAGCATACAATGGCGTAACCCACCCTGGAAAAATTTAAGTCTATTATCTGCCCCCCCCCTCTTTAACGAAAATAATATGCGCTGCCCACCCCCTTAATTTAGATCCTGGGTACGCTTTTGCTAGCATATCACGAGCTTTCAGGTATCGACATACCGATATTCAAACATTTTTTAGTAACTCTGGTAACGCTTTTTTCACTAGCCCACGCGGTGCTCCGAGCTTTGGCCTACTATGAAAGCTCATGGAAAAATAAACGTTCCGTTAAAACCAAAATACTCGAATGAGGAAAGTTCTACGCGACGAGTGACGAATGATAAATATACGTACGTCGATATCGGAGAAAGCAATTTTTCCAATTCGAAAGTTTATCCGGGGCAGGTATCGAGCCGGGGCAACTTCTCGTGTGACTTCCCAATTATTCACGGATACTTTTATCGGATATATGGAGGTTGTGAGTGCAGCATGTGTTGGGAATACATCTGGTGCGTCAGCCCGGAAGGAGGGAGGAGGGGGGTGTGAGATCGCATATATTTAAAATAAATATGGTGCACATTATTCCAGAGGGCAGCTCCGCGAATGCCTCGAGAATATCAATCGTTACATTCGATGTATACGTACACACAAGCTCATGAATAAATTTACGTGTACGAGAGTCGATAGACAAACATTTCGCGTCGGCCGCGGCATAACTGCCATTCTGTGTCTCAATTGCTCTTATACGTGGATACTTGAAAACGTCGAGCTTGGAAAAAAGCGATACGTCGAGGGTGCGGAGCTTCACGGAGACTTGTCGCGTTTGATTCAACGCCCGAGGTATCGGAAAAGGGCGAGTCTGCGATTTCGAGCAGCCGGTGCTCACACGTGTATGTTCTACTATTTTAGGTATCTATTATTTTGGGTATCTACTATTTTAGGTATCTACTATTTTAGGTATCTACTATTTTAGGTATCTACTATTTTCGGTATCTACAATTTTAGGTATCTACTATTTTAGGTATTTACTACTTTAGGTATCTACTACTTTAGGTATCTACTATTTTAGCTATCTACTATTTAACGTTCTAGGTATTTTATATTTTTGCAATTGTGAAGTTTATTACAGAAACGAACCGGAGAACTTCAGGGCAATGGAGTGAATCTACCCTCATCGGGTGCAAAACATCGATTGAGACGTTTTTCAACATTCGGTCTAATCGATTTACCTATTCAAAATGGTAAAAGATTATCCGTTGGTCGCGATTTTATCAATTTCCACCGCGATAAGGGTGGGCTCCGGAGAATTGAGGTCACTCTAATTATTGTCGTTTGAAATTTGTTCGTATCTCGTTTCGTTTGAACATTATTGTCGAAAAAAAACTCCCGGTTTTCAAGGGTGTGTTTAACCCCTTGAAAATAATAATTAAAATCACTCATATTGTTGCCATCTGGAATGTGTTCGTGTCTCGTTTCGTTTAACAGTTATTGCCAAAAAAAACAAAACAAAACTTCCGATGTTCAATGGTGTGTTTCACCTCCTGAAAGTGATAATTAAACTCACTCGAATTATTGACAATTGAAATTGGTTCGTATCTCGTTTCCTATAAAAGTTATTGCCAAAAAAAACTCCCGATTTTCAAGGGCGCCCCCTTTCATTTCACCCCTTGAAAATGATAATTGAAATCACTTAAATTGTTGCCGTTAGAAAATTGTTCATATCTCGTTTCGTTTAAAAGTTATTCCCAAAAAACGAAACAAAACTCCCGATTTTCAAGGGTGTGTTTCACCTCTTGAAAGTGATAATTAAACTCGCTCAAATTGTTGATAATTGAAATTGGTTTGTATCTTGTTTCGTTTAAAAGTCATTGGCAAAAAACGAAAAAGAAAACGTTCGATTTTCAAGGGTGTGTTTTACTCTTTGGAAGTAGAGCTTCGCTGATACAAAAAATACGTGTCGAGCTTTTCTACTCACTCTGAAAACATTTCAATATTCATCAAAATCGGAGGTGGACACCTCGCGCAGTTTGTTTGTTAGTATCACAATCTCCGAACATAACATAATAAAATATCATTTTTTTACCTGCAGGCCTCTTTACCCTGCATCGCTTGATTTTATATATATATATATATATATATATATATATATATATATATATATATATATATATCCACATAGTCATCGATAGTTCTCTACTATTTCTATCGACAACACCCGTGGGCCCAGTCGGGCGTTCTATCGAAACCGCTTTTTTGTTCTCCGTTCCTCTCCTTCCGCTCTACCGTGTCGTACGTGTGTATTCTTCCGGATATTTCTTTCTCGATGAGCGCACCACCGGAAATTTTTCGCGCAACGCACGCTTCGTGGCGTCTCTCGAGAACGTCCCTGGCACTTTTTTGTCAAAAGATCGACACAACGGGCGAAAACGAAAGCCTCGTTCGTTTATCCCCCGCAAGAAAAAACGAACAAAGCGAAAGAAAAAATAAAAAAGAGAGAGAGAGAAGAAGAAGAAAGGAGAGGAAAAAAGCGCTAACGAGAGGAAAAAAATACGATCGAGCACTCCATAATCGAGGAAAATATGTTTACCGGAAACGAGCCACGCGTCTGTGTGTGAGATACGTTCGTGATTCTCCTCTTGCTGTTTTCCCGCGGGTGTCGAACCGAGAGGAGTAAAAATGGAAACACCAAAGATGGTGAAAGCGGAGTAAGAGCGAGAGCTTCAAGGCAAAGTATGTTTGTGCATACAGGGGGTCCTGTTTTTTTTTAAATTTTTCGCATGCCATTTCTACAAATGATAACTTTTTTGACCCGTTTTTTTACAAAAAATACTCTTGGTTATTTGTTTTATCTAGAAAAGTCTTATTTTTAACCTTAAATGTTAAGGAAACTTTGTGAAAAAAGATCTTATGCGGAATTTTCATACAAACCAACTCAAACAGCTGACTTTGATAGCCTGCGGTGTAAAAAAAATGTACTACGCACATTAGTACAGTCGTGCTGTATATTGGAAGCGGAAGAAATTAGAAGAGGTCTAGTTTTTCGACAGGTGATTTTGTAGGTGCCGTGGGTGCTAAATCCAAGTTTGCCTGAAAATCGGGGTGTAGGGTTTTCTTAGGGGATGAAAGGGGATCGGGGTGGGTTAATGCCATACTACAACCCCCACGAGGTCGGCACCGGGAGACAAGATATTCAGAAAAATCCGGGCTTTATTTTTGTCCACAGCGCCGAAGTCGTGGAAGTTCATTTTGGGGGTGAACAAGTGGGGTGAAATTTTGAAAAATCAGTCTTCATTCGATAACTCTTTAGGAAAAATTCGTACAACTTTTGTGCAAATGGGAACGTTGTAGCCCTTGAAAAAACGCGTCGATCGAGTATTTGATCATCCCTCTCCGATAATATCTTCACGCCCAAAAGAATTGTTGAAGTATTGTTAAAGTATAAGTTAAAGTAGGGACTTTTACTAGACTGAAATTCCAGCATATCGTAGAACACGATCTGACCTATGGACAGTCGCGGCATTATCCGTTCGCAACAGGACACCCTGTATACATATATATGGGGAAGAAAATTGGAAGGCATCGTCGAAGGAGAGAAGCTCTCGAGTAATCAAGGGCGTACCCCACGCGCACCTACGCGAAATGAATATTCTATCGTCCGGGGAAAAACACTTCTTTATTCGTCTCCGCTCTGTTCAACCCGCGAAGCTCATCGCTTTTTCCCGCTTCTTCTCGATGTTCCCCAACCGGGGCGCACTTTCCACCCTGTTTCTTCATCCGCGAATTTTTCTTTTTTTTTTTTGCCTCGTCCTTTCACTCGTCCGGCTGAAAGTGGTGGCGAAGTGAACCACTTTTGTGGCGCTGAACAGTCAATTTAGCAAATAGCCTGGGCGTTTTCTCCGAGGCGTAAGGGCGCAGGAAAGAAAGAGGAAAAAACGCTAATAACCCTGCTCGCAAAAGCGCACACACACATATATATATATATATATATATATATATATATATACCGGGTGAAGCAACAACTATTAGCAGTACATGTATTTTCCAACTAATCAGACTCAGAATAAAACCTTTACCACAAAAGTTGCATAGTTCAAAGGGGGTCATCGAGTGGTGACTAGGAGTTTCATCCAGGTGGAGGTGCTTCGAAGATGCTAAGGCCATGTCCATGAAAATATTTCGAATCTTGTAGTCGTTTCGCGTATGGCGGCAAAAAAGTAGGATCCTCGTGTGATTCGTTGATCGAGGGATTCGAAAACGAAGCTAAAAGGCCCGCGATCAAACGCGAGGCTTATCAGGATCGATCAAATATTTATGTAACGTCAGTGAGGAAGGACCGGGACGTAGAGTTTGTCGAGTAAATGCATGTATGCACCTGAGTGTTTAAGCACCATGATCCTGTATAGAGAAAGCAATGGACCCATTGAACGTACACAGCTAATCCCCTTGCCTAAGAGAAAGAGCACGATCAACGTTTCCGGCTGTTAGGATTTCTTATTAGCAGAAACGGAATATTGTCGTTGACACGCTACAAGTAAACTGTCCATTCCTGAGCCCAGCTAAATCCCGAAATATCAATTAACGCAAGTTGGCAGAAGAATTGGGAAAAAAAGCACTGCAAGAAGTAGGCGTGTTTGACGAGTGTTCAAAGTATGTAGCAAAAGTAACACAACATAAAGGCCAGACACGCGTTGCCGTGTTGATTCATCATATTGAGGCTTTAAATTATTACACACCTTCGTAGCTGTCCCCATCAATAACACGCTTACACGAACACACATAAAACGTGAAGATTCAACATACAAGACGCATATTCACACACATTGGACTAAACAACACAGGTTGATAGCAAAACACGAGCAAAAATAGCACGGGAAAAAGCGACATAGTTTAAGGGGCTATACCAGTGTGGACGCTGAAAATTGAGGTGATTTTCGGGAATTTTTTGGAAGAAAAGTACTCAATTAAATGTTTCGGAAAATTGAGAATATATTTGGCTATATTCGACCTATATCACATAATTTTTTCATAGAAAAATATTGAGATCCAAGCGACTTATGCGCTGCCATCGAAGGCGCCAAAAAAAAGTTCCTCCACTGCTGACATGATTCCGGCCGATTGAGTAGCTGAAACCGAAAAAAGAAAAAATGTCGTTAAACTGGAAGGTACTTCCTGTACAATGACGTAGGATTTTCGAAAAATATCAAAATCTAACAAAATAGCGTAGTTATGAAAATAAGTCTGTTTTCTTGCCTATAAAATGGTCGTTTCGTTCAATGCCAAATCGTCAATTTCCATCCAATCAAAAATATCCTACGTCATTGTAGAGTAACTATATTCAAGAGTACTCGATTCAAATTCCAAGTCAATGGGATAATTGCTCTTACAATGTCGGCAAATTTGAAAAATCTCGTTTCAAGAAAAACGCGTTTAAAGATTTAACTATCGATTTTTGCACGATAAAATGATATTTACCACAAAAACTGTTAATCAGTTATACCTGGTCCATACAATGTCTGTCGAAAAATGCAAAAAACCGATTTTTTTAAAGTGTCACACTGGTATAGCCCCTTAAGTGTGTTAATTGCGAGTTATTGATCATAGGTTTCAAAATTCACCTTGCTTACGGCATCACGTGAAACTCATTAGTTGATTTGACATCGGTTGATTGACCGGTTAATTGAAGACAACGTTTGGTCTTAACTTTTTGTTTCATTTATAGATTATTTTTTAACACGTAACACCTGCGAAAAGCTTTAGGAGACAATGGCTACAAGCCAGGCAACATCGAAAGAACGATCAAACATCTAAAAAGAAAAATAGCTGATCCGAAAACGGTTACAGCACCTGATGGAGAGAATGAAGGACAAATAACCGCAACAACTTCCCTTCCATACCTTCAAGGCATAACCGATCGCATAGGCAGGGTCCTTGGAAAACATAACGTGCGAGTCATCTTCAAACCTCAGAAGAAACTAGCACAAGTGATTCCGAGTGCAAAAGACCAAATACCACCATTAAGTGCACCAGGAGTATACAAGATACCCTGCTCATGCGGTAAAGTGTACATAGGGGAAACCGGGAGGAAGATCAGTACACGGATCAAAGAACACCAACGGTGTATCAAATATGGCCCTATTACACAATCAGCGCTGGCCGAATATTGGATGGAGACTGGTCATGCCATCCAGTCCGACAAAGCCCAAAGCCTGGCCCCATCAAACAGCTATTTTTCCAGGAAACACCGAGAAGGCTTGGAAATCCGACAACATCCGGACAATCTAAACATCGATGGAGGACATCACGTCAATCCTATTTGGCACACCGTCCTCCCGGTTTTTTAATTGACCAGCAGATCAATTAAAACATCTGATTGGCTGGTGCAGCGATCTGGAACGATGACTGCAACTATATAAGGAATACCTGAGACACGAGAGCTTCAGTATCGGAGCTCTCAGCCCTGATGATGCAGACTGTAACGTTTGCGAAACGTCGGCACAACGCTGATCCTCAACACGGCCTCCATCCGGAAGCCACATACTCTTCTCATTACATAAAGAGCCGTGAAAGCTTTAAAACTAAAAAAAAGATTATATTTTAGTTTGTCACGTGGAAGAACCCGAAATTGCAATCTATTTTCCGAAATATCGATACCTGCATTGAATCTTTAGCGACGTATTTTTGTTTCGAGGCCACCACCGACAAGCAAAACGCGGCCGTCATTGTGAAGCTGTATGAGAACCTAGCCTATGCGAAGACAAGAAAAACAGTGACACCTCTCATACATACTACAAAGTCATATATAAGTACTGTTGAGTTCAGTTCAATAAATGCATATATTTTGACGATAAAAAGCTTTTGTCATTCAATGTTTTATTCCGAAGCATCCCCTGTATATAAAGTACTGCAAAAATAAGTGTGCTGTTTCTACACACTTTGAGTGTGTAAATGGCTGTAGGCACTTTTTACACGTTTTAACGTGTGCAAGAAAATAACACACGTAAGTGTGTTGTTTGAACGCATCTATCCGTGTTATTTTTCACACACGTTAAAACGTTTGAAAAGTGTCCACAGCCATTTACACACCTGAAGTCTGTAAAAGCAACACATTTGTTTTTGCAGTGTCATCCTGCAAACATTCGTAAATCCAATTATCGTCCAACATCGTGCGCACGATTGTTTTCTGCATTTTGCTCAGCTATTTTTTCCCAGGCCACCACAGTTGAAGTGTCAAAATGCCTGTATCATACCTGGGTCGAGTATGTCTCCAATTCGCGATCATCTCAACCGAAACATCACTTCCTAGGCTGTTTCCATTACAATTTTCCGTCAAATTGATAACTACCCTCATTGCCAAAGTCCCGAATACCCAGGAGTCATTCTGTCTCCAGCGATCAGAAATCAACTGTGGTATCAGGTGTGCCCCAGCCCTTTTTTTGCGGAAACCTCCGAAAACACGTCGCGGTTTTCGTCAGCCCCCAATATCGCGTGACATTTCGCGTTGATATCGGTGCGCTTGAAGCCCGGTGGAGTTCAACGAGAAGGCTAATGAAATGTACAACCAAGCGCGGCTTGGAGGTTGTTGAACTTAGCGAAGGGAAACTAACTTGGAGCGACGTAGCATGCTGCGGAATTGTCCTGCAGCGGTGAGACAAGTACCGGGGGCGACGGAGAGGGAGGACGAGAAGTCCTGTAAACGCGTGTATGGGTATGTGCGTAATTCTTAAACACATTGATGCATTTGGGAGAACACACGAAGCAGTGAGAATGCCGGGGTCGCTTATACTGCGCATAAATCACAACTAATTTCAATGCGCTTGCGTTTTGGTTAATGCTGCAAGGGATTGCGGATAGGGCGCGGGTGTACAGAAACATGACATGGAGAGAGGGAGAGAGGGGGGGGGGCAGAGGAAGGATCTCGTGCATATGGGATGCACCCACGTACCGCCAGCAAACAATGAGCAGCCGCGTAATCATGCCGCCATTTCCGTGCGACCCATAACGGGAGAAACATACTAACCGTAGTTGTAGTTGTGTGTGGAGAATACACTGGATATACACGCGTAGATTGTCGTGTAATCGTATGGAGAATGGGAAACTAACGCGTGTGTAACGCACCACGTTTCTGGCATTACCAGAATCTCTGCTGGCCCTGCTTGCTTTTCAACCCTCTCCCCAACGTCCCCTATCTTTCTCGCTCTCCCTTCCTCCCTCTCTCTCTGTCGCTTTCTCGATTTGCCTCTGTTACTCTGATCTAGCGTGTAGCGTTTCAATTGTCATTGGGACAGGCATGTAGCAATCGATCGTTCCGGCTAACGTGTATTTATGGCTCAATATTTCCGTTGCGGAAAGGAAGAGAAGCGAAATGTTCTCGGCTGAATCATCCCTTCTGTCTAAATCGACCCATTGTTGGATCCTATCGTTAATTTACAGCGAATTGGTGTGTCACTTCTACACACTATCTCTCTCTATCTCTCTCTATGCTTTGCTGTTTTGCTATGTTATTTTTCGATTTTTGATCATTTAGCTTTTCTGCTTTTGGTTAGTTGTGCGATGTTATTATTTTTGATGTGTATAGAATTTGTTACTTACGATTTTTGATGTTTTTATTTTTCATGTATACATAGCTTTTCTGCTTATGTTTGGTTATGTAAACTTTTTATCTATATAGCTCGTTCTCTATGCATTGTTCTACTTTCGTATTTATTTTTATTTAATTATTGTTTATTTTTATAGTTCCATTATTGGTCTTGATATGTATGTTTGGTAAATATTTACAAGTGGGGCTCCAGCCCTAATGGGCTCCAAATTTTTATTTACGTGTTCGGGGCTATTCTGCAGTATGAAATCTTTTTTAATATGATTGGGGAGGAAACAAACCCAAACAAACCCATGTCATTTGACCCACTTGATGTCACCAAACCCGTTTCCTCCATACCTTTAAAAAAGTAAAAAAAAGCGTTTGAGGGTTGAAATAAGGGTTGAAATTGTCTTCCCCCGGATTAAATATTATAAACAATATGCCCTAAAATACGTCGATTCGGTACAACATTTCTAAACCCCTTTTCTAGCTAGAGCCCAGCTAGAAAAGGGGTTGTAAATATTTGTATAATATTTGTAAACACTTATAAATATTTACCTTTTAAAAAAAAATTTCTATCCTTTTTATCCTTTCTTATTTATTTTAATTTAATTCCTGTTTGTTTCCATACTTTTATTCTTGTTCTTAATATATTCTTCACTATATATGTATCTTGTTGCCTGAGGATTTGTACCAAGGCATATAATAAACCACTATTCAATTAATCAATCAATCAATCAATATCTCTCTCTCTCTCTCTCTCTCTCTCTCGCTCTCTCTCTCCCTCTCTCTCTCTCTCTCTCTCTCTCTCTCTCTCCCTCTCTCTCTCTCCCTCTCTCTCTCTCTTCCTCTCTCTCTCATTCTTGTTGCTTCTGAATTGCTCTTGATCCATTTTTGTATTCGAAGCCGACAGCGGAACAGTCTCTCATAGGCAAGTCGACAGCCGTCGCGATCAAGGGGTGTTCAATCGTCCCTTCAGCCCTTACGGTACCGCAGATCGACCGTGAATTATGTAAGAGGGTAAGCACCGAACTGCCAAATGTTTTCGTTGACAGCTCGTCAAAGTTGATTCGATTATTCCGCTGATGCACTCCATTATGCTGACTCTTCCGTTTAATTTGTTCAATCGACGGCCCTTGTGTCAAAAATTTTCCAAATCCTCGCCTGCAGAAGGACGCGGAAGGGAAGCACTTCGAAGTGTGCATAATTCAGAAAAGCCTATGATTTGCATATGCCCAATAAAAGAAAAAATCAAACTCAATTATAAAAAAATCAAACTCAATTGATAAATCCTGCTCATCAGCCAATTTTGCAGGGGCAAAGTATTTTCAGTTCCAAATCTCGGAGAGCCAACAAATAAATCGAAACCCACCAGACAGTCTCTAATACCAAACGAATCCAACCACAATCGAGACGAAACCATGGAGCAAACGTTCGCAATATTCGAGATTCGAGATCAAAGAATTACTAGAATCATAGCTCCAAGTATATATGCAATAAAAAGTTCTGATGCTCGTATCTCGACGGATATCTCGTCCCGCACTTATATCGGATTCGATTTTTCGCGTGGGAGAACGAGCGCGAGGAACAGTGAAACATGGGAAATTGGTTCGAGGATTACTCCGCAGTTTTGTCGGTGGTTGCGAGAAGGGGACGCTTTTTCACCCTTCGGCCAAGTCAAGGCTCATATAATTCCATGGTTTAATTTCGGAATTGCAAACCGCGGGGGAGAGACAAAGTTAAGAACCGAGATTGAGCTTGGGATTCTCATTGCTTTTCATTTGTC
Organism: Ophion ellenae; assembly: GCA_963210295.1. Classification (NCBI taxonomy): domain Eukaryota; kingdom Metazoa; phylum Arthropoda; class Insecta; order Hymenoptera; family Ichneumonidae; genus Ophion; species Ophion ellenae. Next base: position 41,598,045 of record OY723390.1, on the reverse strand, counting down.
TTTCAATTTTACCGCTACGTACAAATGAATAATTATTCAAATGTGAAAAATGAGATTGAGTCTTCGTAATTTCGAGCTCGATGTACGAAAGTCGAGAATTTTACACACGTAGACAGTGTAGCACGACGGCAATAATTCGTATCAACGTTACAATGGTAAATTGTCTGACTGAATAATGCATCCCGTCTGGCAAGCTTGTTTTTAATGAGAACCGCGAAATAAAATCGAGCAATTACGATGTAGATATATACGAGCAATCATATAAATCAACCTACGTGTATGTATGTGTATATATGTATAAATATATATATTAATACAGGGTGGCTTGTTATGAAAGGATAAATCTGCAACTGTCGATAAGTGAGATCATGTCCTACTATATGCTGAAATTTCAGTTTAGTAAAAGTCCCACGGTTTTCAAGATTTTGGGCTTCATGTTGTTTTTTGAAGAAAATCTTCTGTCTCTGGTTTTTCGCCTGTCATTTCCACAAATGATATGAATCGACCCAATAAACAAGGAAAGATTGCGAGTTCGATCTCTCCGATTTCAATGAAATTTGGCATGATTGTAGAATGGGTAAAAATAGGCGACACGTATTTTTTTTATATCTGCGGTAACCGATTTTTAAGGGTTGAAACGCACCCTCGAAAAATGGGGGTGTTTTTCGTTTTTCGTTGATAACGTTTTAACGCTACGAGATATGAAAAAAAAATCCAAATTGCAACAATGTTTATTTTTTCGTGTACTATACATTGGAGATGAGAACGATAACGTCGTCGACGAAAAACGAAAAACACCCCTATTTTCGAGGGTGCGTTTCATCCCTTAAAAATCGAGTTCCGCAGATATGAAAAAATATGTGTCGCCTACTCGTAGTTTGACTCATTTAAAAATTACTTATATTAGTTTAAACGATTCCCAATTGCTTTTGAAAATGTCTAAGAAGAAAGTACATAAACAAAAAAGACAAAAAATAAAAACCGATGCTACAGGAAAACTCGAAAAAAGATTTGTAATGCTTTTCTCTCGAAAACTAAATAAGATCGTGAAACTTACGTGGGGGTGATTTGGATGGGTATTGATACGAGGCATCTAGATTTTCCTTTTGAACGTCACTGTTCGGGCGACCCCGTATATATATATATATAGCAAATCAAAATCTTCTTTTCAAAACTAAATGAACATATATTTATATTTGTCTTTGGATCCAGGACGGTCCTTGAAATGACCTTTATAAAAAAAAAGTATCCTCACATTTACCTAAAGGTCACTTGAAGACATTGGGCTTACTACAATTTCGAGTATTTTTCCATATATATCTATATATGAGGGAAACAGCGAAACCGAGGGTCGAATGTCATAATCAATTTTACACTAGATGATATCATTATCCGAAACGATGTTCCCGGGGTATAGCGCTCTCGAGCTACTGTTATTATTGGACTCATTATTCTCTGGATAATCCGTGATAAAGAAAAGCCGAGGTTCGTTCAAGAGTTATTTTTATCGCGGACAAATGAGGGAAATACGAGTACAACGGTGCGGTATAAGTTAACAATAGCAAGCTTTTTTGCGTTTTCATCACAAATGGCTGCGACTGGGCATTCGGAATGTTAAGAATAAATACATCGTGTATTTTCATAAAAGATTAATCCAAAGATAATCCCTCGTTGAGAATTCTATAATTGATTCCCTCGCATTCTATCAGACTTGCAACTGCATCGAGTTATTTCAAGTTCATCCCGGTAATTTGACGTCATACGTCTTACAGGGGAGAAATCGAAACGAGCTCGTTAAGAGGAGAGTCCCTTTGTAACGTAAAAAAAAACTTATGGCCGAAAATAAACTCCCCAAGGAAGCTAAGGGCCTACTTTATGGCCTCGGAATCGCAGATTGATCGGTACGTCATTTAGTCACAAAATTTTCGAGTCTCAAACCATTCAACGCGTTTTCCTAAAAACCACTTTTTCGTGAATCTCGTACAAGATAACTCAAAAATTATCCAATCGATAATTTCGAAATTTTGCGCACTTTTAGATAACGTGATTACCATCCACATCAAGCGAAAGTACCTCAAAAATTATTTTGAAAAACTACTTTCTTATTCACTGATACTATACGAAAAATTTCATGCAAAATAGAACATTTCTTCAAAGTCGTACAATTTTCTGCATTTTCGCGCAAAAGATGTAACGAGCATGTACACACCATTTCAGTTGTGTAGAATAAATAGTTTTAACGCAGAATATTTTTGGAAATTTGCTCATTTTCAGATGGCCAAAGAGATTTCACCCCTTAGATATAATTTCGAGGGTGTCTGTCGTCTCTTTGCCAATAAGCATGAAGAGCCAAAATAAAACTCCAACTCGATTAAATCGCGCGCACGGCGTTGGGATATCATAAAATGGATTATCAACGGAAAATTGAGTCAAAACGGTGAACGTTGTTACAAATTATAAAGCGCGTTAGCTGTTTTCGCACGGAGAGTTGAAATAATAGTGGGTCAACAGAGAGAGAGAGAGAGAGAGAGAGAGAGAGAGAGAGAGCACAGCTGCTATTCCACAGCCTTGTGTATGAACATGTGACCGCGTACGTCCTAAATCTCACGATGGAGTTTCCCGAGAGTGAAGAACCTTAAAACGATAAGCTGGATCACCAGCGAGTAATTTTACCATTATCCCGATGAACTCCGAGTGGAGAGTGAGTATAAAATTTGTCAGATTTTGAGGAGATAGCGCGGTGTTAATGACGACGCGTTTGTGTCTGTTAGTTTCGAAGGACATCGCCGCGTGAACCATCGTCGAAGGGCGGATATGGATCTCTCATTGAAAAAGCGTAGGGTGGCGGACCGATAGCCATTAGCGTGGAAGAAGAGGTAACATGGAGGATGATACGCAACCGTTTCCGAATGAAGATCCTTAACGACAGAGAGAGGGAGAGAGGAGAGAGAGAGAGAGAGATGCAGAGAGGTAGAGAGGTAGAGAGGTAGAGAGGTAGAGATGTAGAGAAGTAGAGAGGTAGAGATGTAGAGATGTAGAGAGGTAGAGATGTAGAGAGGTAGAAAGGTAGAGCGGTAAAGGGGCAGAGAGGTAGAGCGGTGAAGAGGTAGAGAGGTAGAGCGGTAGAGCAGTAGAGAGGTAGAGATGTAGAGAAGTAGAGAGGTAGAGCGGTAAAGATGTAGAGCGGTAGAGAGGTGGAGCGGTAAAAAGGTAGAGAGGTAGAGCGGTGAAGAGGTAGAGAGGTAGAGCGGTAGAGCAGTAGAGCGGTAGAGCAGTAGAGCGGTAGAGCAGTAGAGCGGTAGAGCAGTAGAGCGGTAGAGCAGTAGAGCGGTAGAGCAGTAGAGCGGTAGAGCAGTAGAGCGGTAGAGCAGTAGAGCGGTAGAGCAGTAGAGCGGTAGAGCGGTAGAGCAGTAGAGCGGTAGAGCGGTAGAGCAGTAGAGCGGTAGAGCAGTAGAAAGGTAGAGACGTAAAGAGGTAGAGATGTAGAGATGTAGATAGGTAGAGAGGTAGAGAAGTAGAGAGTTAAGAGGTAGAGCGGTAAAGAGGTAGAGAGGTAGAGAGGTAGAGCGGTAGAGAGGTAGAGAGAGAGAGAAGAGCGAAGAAGACCAAGGGGCCAAAAGGACGAAGGAGTCCTTTGATTGCCTGCCGCCCGATTGGAAAACTCGAAAGCTTCGAGCACACGCAAGACAGTGCGGGAAAAAAGGTCGCAAAAAAGCGGCTGGCCGAAGAACAAGAGAGAGAGTTTGGACAAGGACAATGAAGGTCTAAAAAAAATAGTGTAGGAAAGAAAAAGGGAATTAAGTGGCCTGTTTACGAGCATTTTCCGATCCTCGTTCACGTAAGTGGAACGACCCAAGAAGTTTCTTCTTTCCACGTGAGTCAAGCCCATCGTCGCTTCGTCTTCTGCCTCTCTCTTTCTCCCTGATTCTTGCACCCTCTCATCTTCGATTATACGGCGCCTATAAGGTGCAAGCCAAAACGTCGATATCGGATTTAAATTACGATTTTATCGGAGGCTTCGTGGCGCGGGAGCCAATTCCCACAGGCGTTAAGGGGGTTGGTAGGGGCGTCATCGCAGAATCTTCAACGTGAAAAAATTCCAGACACTGTTGTCGTCCCTTGTCGCGATGAGGCGGCCCATCACCGCTGATTTTTCCCCGCCTCAGGGACATTAAAAACCGATCCACCCAGGCCCTTCCATCCCCCTCGTCGTACAGTTTCAAATCGAAGACTGCGATATAAAGGGCCACTCGCTGCGACTCGCGACGCTATTGCAGGCGTACGTTCTCCACGGAAAAGAGCCAGGAGAATGGCGAAAAAAGAAACTAGAAATCTGCTCTGAACCGAGAGGACATAGTGCGGAGATTTGATCCATAAGCGTACGAAAAATCTCGAAGGTGAATGGAAATTAGGAGTTTCCCGAGTATACGAGGTCGCGTTATTTTCGATACGAGCCCGCAGACGTGTTTAGGTCGAAATTTCCCTGGTATTGAAATTCCCCGATGTATTCAAATTTTTTCCGTCACATCTACAGACCCGTGGCTACGTGTGGGCGAACGCTCGAGTGGGTCCATCGGTTTTTGCGGGCTTCGCAAGCGCAGCTGGTGCACGGAAAATGTATACGGTGCAACGTCAAATTGGACCCTGAGAGGGGACGGGGGCGGCATGATAGAGCGCAAGTTTGACAATCCAAATTTACCAATATATATTGGGCTTATATATTTTGAACACGGTATATCTATGTAATGTTGGGTAGCAGCACGACTGATTGTTTCGAGGACAGCCCTTGAGAGTTTTTTAAACCGACCGTCTGAAATAACCACATTAGGTGAGATTCATCTCAAGGTGGTTTTGAAGCCATTGGGCTTTACGTAATGCTGAGAATGAGGACAGTAGGCTACAATGAGGACGGTCCTCGAAGTTGAGGGTTCCCAAAATGACATATATGTATATGCAGTACCGGTCAAAGATTTTCGTTCATTTTCGATAATTCCAAAATTATATTTAAAAAATACATAATTTGTTCGTGAAGTTTGCATCGTTGGAATGCAACGGAAATTATTTTACTTTTTTTCCCTCCATTTCATTAATTTAAAAAATGTCGTTTTCAAATGTAGATTATAGATTATTGAGAAGGTGAATTTTAAAAAATTGAGTTATTTTTGTAGCTAAGAACTGCCTGATAGTACAGTCGTGCTGTGTATTGGAATCGGAAAAAAATTAGAAGAAGGCTAGTTTTTTGACAAGTGATTTTGTAGGTGCCGCGGGTGCTAAATCCAAGTTTGCCTAAAAATCGGTGTGTAGGGTTTTTTTTAGAGGATGAAAGGAGATGGGGGTGGATTAATGCCAAACTACAACCCCTACGAGGTCGGCGCCGTGAGACAAAATGTGCAGAAAAATGCGCGCTTTAGTTTTGTCCACAGCGCCGAAGTCGTGGAAGTACATTTTGGGGGTGAAAAAGTGGGGTGAAATTTTGAAAAGTCAGTTTTAATTCAATAACTCTTTAGAAAAAAATCGTATACTTTTTGTTCAAATGGGAACGTTGTAGCCCTTGAAAAGATGCGTCGATCGAGTATTTGATCATTACTCTCCGATAATATCTTCACCCCCAAAAGAATTGTTGAAGAATTAACAAAAAAATTGTTTATCGAATAACTAAAAAACAATCGGTTTTTCGGGTATGGCTCAAATGTACGAAATGTAGAGAATAAGTTTTTCTATATTTTCGTTGCAATGGACCACCCTTGAATTTTGCTTTTTCAAACCCCTCTCAGGGGTTGAAAATTCAAAATGGAATTCTGGGAAAACTATCGACCGAAAATAAAAAGATACGAGTTTGGCGCTGTGGACCCAAATGTAGCTGAGGGTTCAAGCTACAAATTCTTCCACGGCGGCGAATTCGTGCGGTCAATAGTTTTCCCAGAATTTCATTTTGAATTTTCAACTCCCGAGAGGGGTTGGGAAGTCAAAATTCAAGGGTGGTCCATTGCAACGAAAATATAGAAAAACTTATTCTCTACATTTCGTACATTTGAACCATACCCGAAAAACCGATTGTTTTTGAGTTATTCGATAAACAATTTTTTTGTTAATTCTTCAACAATTCTTTTGGGGGTGAAGATATTATCGGAGAGTAATGATGAAATACTCGATCAACGCATCTTTTCAAGGGCTACAACGTTCCCATTTGAACAAAAAGTGTACGATTTTTTTCTAAAGAGTTATTGAATTAAAACTGACTTTTCAAAATTTCACCCCACTTTTTCACCTCCAAAATGTACTTCCACGACTTCGGCGCTGTGGACAAAACTAAAGCCCGCATTTTTCTGCACATTTTGTCTCACGGCGCCAACCTCGTAGGGGTTGTAATTTGGCATTAATCCACCCCCATTTCCTTTCATCCCCTAAAAAAACCCCTACACACCGATTTTTAGGCAAACTTGGATTTAGCACCCGCGGCACCTACAAAATCACCTGTCAAAAAACTAGTCTTCTTTTAATTTTCTCCGATTCCAGGGTTTTTCAGCGACAGCACGACTGTGCTATGAAGAAACTGGAGCAATTAAAAAATCATAATTTTCGTTGCATTTGGAAGATACAATCTTCAAGAGAGTAATATCATTCATTTTATAAAGCTTCGAAAAGAAGAAAAATAAAACATCATAATTTTCGTTGCATTTGGACGATGCAAACTTCAAGATAGTAATATGATTCATTTTATAGAGCTTCGTAAAAGAAGAAATAAAATGAATTATATTATTCCTATAAAATGTTGCAATTATATCCAAAGGCATCGAAGATTGTGCAATCGTCCAAAGTGATCGAAAACTTTTCACCGGCACTATACAGGATGTCCCGTTATGAATGGATAATTCTGCAACGGTCAATAGGTCAGATCATGTCCTACTATATGCTGGAATTTCAGTTTAGTAAAAGACCCACGGTTTTCGAGATTTTCGGTTTTATGTTATTAAAAAAAAAAATTATTTGCTTTCGGTATTTCGCATGCGATTTCTACAAATGATATAAATCCACAATAACTGAGCAACGTTTCAAAGTAATTGTCACGCTATGCGTAATACATTTTTCAAAGTCAGATGCTCGAATTGTTTTGCATTAAAATTCTGCATGATATATTTTTCCATAAAGTTTCCTTAACATTTAAGGTCAAAAAGAAGACTTTTCTAGATAAAAAAAATAACGCAGAGCATTTTTTTTTTCAAACCGAACAAAAAAAATATCATATATAGAAATGGCATGCGAAAAACCAAAAGCAGATGATTCGTATCTCGAGCACCTTGGGCCATCAACTAGACTGAAAATCCAGCATATTGTAGGGGATGATCCGACCAATTGACAATTGCAGGATTTATAACGGGACACCCTGTCTACGCAGGATGCATTGTGACGTTCAAGTCTGAATCGTTGCACTGCATTTTTTTTCACTCAATTATTTATATCATTATCCAAAGCTTTTTTGGCAAATTTCGGCCATGAATCCCTAAGAATACGTAAAAACGTTTGAGTGCCTTTCGCAGCGTAAATCGGCCAAAAACAAAAATGGACCAATTGAAAAGAGTGAGTTTTCGTTGCAATCCAACGATGCAGACTTCAACGTCATGATGCATTCAACGACGTATGTATCGGCGGTCTGGCTCGTTTCGCACACGCGAGTACGTGCAATCGGGGTGTCTTGTGGATTCGCGGGTGTGTGTAGGTGTGCGCGAGTGGCTCACCTCGATGCATAAAGTATTCAAGAGGCCGAGGGTGGCGCGCATAGGCGTGCAACGAGTGAGAGTGCACGCCGACATTGAGCGTTCGACGCGAGGTCACACGAGGGAAAAAAAAAAAAAAAAATAGCGAAGAGGGCCCATCGAAGAGTGAGAGAAATAGCGCGGGAGGGCAAGGGCAGTGGAAAGAGACAGGCATGTATAGAGAGGGAAGGTAAGGGAAGGCATTCACCTAAAGAAATACTTTTTCTACGTGTATACTGATAACGAAAAGTGTAAGAACCTTCGGCCAGACCCGCCTGGATATAGTGCTTTTTTATACACACACACACACACACCCACGCGCGCGAGTATGTACAACTCGGCATTCAGTATTTCCTCTTTAACGTATGCGGATCTGTAGGAAAGCGCATGTACGCGTTACCCAACTAGCTGCACACGAACTCTATGATAAATATACGTGCCCGGGCGGCCTGTTTGCATGGAAAAACATCTGTACATATACAAATTGCACGTGCCGCAAGTTCGTGCAAATTTCGACTGACTGGTTCAACTCGGAAAGTACAACTCGCGTTTGCCGTGGGGTCCTCCGAGAGGTCCTGCATTTAACTTGTGTGTTGATACTTGGCGGTTTGCGAAAAGACATTGCCACTGGCGACCTGCGCAAAGTTCTGTAATATCTTTATAGAAATGGCACTTCATAATGCTAATCAAAATATTCGTCCGCGCGTGTATATCTTACAAACTGACGTTCATGTGCATGCGGAAAGCATATTTTGGGCGAGTTATTCCGAAACAAGCTGCCAGCGGAATTCGCTCTTTCGAGGATGGTCCTCGTAGTCGAATGACCACGTACCTATCCCCACGTACATGAGGGAACGATGTGAATACTCGAAAATCCATTGAGGGGCTATACCAGCGTGAACGCTGAAAATTTGGGTGATTTTCGAGAATTTTTTGAAAGCAAAGTACTCAATTAAATGTTTCGGAAAATTAAGAATATATTTGGCTATATTTGACCTATATTACGTAATTTTTTCATAGAAAAATATCGAGATCCAAGCGACTCATGCGCTGCCTTCGAAGGCGCCAAAAAAAAGTTCCTCCACTGCTGACATGATTCCGGCCGATTGAGGAGTTTAAACCGAAAGAGGAAAAAATGTCGTTAAACTGGAAGGTATTTCCTGTAGAATGACGTAGGATTTTCGAAAAATATCAAAATCTAACAAAATGGCGTGGTTATGAAAAAAAGTCTGTTTTCTTGCCTACAAAATGGTTGCTTTTTTCAATGCCAAATCGTCAATTTTCATCCAATCAAAAATATCGTACGTCATTGTAGAGTAAATATATTCAAGAGTACTCAGTTCAAATTTCAAGACAATCGGATAATTGCTCTTTGAGTTACAATGTCAGAAAATTTGAAAAATCTCGTTTCGAGAAAAACGCGTTCAAAGATTGAACTATCGATTTTTGCAAGATAAAATGATTAGAGATACGGCCTTGAAGTTTTTACAGTATATTCTTGAAAGTATAAACTGTCGAAAACGGCAAAAAAATCGGTTTTTTAGTGTCACACTGGTATAGTCCCTTAAAACCGACATTGAAAAAGAAAAAAAAAGACGTTTGATACATAAAAATTAAAAACACATTTTTATAACTTCAAACACGTTTGAAAAGTGTTTTTATTTTCAAAATACTTTTTCCAATTCTTTCTTCAATGGCGATTTTAATAGACAACTCAGTTGTTTTTCTTTCTTTCAATGAGTGAAGTTAAAAAAACATAAGAAATTTAAAAAATGAGTAAAATGAATACTTTAATATCCATTCAAATCGGCATTAGAGAAGAAACAAAAAAGAAGTTGAATAAAAATCCTTTAATATCAATCTTAATCTATATTCGAGTTTTTATTCTCCTTTTATTTATTTTCAATTCAAATGTCTTACACTTCACTTTTTTGAAGAAGGAATAAAGTCAAATAGAAATTCTTATTCAATATCGATTTTTATCGATATCAAAGTTATTATTTTCCTTGTGCCTTTAAAACGAAAAATTCTTTCGCCTATGTTGGCCTCTACTTATTTTGACTTTGCTCGTTAAAAATAAATAAAAACTCGACTATCGTTGCAAAAATGGACATTAAAGAAGGAATATAAAAAACAAAATCAAAATAGCAACACGATCGTAACGCAATAGGCCATTTCGAAGGGAACGTGATCGACGAGTGCAAAGCATTGTTGGTATATTTGAGAACTATAAGCTGCTCGAGGTGACGCACCATGGAATATCAGAACGAAAAAAAAGCATTGAAAAAATCTCATTTCCAAGCTAGAATTAATATACCCAGGATCGCTAATAACCAACGTGAGAGTAGGCAGGCTACGTACAGTTATGTACACCCATGCGTGGATGTATATATATATAGTATATTGGTGCTCCGCGACGTTATTAGAAATATCGATTAGGTCAGTGGGTGGCACTTCGGCGGTGAGGGCTTGAAGGGCGAGGTGTAGTTTGCTAGCTCGAAGGAATTGCGAGGAAGATTCGATTGGTGCGGATCCTCGAGATGCATAGCAGCAGAAGAGCTTCTCCTCTCTGACAAGCAATTTCATCCGGCTCTCCTATCCTTCACTGCTTTTTCGATCTTTACCTCTCTTGTTTCCCCCCCTTTCTGTCTCGCCCTTTTTTTCTAATTTTCTCTTCAATCACACGCGATTGTGACGCACATGTGTGAGTCTTCTAACACGCGTGAGCCTTCGCGTGCCCGACCGATCCGATACACCAATCAATTTGTTCATTGTTGCTGATACACGCGAATTTATGCGGAATAAATTCGTCAAAAACGAATTCGTTCTGCCTTCCGGTCGCGCGTGCATAGACAAGCCGGGCCTTTTTAAAATGAGCCCGGGCCCTTATTCGTCGTGTTGTACGTTTCGATCGTTTGCGTCTCGTGGGACGAATATTCTCTTTTTCGTGGCTCGATATGAAAAAGTGTATCGATATCTTTATCGTGTGAGGGACGAAGCAACTTTCCCCTCGGGGTGCGTCTCTCGCAGAGATTTCGATCCTGAGAATCCTGAAAATTTTCTCTCTCTCTCTCTCTCTCTCTCTCCCTCTCTCCCTCTCTCTCTCCTTTTCTCCCTCCCCCCCCCCCCCCCTCTCTCTCTCTCTCTCTCTCCCCCTCTCTCTCTCTCTAACATATTTTTACTCTTGTTTTGAACGAAATTTTTCACTTTGCAAAAATTAGCCTAAAAAATCGTCAGATGATTGTTAATAACGAATGTACTATGCAATATAAAAAAAAAATCCTACGTACTTCCATAGACAATGTATTTTTCACGATATATTCAACATTTCAAGTGAATCGGTTGAAAATTGTCTGATTTATGTTACCGGCCACCTTAAAAAATTCAGTTTTGAGATAAACGCTGCGCAGTCGCCATTTTTTAATTAAACGCTTCAAAAAAATTATTGTATACAGTCCCTGATATGTATGATATCACCCTTTTGTAATCTACCCTGTCTGTAATCTCGATATATTTTTTAGTTTTTCTGAAAAAAAAATCCCAAAAAGCCTATTTTTTGGGCCTCTAGAGTGGACTAAGGCCTTTAATACTGTACCTAGGTAATGTACGCACTACCTATAAATTATATAGAACGCCAGTAGGAGATCAGGTAGAGTATAAAATGATGGACAAATAAAACATTTTCTGTTTGCTCAAAATCATGAATTCGATAAATCGTTTCAGTAGAATAATATTCATTTGTTCTTACACGTTGAACTATTGTGACATGTATTCTTCACAAAGATACAAACTTGGAAAGAAAAAATCTCGTGGTGTGACTACAAACGCATCTTAATGGTCTAAAGAGAGTCATTTTCAGAGCCAACAACCACTGTTTTTAAGAGACTTTATATTCAGATGGCTTATGGAAAGACAATTCACTTTTATTATCCGTCTTGCACCCTGGAACACAGCAGAATCTCGAGTAGTTTTTCGGTTTTTAAATGTTGCCCATTGTTATCAATGTATTTTGACAAAGTTGACAATACTAGTAGAGCTTCTTCCTTAGGTCGCGAGAGGCGCCACCGGAATACGATCGACCGGTCGGAGCTACGAACTTCAGAAGCTTCTAAAGAAGCTAGAACTCCTCGCATGGAAGAACGAACTTCGGAAAATCGTCATTTCAAAGTCGAGGAAGGCACACTGCTCGAGGCAGGCATGACCGATTAACATGACGGAAGTATAAAAATTCCATTATACCACTTGGAGAGTTGCGGTTGTCTGAAGTTGTACTCTAAACGTTAAACGCGTTTTTCTCGCAAATACTTTTTTCAACCGAGTTGACGTAATATCTCTAGTTCTGTTCAACTGAGTGACTCCAAATTTGATATGGACCTTCAGCATATATTGCTCTATAGTCCACATCTCGGGCATTGCGAAATTATTTATTCTTACTATTTAAAAAAATTCAAAACTCAGGAAAAAAGGCGAAAAATTAACTTTTTTTAGATACTCGCCACATTTAAAAAAAATGTTGTTGCCTGCCATAATTGCGTTTTTTTCGATCAAGAAAATTGGTTTTTCTTTCCGTTTATGAATCGCTGAAATCTTTGGAACCATGTCAACCTGTCGAGAAAACCATATTTAAAGGCCCATAACTTTCTCCATGTTTCTTATCTTTTGCACAACGTCTTTTGTAAGTTCTTGAAGCATCAATAAAACGACTAAAAAAATTGATAGTCGAAATATTTTTCTTGTTTTTTTTTTTTATACCATGCCCGAAAAAACGCCCGAAATTTAGACCTGTAGACTTGAAAACTGCCTTCAGACCGCTGCGGACACCACGGAAGTTAGGTTACATTAGCGAAGGGCGAATAGGGAGCAAGGAGAAAGGGTTCAATTGAGAACTTGCCGGTTTGATCCTTCCCCTTTACCCAAACTCTATCAAAGTCAGATGTTCGAATTGGTTTGTATGAAAATTCTACATAACATCTTTTTTCATAAAGTTACCTTAACATTTAAGGTTAAAAAAAAGACTTGTCTGATGAACCAAATAATCAAAAGTATCTTTTAAAAAACCTAGTAAAAAAGGTTATCATTTGTGGAAATGGCATGCGAAAAACCAAAAGCAGATGATTTTTTTCGAAAAACGTGAACTGAACTAAAATTCTAGCATACAGGAGAGACCCGGGCATAGCAAACAGTCCAGGCAAAGCGAATATCCCCGAGCGCAAACACTACACGTAGTGGGGGGGTATTCGCTTTGCCTGGGCTGTTCGCTATGCCCTGATCTCCCCTAGTAGGACATGATCTGATCTATCGACATTTGCCGTATTATCCATTCATAACAGGACACCCTGTATATGTATATGTGTGCGTGTGTTTGTGTGTGTGTGTACGCATATACATATATATATATATATATATATATATATATATATATATATATATAAACATATCAACAATAACACATAAATGTACGCGTATGCATAAAAAGTGCAATTTCGCCAAACCCCAATTTTTTCCTCGCAAGTACCCGCTAGCGGGTACTCGACAATCCATAGAGGAATTAAAAATTATCCACATAAATTCGAGCGTTCAGCGTCAAATAATTCTCGTTTCAGATTCATTCGAAATTAATTTTCACGCAGAATGACCGCGCATTTAATCGTGATCCTGCAAACTGCGGACGTGCATCGCCATGAACGTTGTCCGTGAACGTTTCGACGAAACGTCAAACGAAATTCGCCCGACACTACACAAAACAAGCTGGACGCATCGAACGAGCTTTATTCACGAAATAATTGCATCGTTCATTGCAAACAGCTTTCTCATTCGCTTTTTTTTTTCATTCCCTCCTTCACAAACATGCCCGTATCTCCAAATTCGCCGGAGCTTTCGATTCCAAACAATTTCCACCGTGTATGTGCGCCGTTTGCGATATAGGACGAAAAAAAGCTCCAAAGAAGAACGCCATTGATCACATACGATGCAACGTGTATATTTGTATACAAGTCGAGCGTTCGAAGCGTTCAAAATTCTTTGCGAGATTAGAAGAAGAGAAAATCGAATGTAAATCGTACGAATAGTAAGTACCGTAGAAGACGAAATAAATTCGGCAGCCCGGTGAATGTATCAGTCTGGGGGGGAGGCGCCACGTTGCCCTCGGTACCTGGATAACGAGAGGATTTATTTTTTCGTGTTCCGCCGATTGAACCACCGAATTTTCCACGAGATAGAGAGCGATAGAGATGGAGAAAAGAACGAGGTGAAGCGAAAATACAAAATACAGACACGTGATATTTGTACAGGGTGGCTCAAAAGGACCTGACATTTTTATTTATTAACAAAACGTATTATTCATTTGAAATGTACGAATATTTTTATTTTAATATAAGGTACAAACGTGGAGGTTATGTGTAAAACACAATATCCGATAAATGACTGCCTCGTCCCTGTTCGCAAACGTTCACTCTTTTGACCGAATTTTCAATAACATTTTCGCATAATTGCGGGATACACCGACAGAAAAATTCTATTGATATGAACCAATAGCGTCTATTTGATTTTTGTTTATTTGAATTAACTAGATTTTTCGTGCAATCAAATGTTTCCTATTGCATTCCATAATTGAAATTAATTACTTTAAATATATTTATTTATTCAATTCAAAATATATTCAATATCGTCCAATAGCTAAATATTTTGTTTAATCCTAATAAATCTGTGATTCGGTTTCATCTCCTCAAAAACGATTTAGTTGACACCACTGAATGGATCTATTTGATTTTAAAAAGTTTAAATTAAATCGAATTTTCGTAGAGTCAACCATTTTTCTATTCGATTGAATGGTCTGTCTTTATTACAACACACATATCATAGAGGTGTGGGGGTAGAGAGAAAATGCAAATTTAAGAAAATGGCACACATTTACAAAAAAAATCAACATTTCACGCGACATTTCTGTAAAATGTGGATTAAAAAAGTAGTTTTCTTTCCAATTTTTCAAAAACAATTCTCGTCAAGTAAAAGATACCAATATTATCAATATTTCTACCAAGTTTCAACTCAATCGGCGTAATAGTTTTCAAGTAATCCAGCACGCCAATTTCGATAATGCAGTTTTGAGAAAAACGCGTGTGAAGTTCACGCCCGCTCCGAATCCGAGCGGTGAGGCACAGCGTTAACGGGCTGTGACGTTTGAAGTTTTTCGAATTTCGCTTTGAAACTTCAGGAAAATATTCTGCATACATAGTTATATCGTTTAAAGAAGAAAAAAAAGAAATCGATTCTTTTATCGTTGTAAATGTATATTCCGCCTTAAAATGTTCGTTAAAAAATATATTAGTATTATAAATATGACGATATTTAAAAAAAAACGAAATGTTTAAGTTAGAGCATTTTTAACAAGCAATTAGCAGTTAGAGTATAATGTATATGATTATGTCGTTGTACCAAGGTTTCGGAGGTCTATCGGAAGGAAATGGACAAATCTTCGTTATATCGAGGTTCGACTGTACCTTGTATTAAAATAAAAATATTCATACTTTTCAAATAAATAATACGTTTTATCAATAAATGTAAATGTGAGATCATTTTGAGGACACCCTCTATATGTATGTGGAAATTTCGGTCTGCTGGGTATGTATCGAAAAGGGGAAGAAATTCTGTGAACGATATCGTACAGTTCCACAAGCCTCATTCGATCCTCCCGCCGGTACTCACAGAGTAATTGGATAGCCGCATAAAATAACACACATCAGAAACACAACTCTTGCTCTCGATCCCCCCCCCCTCTCTCCCTCACTCTCTCTCTTTCTCTCTCTCCGTCTGCCCATACAGGATCACGAGATACACATCTTCATATTTTTCCATCCACGTTTATGTACAAGTAGAGCCATTTTTTTGCAGATAATGTTTTACAAGCACTGTATTACGCGTAGCGCCGCGTTTGAAGCCTTTGAAAAATAAATCGCACATATATATGGATATATGTGTGCGCCAGTATCAATGTCGTGTACGAGAAAAAAATTCTATAACGCTGGATATATCAGACCTCTTGTGTACACAATTTTCTAATATTCTTTATCCTCCCCCTGGCGCCACTAACCACCCACCTTGGCGCCGATGACGAGAGGATGAATTTATGCGTACTTCGACGGGATTACATTTGCGAAGAATCGTATTTATTCGACTATTCGGAATAAAAACTGTTCAAATATATAATATTCATGAACGTAAAAAATCAATGTAATTATAAAGACAAATAGAAGTATAAATATAGGAATGAAAATAAATATAAAAATTAATATCAACATAAAAATAAATATGAAAATAAATATACCTATAAATATAACTTTAAAAATAAATATTTATTCGATTAATAGAGCTAAAAATCCGATCAAGAATCGTGTTGGTCGAGCTAAAGTTTGATTCAGTGCGATGTACCATAAGTGTAAAAGGTCGTTCTACTGGTACGTCCTAACACGAAATAACTATTATATATGGGGCATTCCATACCAATTCGACCGGGCTCTGACCCTCGACCCCTCAAATCTGGTTCCCGATTTTTTCTATCATTACTCTCACTCTATCAAGCAATTACGATTTTTTTCAGATTTTTCAAAATAAATTTGAGCGCGTCATGAATTTTTGAGTTTTTTTTTTAACACCTCGATGGCCGTAATCGAAAAATCTGAAAAAATTCCCAAAAATACAGTGTCAGATATAAAAAATGTTGGTGTAAAATTCAGAATGTCTGGGCTTTTGCTTCAACCCTAATTAGGGTTTTTGTCAACCATGATAAAAAAAAATCGAAAATTACAGAATACTCTTTAGAAAGATCGGAGAATTTTTTCTTTTTAATCTGGTATTATGCATACAAAATTTCGAGAAACAGTCTACAGTAAATTGACATCTGCTTCTTATTTTTTTCATTTTTTTTTTGCTAAAAAAGCTAAAATTCAAAAATTCATGACGCGCTCAAATTTATTTTGAAAAATCTGAACAAAATTGTAATTGCTTGATAGAGTGAGAGTAATGATAGGAAAAATCGGGAACCAGATTTGAGGGGTCGAGGGGTCGAGGGTCACCCAGGTCGAATTGGTATGGAATGCCCCATATACATTTTCTATATTCCTATTTTTCAATAATAATTATTCGCAGCATCCGAGGACTCGAAGTAATTTCTGAACCCACATTTTCATATGCAATCTGCGATGAAGAAACGAGATAAGAAGATGAGGCTGAGTCTCCAAAATCGGCCGAAAAAAATGTTACTTTCCAAACATTCTTTAATCTAAATTATTCTTCGAAATATTTATCATTGTAAATGATTTTTCCGAAATTATGTTCATAGAATATTTTCTTGTCGAAACTACCCCTGCGGATATATGCATGTATGTGTGTGTTTCCACCTATTCATCATAGTTTTATCTTAATCCAGTTGCTCCGTTTCGGCTCTTTTGGCTTTTTCGATTTATTTTCGTACGCGGGCGGTGAGTGGGGCAGGGTGAGGTGAGGAGACTCTAGAGGGAAGGAAAATATGCTTGACCCATTTAGCCACAGCAACGAGAAACAAAAAATGCAGAGCTAAGCAGGTAAATGAGAAATATAAATTACAAGGCTCCTAGGTCGTTTTTGCAGAGACCGAAGCACTTTACTGCACTGTTCTCTTTCTTTTCCTTCCCGACGTTTAATTTTTGCAGTACGGAGAAAATATTATGAGCTTCCCGACAGGAGAATAATATAAATAATTAAAGTGAGGCTGTAAAAATGAAGAAAAAAAATATCTCGTCGTTTTTCGAAACTCATTGAAACGTGGCAATAAATTACAGCGTATGAAATATTAACATCTATATATACCATGAGTTTGAAAAGTCCGAGACCACCTGTTTATCGTGGAAAACACTCATCGGACAATAAAACATTTAGGAAAAAAATTTAATACTTTTTAAGGAGCGGATTACGGAAAGACCCTAGAAAAATGTTTAATTTTAATTCCGAGCATTCTTTTGATCCGATGCGTATAAATAGGTAGTGCGAAACTTTTGGAAGCCACTAAATATATTTAACGGGTTATCCTTGCTGCAACAGTCGAAAACAGCTAATTTTTGAGATTTTATTTTTTGAAAATCGTGATGATAAATTTCTACAAAAAAGTCGTATGCGAATAAGTTTTATCTGAAGAACACACTGTCACTTTTTTGTGTAAAAATATTTAATTTTCATCCTCTCGAAAACGTATTTTGCGGTGAGCAATGCCCTTCTGAACCACGTAATCGAATATAACAAAATTGAACAGATTTCGTTATTAACTATATCAGTTTTTCCTATTAATCTTTATCTTCAATCAAAAGAATTTCCGAAATGTTAAATTTAAAAAATTGTTTTCAAAATGATAGTCTTGATTTTTGCCAAAAAAATGAGCGTTCTTCGTTCATCAAATCGAAAGTATAAATCGGAAAAAAAACAGCCCTTCGATCAAGAATACAATATTTTTACATCTAGAAAAAGCGCTTAAAATTTCAGAAAGATCGATGCGGTAGTTTTTGTGATATTTTTCTCACCGACTTTGAAGGCCTACTTTCGAGAGAAAAAAAGTGTTTAAAGTTTCGAACAACGTTCCGAGGGTTCCAACAAGCGTCAACATAACAGCCCCCAGATCTGTCATTTTTTATCCGATCATCTTGAAAGTGTCAGGAAACCTTTATAAGATGACTGTCAAAATATATTGGTTTTGAAAAAAAAAATCATTTTTCGATTTTTACAACTAGACCCAAGCCCTTAATTTAATTTCCCGAGTGCCATATATCTATGCGGGTGTTTGGATATTACTCTGCGCAATGGAACCGTTCCCTGTCATTCCTCACCCGCACGTCGCCAATCTACCCTCACTTACGTTGCGTCCATGGCTTCTCAAGCTACACTATACCGCATTTGCCGAGGATACGGGGAAACTGTGGAAAACCACGGTGTTGAGGTTTGTATCGTTGGAAAGCAACGAGAATTCTCTTTTCTTCTTTTATTTTCATCAATATCGAAAATATTTTCTTGCCAATTTATGTTGTAGATTTTTAATAAGGGTCCTAAAAAACGTTCGTTTAATTTTTGTAGCCGGACGAGGCCAAAAAATGCTTTGGCAATTCAGAAAATTAATTTTCGTTGCGTTCCAACGATGCGAACTTCAGTACCATGGAAAACCCCTACCAGCAGGGTAATTCCGGAGGGGTTGGCCATAATGTACAATAATAGGTATAAGTGGTATAATAATAGGTACAATACAATACAATAGGTAGTTTGGCAAACACAATCTTAAGTAAGTAAAATCCTTTTTAATTATTCTGTCTACTGCTAAATTTTTTTCAAGGTTTCATGTTTTACATTGTGGTGATGTTATGTCGTAAAAGCAATGGTCACTTTTGTCTTTCTTGAATAGTTCACGAGCAGTGCTTTGTTATAACCTCAAGACTTCGCATGTATTGTTTCTACTTGTTTACATTTTAGATGTGGCCATCTCCCCCGGGAGATTAGGAGAGATGGCCACGTAGAGTCTGTGTATGATGGCCATAGTATTAGTTGCAATGTGTTCAAGTAATTAATTTTTTCTACATTTGTTTTAGATGCCTAATAAGTACAAGAGAAAAGCACTTGCTCTACAAGGGAACTGGACTCAAGAATCATTAAAAGCAGCTTTTTGTGCTGTAAAATACGATGAATTGTCGGTTCGTGCGGTCGCTAGGGCCTACGCAATACCTAGGAAGACCTTAGAAAGACGATATAAGAACAATGACGAAAAATGTTGCGGAAAAAATGATTATGAAACTCGTCTCATCGAAGACTGTTTTCAGGGAGAATATCAGTGTGAAAGGCTGAAAAATGAGGTATTTTTTGGGATTTTTTTTTTTTAAAACGGCTCGATCAAATTATTTGAAATTTTGTATATTAATTATTGAAGTAATGAAGCATACAAGGAAAATTTATTTTTCCATTTTTAGTACATTTTATTAAGCAGAGGAGCGGTCGCAAAATGGCGTCTCAAAAAAAGGCTCCCCGACGGCATAAGTGCCACAGCAAGCATGTCAAATCAAAAATTCAAAAAGATTATTAAATTATAATAGTATGGCTATCGCAGCATCGTAGGAAATTTGAAAATTTTGAATCGAAAAAAATGGCGTCCATTTAAAAAAAATCGAATTTTACACAAAAAATTTGCAGTAAATTGTTAATTAAAAAAAAAGGAAACGATTTAAAAAAAACTCTACAATGCGACGATAGCGATAAAATTTCTGAAGAGAATCCTTTTTGAATGAAATCGATTGGACAAAATTTGACAGAGTTATGCTGTCAACCAGGTCAAAAAAATGGTTTCGAGAAAAACGCGTTCAAAGTATAGAAAGGCCGGTATGAAAAGCTCTGAGAGCGGTCGACGCTTGGCGCCAATTTCGAATACTTCTAAGCCGAATATTGTTTTAAAAATTTGTAGGCATATTCTTAAGGGGTTACCCCCACTTGCGATTTTGAAAAAATGGATTTTTTTTATTGCATTTCCTCGAAGTATAAGTATCTGAGAATATGTCCTGAAAATTTCAAGTCGATCCGAACAAAATTGACTGAGATATGAGCGTTGAAAGAGAAGAATCCGCGTTGAAAGAGCGTTGAAAGAGTAACTTTAAACGCGTTTTTCTCAAAATGGCATTTCTGAAGTCGGTGACCAAGATTACTCGAACACTAATGAACCGATCTTCTTGAATTTTTGCAGGCTTATTTAATACATAAAAATGTAGTCTTTAATCGTTCGATTTTTTTCGTTAAAATCGAACCATTAACTTTGACTGTCCGCCATTTTGTGAAAAATGAATATTTTTAAAAATCCTTCGATTAAAGACTAGTTTATACTTATATTTGACTAAATCCATCCGCATTTTTTTTTTCAGATGATCCACTTCGCCGCAATGTTGGTCACCGCAAACCGTGTATATAAAAACATTATTTCATTGACGGCCATTTGCCACTAAACAATGTAATATTTTTCAATAAAAAAATTACTGAAAGTTCTTCAAAATGTGTTCTTTAAGATGGTATGTTGATCGATTAAAAAAGTTTTGTAGTTTTCTTTAAAAAAATTCATGAAAAAGGCCTTTTTTGCGCTACAAGTGGGGGTAACGCCGTGAAGGCCAAAACTATCGATTTAAGCAAAAAAAATCGATTCTCATTTTCACTCTGATATTCCCCCTTCAGTGGACAGTATGCCAACTTTGGATACACAAAAATTATACTGATTTCGATTATATGTGTTCTAGATGTGGGCAAAAGAAAAAAATATTAAGAATCGCACAAAAACCAAAGAGAAAACCGAGAGCATATTGCTGGGTAACTGGCCATCTCACCTCTACTTCTATGACCATCACACCCGGATACTCGGGGAGAGATAGCCAATCGTGATTTAAAAAAAAATGTAATTTAAGGGGCTATACCAGTGTCACACTTAAAAAAAAAACGATTTTTTTTGGCTTTTTCGACAGTTTATACTTTCAAGAATATCCTGTAAAAATTTCAAGGCCGTATCTCTATCATTTCATTTTGCAAAAATCGATAGTTAAATCTTTAAACGCGTTTTTCTCGAAATGAGATTTTTCAAATTTGCTGACATTGTAACTCAAAGAGCAATTATCCGATTGACTTGAAATTTGAACTGAGTACTCTTGGATACATTTACTCTACAATGACGTAGGATATTGTTGATTGGATGAAAATTGACGATTTGGCATTGAAAAAAACGACCATTTTATAGGCAAGAAAACAGACTTTTTTTCCTAACTACGCCATTTTGTTAGATTTTGATATTTTTCGAAAATCCTACGCCACTGTACAGGAAATACCTTCCGGTTTAACGACGTTTTTTTCCTTTTTCGGTTTCAGCTACTCAATCGGCCGGAATCGTGTCAGCAGTGGAGGAACTTTTTTTTTGGCGCCTCCGAAGGGAGCGCATAAGTCGCTTGGATCTCAATATTTTTTTATGAACAAAATTATGTAATATAGGTCAAATATAGGCAAATATATTCTTAATTTTCCGAAACATTTAATTGAGTACTTTTCTCCCAAAAAAATCCCGAAAATCACCAAAATTTTCAGCGTTCATATTGGTATAGCCCCTTAAAGTTGAATGTTCAAACTTTAATTACAAATGAAAATAGGTTCAGTCTATACTTTTATTCTATATAGACCCATACTTTTTATATCTATATAGACCCATATTCTTTTGATTCTCCGGTGCAAATACTTTAGTGCTCAAGTCTCTACATCCCAGGTAGGGAATCGAAAGGCTGACGATGGAAACAAACTTGTGCGAGCCTTGCTTTACCGAGCCTGAGTGAGACAGACCTGGGCGAGGTTTCATTGCATCGTTTGGAGCAGCCTGGAAGCAAGACTGGCTGCTTAGCCTAAACTCAGGGTTATTTCAAGCTGTATTCAACCAGTGAATTTTAAGGCTAAAAAATCAAGGCTGGATGTAGGCTTGTTTCAGGTTGTGATAAAATTAAATAATTTTTAAATAATATTTTTTCTGTACTTCTATGAGAAAAAAAATGAGCAATAAATTTGTCGGGTGCGAAGGCACGAAAAACGAAAGCGAAGGAGGCAGCTCAGAAAATTCAAACATATTCTCTCATCGATATTTATGAGGTACACAAAAAAGTTTTTTTCTCGTCACACACACATTTCATATATACTCACTCTCTGGAGTTTGCGTACACTCTGTGTATTACGTGTCTCATAAAAAATAAGTAAAATAAAGTATTGTTTTTTAAAATATTTTTTATATATATTTCATAGCAAATAATATAATGAATAATAAATATATATAATAAATAAAATGAATTCTTTACAAATTTATTAAATTTACCCCAATGTAGAATATAGAAAACTAAAAACTGGCCTCATATAGCCTCGAGAAGAGTTTGGGATAAGCTTGGTCATAAATGCTCGTGAAGACTTGATTAAGGCTCGTTTTGAACCTTGTTGTTTCGTCGTTTCAGGCTTAGCACAGGCTTTTCTACCAGCCTTTGGTCAAGCCTGTGTGCAAGAGCCTGAAACCGCGTTATCATTCAGAGGTTCAGCGAGGCCTGAAATCAGGCTGGTGCTCAGCCTGAACTAAAAAATGTGAGCCTTGTTTCAGAGCTTGGCGAGCCCTTTTTTCATCGTCAATTTCTACCTGGGATGAAGCTCTCAGAAGTATTGTCCTTCCGGTGACTGATTGACGCGTCAGCTGGTGCACGGCTAAGCGGACACCGCTCCGAGTATCGGCCATGCACGAATACATGCATATGTGCTAAAAACGGCGTCGAGGTTTTCACTCATCAAGATAATGATTTCTCGCACCAGCGTAAAGAATCTGGATTGAGACAAAGCGAGCACAAAGAGATAATTGAGACGAGCTTTTTTCATCCCCCGAACGTTGAGAAAAGACCGATAGAGGGGGGGGGGGGGGGTAGGAAAGGGGGGTGGCTAAAAAAGCTTTTTCTCTCAAAACTCAAAAGAGCCGCTGCCATTGAGTCCAATCACCTAACTCGCGCGACCTCCTAAACGCACATTCACATCCGGAGCGTCGTACGTTTACTTGTTTTATCTCGCCCAGCGTCAAGCGGTTAAAAATCGAAGCTCGTTGTCTCTCGTCGAGGTACATAGGGTGTGTGTAGGGTTTCCGCGAGAACCCAAAGCTCCCCGGCTGGAAAGCGAAGGAAGCCAAGGTGGAGGGAAAAGTATTGGAGCTTTTGGCCTGAAGGACCTTGCCGGGTGCTCTTCAACCCTGGTGCTCTTTGCTGCTTACTCCAACCCTCTTTCTCGCTTGCTCCCTCGACTCGTCGTCTCGTATCTCGAGATACGAGAGTACAAAACACGGGAGAACGAGAGGCTTGCGCGATGGGGCGAAGAGAAAGAAAAGCATACACTCCCCAAGAGGGTGAGAGTAAAGTAGAATGAGGGTAAATTCTTTGCTGGCTCGTATTCAGGTGGGTTGCTCGCATACGTCAGTTTCTTCGGTGGCTGTTGCGTTGTTGGTGTGCGCCGCCCGGGAGAGTCACGGCGCCGTCAACCTCGCGAAACCGGAAGTGCCTGGAAAATTTTTACCTCATTTTTCGTTCTCCTCCCCGGGCTCTATTGCGTACACATTTTTTTCTTTTAACCGCCCTACCGTCCCTCTCTCATTCCAGGCTAACACTTCCAACGTAAAATAACGAAACGTACGAGCGTCCCGAGCACACTAAAGTTTTTGCGAAAAGGACGAAAAATTATCATTTCGCTGTACGTTGGGCCGCGTAAAGTACGGAAAAAGACTGGTTGGACTATTGCGTCAATAACAAGCTGTACGTTTTCGTTCTTTCTCTTTTTTAATTTACACGAGCTCGGGTAAAATAAAGCCTACGCGCTATTTATGATTTAGCCTGGAATTCCAGCTACGAATGCAGTCAGGTGTGGGTCGAATCCGCGTTACTCCTTTCGTCAACTTTTTCAATGGTCCCCAATTATCCATCCTCCAATCGCTCGAAATAATCCTAAGACACATTGCGTGGCATAACGCTATATAACTAATAAGTTTCAGTCGTGTTGCTTTTTCATGGAAAAGTCTCGACATTTAGAAATTAGCAGTAATTAAATATGAATAAATGTAATTGAGTGTGGTGAAAATCATTAAATATAATTGAAAGTTAGCTGAAACTAGATAATTAAGGGGTTAGGCTACTGTGAAAATGTCAAGAAAATCGATACTCGCTTGGGGCAACTCAAATTGAAGAGGAAGGTCCATCTCATGGCGCAGGAATCGCGGATTAAACGTCAACTTATGATTACAACGATAGAACTGCTGGTGAAACTTCAAACGCGTTTTTCTCGAGACTACATTTTTCAAAACGGTGTACACGATTTCTCGACAACTAATGAACGAATTGACTTGAAATTTGGTATACTTATGTAATAGTACTACTATTACATAAGTAATACTTATGTAATAAGTATTACTTATGTAATCCAACCAATCCAATTAAATGTAATCCAACAATGTAATTGTAGGGCTTGTGGTATTACTAAAAGATACCTACTATTATGTAATAGTAGTTCTATTACATAAGTATTAGTAGTTCTATTACATAAGCCCTACAATTACATTGTTGGATTACATTCAATTGGATTGGTTGGATTACATAAGTAATACTTATGTAATAGTAGTACTATTACATAAGTATACCAAATTTCAAGTCAATTTGTTCATACCTACTATTACATAGTAGTAGGTATCTTTTAGTAATACTACAAGCCCTACAATTACATTGTTGGATTACATAAGTAATACTTATGTAATCGTAGTACTATTACATAACTATACCAAATTTCAAGTCAATTCGTTCATTAGAGTAATACTTATGTAATAGAACTACTATTACATAATAGTAGTTCTATTAAGTAATTAAGTTCTAATAAGTAATACGTATGTAATAGTAGCACTACTATTGCATAAGTAATAGTACTACTATTACTTGTGTAATAGTAGTTTTGTCTCGACCGACGTTTTTCTTCTTAATATTATCCTTCATTAGTATTTAGTATTACTTATGTAATCCAACCAATCCAACAAGATGTAATCCAACAATGTAATTGTAGGGCTTGTAGTGTTACTAAAAGTTACCTCCTATTATGTAATAGTACTTCTATTACATAAGTAATACTTATGTAATAAAACTACTATTACATAAGTAATAGTACTACTATTCATTATGTAATAGTAGTTTAGTCTTGACCGGCGTTTTTGTTCTTAATATTTTCCTTCATTAGTTATTAACAGCAATGATGTAATTTTTCCTCGAAAAATCAAGACAAAATTCGAACCTTTTTTTCTGATGATTGAAACACGTTTAAAAAAAGCTCGGCCGAGGCTTAGCCAATATTATCTATTCGAAGAAAACTTCTTTAATTATTAATTCATTCAAATGAAATTTGGTACACAACTTTGTTAATGTACATTCAAATAAATGTCCAAATGATTTTTCAATCATCCTACTTATTCCTCCTCAAAATTAATGTTTGTAAATAACCCTGATATTTGGGTCGTCAGTGCCCTAACTCCTTGAATATAACTAAAAATTACTTACGAGTAAATAAATAAAATAATTTTAAAAAATTAAATAAAAATGACTTACAATAAGTCTTGAGGAAATTAAAATGAAAAATAACGTCTCAACGAGTGTAAAGGTAACAATTACTCGACTCGGTAAAAAAAAGTCATTGAGTATGCCATTAAGTATTCAGCTAGTATTCGTGATCAAGAGTGGGATGGGAGGGAGGGGAAGAGCGAGAGATCAAGAGAGAGAGAGAGAGAGAGAGAGAGACAGAGAGAAGAGAGAGCTTGCACGGTTCCGGGACCTAGTTAGGCGACCGCGTGATCCTTCGCTGAGAACCCATTGACAAATTACTTTTACGGTTTACCGCCGCATTTCGCGTTTACTCAACGGTCCGAAACAAACGAGTGAACACACGTCAACTCGTGTTTATGAGGTCAATTGACCCCGTCGACGTATTATCGCGTCGACCGAACGAGAGTGTCTCTTCACCAAGTCAAATCCTGCGATCTTCGTATACATACACATGTACACATGTATACGCTACCCCCCTGCAAACGAGGATTACGAAGCGAGCATCGTACCCAATATGACACACTGGAGTTCCGCATAAATCGCGGCATGATACAGATTTATCTTCACGGTGTATACACTTACAGTAGTAAGTCGTAGTCCATATAGGAGCCAACATAACGCAGACGACAAACAAGTTTCGTACTTTGCTGTTGATTCATACATTTCTCTGCCGGGCTATTTTATCCCGGGAAAATAACACCATGATTTTAGTTCTTCGAGCTTAAGGTCTGGGAAAAAGGTGGAAGCTTGACAAGAAAACGCAAGGAGATGAACGAGAAGAATGAGAAGAAGTACGCCGGAGTGCACTACTGTATTTTTCATCGTGTACCTGTACCTAACATCGTTGACTCGGCAGGTTATGTTATCCATGTATATATATATATATATATATATATATATATATATATATATATATATATATATATATATATATCCGCAATTGTGCACTAATTGCTAATTGCTTATAAAAATGGCTCCAATAAGAACCTTTCTTTCTGTGAAAAAATATCCCTATATTTATACCACTAATTATTCTTTTTTAAGAATATTTTAAACAACATGAACTCGAAATAACGAACTTCCCTAGAGATTCGTTATATCGAGGTTCGACTGTATATATATATATATATATATATATATATATATATATATATATATATATATATATATATATATATATATATATATATAACAACTAATATGTGTATATATATATATATATATATATATTAGTTGCACAACTAGACTTCCGCTGTTTTTCAAGAGATGGCTCCACTAGTAAGTCCTCGTCGATTGTGACATAACCAAAACGCCATGAACGAAACTTAGAAATATAGTAAACAAACCGCTTTGACACATTAGTGATTTTGTTTTTGCGTCGTATACTTTTGGTTGTGTGAAAATGTCTGATTTTGTGCCAAATAATCGTCATTTGCGGGAAGTGTTGCTTTCCTTCTTTCATTCGCAGAAAACGGCGGCTGAAGCGCATCGAGAGCTCCAAAAAGTTTACGGGGATGCTGCTCAAAGTGAAACAACGTGCCGTGATTGGTTCCGTCGCTTCAAAGACGGTGATTTCGATGTTGACGACCGTTCACGTGAAGGAAGGCCAAAAACCTTCGAAGACGCTGAATTCGAGGCATTGCTCGATGAGGATCCGTGCCAAACGCAAAAAGAGCTTGCTTCAGCATTAGGAGTTACCGGCCAAGCCATTTCCAAGCGATTGCATGCGTTGGGAATGATTCAAAAACAAGGAACTTGGGTTCCTTATGATTTGAAGCCGAGAGACGTTGAGCGTCGTTTTTTCGCCTGTGAACAACTGCTCCAGCGGCAAAAAAGGGAGGGTTTTCTTCATCGCATCGTTACGGGTGATGAAAAATGGATTCATTACAGCAACCCAAAGAGAACAAAATCATGGGGACTGCCCGGTGATGCTTCTACGTCGTCGGCTCGGCCGAATATTCACGCTGCGAAGGTTTTGCTGTGTATTTGGTGGGACCAGGGCGGTGTTACTTATTATGATCCGTTGAAACTGAACGAAACCATCACTGGGGAACGGTATCGAACTCAATTGACGCGATTGAGCCGAGCACTGCGCGAAAAGCGGCCACAATACGAGCAGAGGCACGAAAAAGTGATTTTACAGCATGACAATGCTCGGCCTCACGTTGCCAAACCCGTTAAAACCAACTTAGAAACGCTCAAATGGGAAGTCCCACCCCACTCGCCATATTCCCCAGATATTGCGCCGTCCGATTATTACTTGTTCCGTTCGATGGCACATGGTCTGGCTAATCAGCAGTTCCGCTCATACGAAGACATCTCAAAACGGCTTGATTCGTGGATAGCCTCAAAAGACGAACACTTCTACCGTGACGGTATTCGAGCTCTGCCAGAAAGATGGGAAAAAGTTGTCGCTAGCGATAGCCAATATTTTGAATGATTCATTTGTAACCATTTTTTCACAATAAAGTGGCATTTTCATCAAAAAAACACCGAGAACTCAGTTGCGCACCTAATATATATGGGGCTTGACTTTGTTAGACATTTGATAGCCAAAGGACACATTGTTCTATTGGAGACAAAAAGTTGGAATATAGGATGTTAAAAAAAGTTACCTACAAAAAACTTCCAAAACCTGTTCAAAGTATCCCCATTTTACGGTACTACGCATCGCAAAAATACGCGATATTTTTTTCCAATAGGGCTTGGAAAACCACAAAGTATCATATTTTCTGCTTCAGTTGGTCTCGTTATTCGAACTGCGAACCAATCGTAGCTGTACTCTGTGACGAGCGACGCCATAATACAATAATACATAACAATACATAATAACACATTTCGTCTAATTGGTGTTTGTTGCAAATTATTTTAATAAATTATTCCGAAAATGTAACACTTCGCTGTTTATTTTGTTTTTACGCTACAAGGAATTCACCTGCGAGATTTATTTTTTAGCGGGAATTGTAAATTTCGAAAACCTTGAGCGACCACTAAATATTCATTGGCCGGCTAGAGCTTTTACGAGGTTAATTTAAAAATTATAAAGCGTGAAATTTATGAGTGAAAAATGGACGAATAAAAATATCGATTTTTTAATGGAAATTTGCATTTTTGAGAGGCTTGAGCGGACCTATGAATATTTTTCGACCGCTCGCAAGCTTCGGCGACAATTTTTTATTTTTTTTGTCTTTAAAGAAGATAATTGGACGGTGAGAAAATAAAATGGAGCTGAAAATTGTGCCACCACAATATATATATATATATATATATATATATATATATATATAAAGCACACCAGCTGCCTCGCCATCTATAAGTTGCGTGTAAAAGCTGGTGGGTGGGCAAAGGCGAAAGTAAAACGAATGGAGCATCTCCGGCGACTTATTTCTCCAGTATAGAAACGGAAAATGTCCTTTCCCCTGGGTCATATATGTCGGGGAAAAAGTTCACGGCCAACTTTATTACCGCACGTATATATATTTTCAACAAGTTACACGCCTCGCTTTTCCAATGTTGTTGGACCAGAAACCGTGACTTCTGCCTCCGTCAGCGTTTTTTCGTTTTTTTTTTCGACCGGTTGAAAATCCAAAGAGCTAAATTGAGTGACGAGAGCTGTCACCGTCCCCTGCCGTCCGACGTAGCCTTCCGGATATTCGGAATCGAGGAAATGGGCATTCGGTGGAGGGACGATAATGGTCAAGTTTTCATGGAGAATGAAGGAAATACGAAGGCTGTGCACGTGTCTGATGTATCGAGATCTTCGCGCGCTACTCTCGGAATATATATATATATAGGGGTATATCGGGAAAATTTCGCGTGTTTGGAAAAATGATTCTCAAAGCGTATTACCGGGTTTCTTCTCCTGCCTCCTCGTGTTCCTCCTCCTCCCCGTGCGTTCGTAACATCGCTGACCGATCAATCAAATCCCGAGAGCTCGTATTTCTCCGAGCTGGGAGAGAAAAATACGAGGGAATCGTGTTATCTTTGCGATATCGCGTTAGGCCCGGACACGGAAGATCTCTCTCGGGCTGTCGAGAAGAGCACGTCACTTCCGGTACCGGTATGAGATCGGTTGGAGCCTCGGGGCCTCGTTCTTTTGGGGAGACGATTTTCGCGTGATCTCTCAATGCGGAAATCAAATTTCTGAGACGCACTAGTCAATAATATTATATTAGTAATCTTGTGGATTATACATTTTGTTATGAAAAATGACGTTGCTAATGTTGTCATGAAAAATTTAATTATTAATTTTGTTATGAATACATAAATTACTAATTCGTTACTAAAAATTAAGTTATTGATTTTGGTATTAAAAAATAACTTACTAATTTTGTCATTAGAAATTAAATTATTCATTTTGTTATTACAAGTTAAATTTCTAATATTGTTACCGAACATTTTATGATTAAATTTGTTATTAATAATTAAACCATTAATTGTGTTATTAAAAATTAATCTATTAATTTTATCATTGAAAACGACATGACGAATTCTGTTATCAATAATAATAACAAGTATAACATTAATTTCGATATTGAGATAAAATCTTAACATCAATCTCTAAAGTAGATCCCCGGTAAAAATCCTAAAGAAGCGTTGATGAGCTTTCGCTCGTGTAAATCTGCGACCATCAAATGTTGGCAGTTCGACAGGAAAATAAAAAGCAAGATTTAATGACGATAGCGGCATCAATACGCGGGAATAACCGCATCGACGAGAGTTAACTTTCTCCGGTGTTCCGGAAAATTCTGCTCGCGATTCTTCATACACGCTCATTAATTTCGCATCGAGAATTCGCGATGATTTTTTAAGTGTTCGCGACAATTGTCCCGTATACACGTATATTTTTTTTGACGACGATTTTTCACATTTTATTCGAGAAGGTCGAGGGGGAAAAATGCACTCGGGCTACGATGATGAAGTGTAGCTCCTGGGGTGTCTTTTATCAGGCGTAAAAGTACATAGCGCGGTATATAAGCGTTACGTATATGTATATGGGAGGTATCGTTGGTGTACACACGCGCCAGCGAAGCTGCGCTATTCTCCTCGTTAACGTGAAAAATTTTCCAGGTCACACGGAAGATGTTTTCAGAGAGAAATAGGGAGGGAGGGAGAGAGAGAGAGAGAGAGAGAGAGAGAGAGAGAGAGAGAGAGAGATGGCTAACGCTCCCTTTCAGTATTTACACTCGTTCATGGAGTACACGAGGGCAGAGTTTCCATTCCCTGTTCTTCTCTCGATCAGGGTGTGGTGGACCCTTGGTAACCCGCGGCCACGATGCCATTCAGCCATTCGCCGCGTTTCTCGTCCCTCCCAAACCCCTACCCCTACGTTGACCGCGTTTTACGATTTTCCTATGGCTTATCATCCTCGAAAGCGATAGCACCAAATTGATAACCATCCGATCCAAAACCTCACGCCCTGACCAAACCTCCACCAATTTGTTTCCACCCCCTGGCGCATGTGATGCTTGACTCGCATAATCCCTGTGAAGAGAAGGAACCAGCTGGCTGGTTTCAAGGCTCGAGCACCTCGGGCCTGCTCTTCCGGTAGTGCCTTGTTGGCTCCGATCACGCGTACGTAGGAAATTCCATTGTCTCCTATGGCGGAAAGGGATTTTAGGGGAAGTTCCGTTAAGGGTCGTGTCCTAGGTTTATTATGAAAAACACGTTTTCTGTATATCTAAAAAATAAGCACGTTTTCTATATGGATGAAAAATGGTTTTCGACATAGTTCGGTACATACTCGTAATAACGAGAGCGGAAAAAGGGACGAAAAATTGAGTCGCATTATTATTGAGGCTGATGAAAGGTGTCAATGTCGTTTAGAAAGATAACCGCAGTTTCTCAGGTTCTACTTGATGGATTGAGACTGAACAAAGTGCAAAGAAGGCCAGCGTTTATTCTCATCTAACGAAGGTTCGGGGAAAAGCTTGAGCCATTGTCACGTCAACTATTTGGACAGCCAAATACTTCAAAAATGACAAACATCGTCGTAGCATTTCAACTTCAACCGTGCAGAAATTTGTCGAGAAGGCCCCAGTCCTATCTTATCCCTATAAGGTTTTGATAGAGATGCTGCACGGAGGGCATCCATATTGGAATCCAAGTAGATTCCACACTGTTTTCCAATTGAGGGCGTTTCAGGATTTTTTTAATTTTGAATTTTCAACTGGAATTTGTTGGATCTCCGAAAAATATCCTTTCGTGATCATGTGCACAAATTTATTGGAGAGCCCCAAGATGCACCCCCATCGCTAGAGGGATATGTTTGTCCCCAGTTGTCCCCAGTTGATCCCTATTTTGTCTGACATTGGGATCCCTCATTAGGATTCAAATTAAATTCGGAGTTTTTCCTCGATGAACGCCGTTTGAGAATTCTTACCACGTTCGAATCGAAAATGTGTGAAAAATCGCGAGAAAAAACGTGTTGAAACATAACCTCCACGCTTTGTGAGTATATACGTGTGCGATCCCCCATGGAAATTTATGTATGTAAAATATATGCAGAAAATATATGCTACAAATATATATATATATATATATATATATCGGTCGCATATATAGTGACGAAAAATAGAATAATACGTATATATTCAGTATATATGCACCAAATATATGACGCATATATGACCCATATATTTTCGATATATTTTTCTGACCAAAACATATATACGTATAAACACTATATATGATGCATATATGAGGCATATACGACGCATATATTTTCGATATATTTTCAATCTATTTTTTTGTCAGAAACATATATCATACATGTATGCGTCATATATGACTGATATATGTGTCATTTATACGTCATATATGACGCATACATTTTTGATACATATTCCTGACAAAAAATATATGCTGTGTATAAACACTATTACAGTTAAACTTAATAAAACGCAAAACTTAAACTTAAAAAAACTTAACTTACCGTTAAAGTACGCTAATACATATAAACACTATATACATATATGCGTAGCATATCTGTATATATGTGGCATATATGTACCATTTATGCAGTATATATGTGGTATGTACGCAGTGTGTATGCAACATATATGCTAAATATATGTGGTATATATGCAGGGTAAATGCTACATACATCATTGATATATGATACATTGATATACAGTGATACCACGCATATACATCTCATATATAAAAACGTTACGAAAATTAGAATTTGCCACATATATGCAACATATATTTTCAATATATGGCATACGTTTCACATATATTACAATTATTAATAAAATAAATTTGCAGTATAATTTTGCGTATATAAATTTCCATGGGGGATGATCTGTCAAAGTGCAGGAAAATAAATAACAAACGATAATTACAGTGGATTTTCAGTGATGTGATGCAAATCAATTTTCACGACATAGTTTTTCAAGCGACATTTATACTTCAAGATTTATACTTTTTTTTTAATTCACTCATTTTGTATATGTATATATTGTGTTTGGAATATTCAACGTACAGAATGCGATGGGATCCATCAAGAATCGTATCGGATTCGGTTCAATAATGAGGGGATCCATTGGGATTAAAATTGGATTCGAATGGGGAATCTCAATGAGAATCCAACGTACGACATTTCAGTATAGGTCAGGATTTCCCAACTCGGGGTCCGCGGACCCCTGGGGGTCTTTGAGCATGTCCCGAGTAGTCCAGTAAAAGAGACGAAAACCCCGCACTTTTTAGCGTAGAATATGAATTTTTGACTGAAGGTAGATGGATGCATACTGAAAGTAACCCCAATAAAATGTTGACCCTCAACTCGCCCCAACCCTTGGAAATAGGGGTTGAAAACTTAAAAATCGCCGTATCTCGATCATTAATAGCTTGATCAAAAAATGTTTCAAACAAAAGCTGTTTGGATTAATAAAATGCGTATAACGTTATCTGACGTCCAATCCTCTATCATTGAAAATAGGGGCTTAAAAACACGAGAGCACCACTGACCCAGACATCAATCCCGAATTTTCTAATCGTTTTTGTGCCACTATTTTCAAAGATAGGGGGTTGGACATCGGATAACTTTATACGAATTTTATTGTTCCAAACAACTTTTGTTTGACACCTTTTTTGATCGGGCAATTCATTATCGAGATACGGCGATTTTAAAGTTTTCGACCCCTATTTCTTAAGGTTGGGGCGAGTTGAGGGACAACATTTTATTGGGGTTACTTTCAGTATGCAACCATCTACCTTCAGTCAAAAATTCATATTCTACGCTCAAAAGTGATGGGTCATCGTCTTTTTTACTGGACTAGAGGGGTCCGCGGACCACATGAAGGGAGATACAAAATTGACGAACGAGGCCTAGGGGGTCCGCCGTTGAAAGGAGGAGGAAGGGAGGGCTAGGGGTCCGCTGTTAAATACACTCAGAAAAAATATTTATTATGTTCTAATAAATTGGCACATTAGGACATAATTTATTAGAAATTAATAAATGTTAACTCGTATGGAGACAGTTTTTATGTGATTGTAACTACATCATTTATTCGGCGTCACTAAATATGTTTTTTTACGTGCCGATTTTTCACATCAATTCAAAGCCACATTTAAAATGGAACATTTGAATAAATATTTCCTCAAATCAAATAAATACTACTTCCAATCACGAAAACTTCTTATTTCGCGACTATCATACTAATGCGCGTATGCGCACGATGCCCTTCAACGCGACGGGCCCGGCAGCAGGCCGCTCGTCAGATGTAGCTCACGCATACGTTTACCATGTAACTTCTTCCTATGCCAATACTTTTGGCACAAGTGTCAGTGTTGCGTTTCGGAAGTGAGAAACTCGAAAGTGAGGAATGATTTAAGTGTAAGTAAGAATATAAGGTAAGAAAAAAACGTTCAAGTGAGAAAATGATGACGGACGAAATGACACAATTCCTCGAAAAAGAAACCAGCTGGGAGATTATGAAGAATCCTATTGGATGTTAAGAAAAACTCTATTTGTCGGATATAAAACACCTATTTCTTCTAACTTATATATTCTATTAGATGTTAGGAAAAATTCTTAGTAAAACTTAAACATAAGCTTAAATTAAAAAATTCCTTGACTGTTAATAAAATCGTAGTAGGCCGACATACGAACAAAAAAACTTATTCGCCGAGAGACAGATGTCTTTGTCCTTCATGAATCTTTTTTCTGAGTGTAAGGTTGGGAAGAGCTGGTATAAATGGGTCCGATGCGATAACCCATTGGATCCCTATAAAGAAGTCGAGGGAAAGTATCGAAATCCAACAGGATCCCTATGACAATTTCTGCACGGGTAACAGTTTAATATTAACCTCAAAAAACAAATGTTTCAAAATACACTAGAACATTATATTACGATGAG
Organism: Ophion ellenae; assembly: GCA_963210295.1. Taxonomy (NCBI): domain Eukaryota; kingdom Metazoa; phylum Arthropoda; class Insecta; order Hymenoptera; family Ichneumonidae; genus Ophion; species Ophion ellenae. Next base: position 41,562,768 of record OY723390.1, on the reverse strand, counting down.
CTCCGTGTGATCGATCGACTTACCCAGCCTTTTTCACAATTACCGACACTGCGTACGTCAGTGTCGGTAATAGTGTTATCAATTTTTCTCAGCCATTTTTTCCCGGATCGCGATGATTCGGGTGTCAAAACACGTGTCTCATTTGTGGCCAGGTCGGGTAACTCTTCGATATGCTGTTGAAGTTTGCGTCGTTGGAACGCAACGAAAGTTTACGATTTATTTTCCATATTTTTATAGTCACAGAAAATCTTTTCTTTTAAAGATTTATATTGCAGATCGCTAAGGGACCGTCCATAAATTACGTCATTTTAAAATAGGGGGGGGGGGGTCTGGTCGCTGGATGACGGTAACGATAATTCGATTAAGATGATCGGAAGGGTAGGATGATTTGGGGGGGGGGGGGGGGGGTAAAAATCAGCTAAAATCGTTGACGTAATATATGGACGGCCCCTAAACAAATATCTTGAAAAATAGTTTAATGATTTTTGTAAGCAAAGTTTGCCAAAGTAAATTAAAGCAATTCACAAATATTAATTTTCGTTGCGTTCCGAACGATGCAAACTTCAACCCCGTCTTTTCGATTTGCGTTTATCCCAGTCGAACAATCACTTTGCAACCTTGTTCGTTAGCCGTGTCCCCCGGACATGAGTATTTCCGTTCCTACAAAGACACCGATATCCCTGAGATGCAAAGCCCTCCCGCCACTGACGTTCACTGCAAAAATGTCGCTGCGGTCCTGCGGTTTTTTGAGAAAAATTCGTAAACGGTTCGCGAATTTCCGCACCGCGGAGCAACATCGCGAGTCAGCTCGCATTAATTCCTTCACGCGAATGAAAGCCAGTGAACGAGAGCCGGAAACGCAAACGTTTTATTCACAGCGTTGCGCAATTCCAGCCAATTTTTTCAAAGGCGTGTCTTCTGCACGACCGCGCGGACACAAGCAAAATACAAGATAAGCAAAGAAGAGTGAACGATTGGTGCAGCAAACAGGCAAGTGAGTGAGAGAGCGAGAGAGAGAGAGAGAGAGAGAGAGAGAGAGAGAGAGAGAGAGAGAGAGAATTTCAGCCACCGTACATACTTTTATATGGATGGTGACCGGGAGCAACAAATCGTACGTCACGCGCACTCTCTTTACCTTCTCTCTCGCTCTCCCGTATCGCAATCTTGAAAAACGAGGTCACATTTGTTTCCGCCCTACGTATGTATATAAATTATATGGATCAAGCAGCAAGAGAGAGAGAGAGAGAGAGAGAGGGAGGGAGAAGAAAAATCGAAGATCCGCTATACGCGTATAAATCTCGCGGCTCCGATATTTTCGCGTTTATTTTTCCACGCTGTACTCGCAACGTCAGACGTCGCTGCAATCAGAGATCGACAATAACAACAGCGACGTGACGGGGGATAAAAGGATTTGCAAGCCAAACAAAAAAAAAGGAGCGAAAAAAAAGTACAAGGCAATTCAGCTCGAGGAAAGAAAAGATGTTATCCGATGCTCAAGACTGTGACGTCGCGCGCGCGAAAGACGAACAAAAAACGGCCAACGAACAAAAACAAATGTATCCCCCGCCCCTCGTCCATTCTCATGCATATGGTAATAGGCTTATAGTAATGCCGCCCCGGGATGAATCACGCATTTTATCGTCCGGGGGTGTACTCACGGGGGAGAGTGTCGTAACGGGTGGAAAAAGAACAGCGAGATCCGCGATAGTGGCCCCTTAATTGAGATAACGTTGGACATTCTTTTCCGCCTCCCTCTGAAGGGCCTGAACCAAAAAATTGAATGAACGAAATATGGGAAAAACGTGCTCGTGCAAGGCTGACATCCCTTCAGAAACGGTAGGTGGGCAATATGATGGAAGTAACTGGGTAATTCCATGCGAAAATCAAGTTTCGTCGTTTAAGGCCTTATATACGCGAAAAATTTCAAAAATTTTCATTTTTTTATCATTTTTTATTCCATTAGCCTGAACGGTTGAGAATATTTTGAGCTCTACAGAATTGAAAAATTTTGTGAAGCTATTAAGGGGAGATATACACCTAGGAGCCGGAAAAAAAAGGTCATTTTTGTGAATTTTTTCAAGGTAAACTATTTGAAATTTCGGATTGGAGTTTCAATTATGTAAAAGTATATACATTCAAAAATATGTTTAATTTTCTTTATTTAAAAATATCAAAAATATACGAGAATATTGTATGATCCTTGGAGCGTCGTAAAAAAAATCTGCGTATACGGTACGCACTGGCGTTTCTTCAAAAATCATCTGAAAAAAAAAACCAAAAAGATTATTGAATTAGATACTATAATCTAGTACTTGTCATAGCCGATTTTGAAAATATCCATTTATGACAAAATGGCGGACGTTTGAACATAAATAGTGATTTTTGGGCTAAAAATTAGTTATTATTTGGCCTGTAAAACAAAAACTAAGTAACGGAAAAAAAAATCCTATGACAAGTACTGGATAATTGTGTATAGAATAACCACAAAAAACCTCAAGGCAATCGGTTCATTGGTTTTCGAGAAATTTTGGGTACCGATTTGAAAAACGTGGTTTTGAGAAAAACGCGTTTGAAAATTTGGGAATGAATAAATCATGAAATTTGTCAACTTACATGGAATCATCGATACCAGGCCCATAGTGTAGGTCTTCTACGGTCGACGGAATGTTCATAGCTTCTAAATCCTCGACCTCGACCATCTAGGTGCATATCTCTCCTTAAGGCCTTATGTACGCGAAAAATTTCAAATTTTTTTATTATTATTTTTTATTACATTAGCCTGAACGGTTAGGAATATTTTAAGCTTTACAGAATTGAAAAATTCTGTAAGGCTATCAAATGAGGTAAGATTGCATTTGTAATAGATACCGCGCGGCGCGCCCGACCGCCAACTTGAAAGTCGTTTTTCCACGATTCACTTTTTCGAACCTTGTGAAAGTTCTAACTCTTGAAGGAAGGTTAAGATAGTTCCTCTGCGAAAATCTCAACCAAAAGTTTACATACCATGTTCATGTTTAAAAGATTGATAATTGGTTTAATTAGTAATGAATAAAATGTAGTTTTTAATTTTATTCATTACTAATTAAACCAATTATCAATCTTTACTCGGTACTAGTAGATAATACGATGGATATCATTTATTGCCGTAAAATATATTTTGTATTGTGTTTTTGATCGACCATTGCCAGTAAACTCTTTGCCGGGACTGTCCAGGCTTTGCACCAAAATTGTGAAGGCTTGTCGTGGTTATATCTTGGAAAGTAGATGGTGAATCATGCTCATTTTTTTCACATTATTCGTGATATCTTACTGTAGCTTATCCTCGTTTTCCATCAATTTCTTAATTTTAGTTTTGACAGTAGAATTAATGATGCTCTGTTTGCCCATCATAACGCATTAGTTACGTGTAAACCAAGCCAACTTTAAGTGTAAATATCTCAGGTTTGGCGTGGTCAAACTAATTCAAATTGCACAGATGTTTGGATAATGTATTAAATAACGTATATGTCAAATTTCAACCATTTCTTAATTCAACTCTTCTGTGGAGGTACTACCTTAAGATCGCTTTGAAATTTTTACAACATATTCTTAGTATCATCACCTATCGTGTGGCGCACAGAAACAAAAATTTCAATGAGACAAAAAAATATAAAAAATAAAGTACCGACAGAAAATTGAGTAAAAAAATGTTAAGTTTCGAATTTTTATTATAACAATTTTTTTTAATAATATTGTTGGTTCACACTGAATATACATTCATTATGCAATTATAAATATGTTAATTGTTTTCAGACACCCACATCGATGCCGAGAACTTTCACCATGAACGCGCGCGCAAAAAAAATACATTGCTTTATTATGTTATATCTCCGCCATTGGTTAATATTTTCGATTTTCTTTTACATATACTTAACCATGTGCATAAATTATCTGTAAAAAAAATCACTATATGCGTCATTTTTTTTTAACCGCGTCTAGAAAAGTACCTTCGAAAATCGGAGAAACCGCGTATATAAGGCCTCAAGTAAGCGCAAAACATTTGGCAAAGATCTGCAAAGTCGAAGGAAACAAATTTCGTATCCGTATGGGACGACCTAATGGAAAGGAACAATTTCGGAAGAGGGCCTTACGATTCTACTTGTTCTACCTTTGGGTTTAAAAATCCGAAGTTATTCATGAACGTATAGCCGCTACTTTCAACTAAAATCATCGCGATCACTGTAAAATAATTATCGGGCTACATTTACCTAGGTGGATCAAAAAATGTCGTTTTCCAAAAATTATTTTATTCAATAGTATCACCTTCCAGCTATATTCCCTAAAACCGTCGTTGAAATATTCCTAAATTTGAATGAGCTACTATTTTTAAAGTTGGAACGAAGGTTTTTTTTTCGATTGCAACTAATTTTAAACAAAAAATTGAACTATTTCGCATACAACTCTGCCAAAAACTGCTCAAATTTCGATTTTTTCAAAATTCTTTGTTCAAGCACGAGCTATACTTAGCTACTAACAGAGAAATTTTAGTTTTTTAATTTCAGATAAAGCTGTCATGAGTTATCCTCACCACCACTAGGATACTTTGTTAGGGGTCTCCGGAAACCAGGTCCCACCGTCAGAATTTCCCACATTTTCGGAAGAATTTTTTTTTAATATTGCTGAAATGTTGCTCTTTTATGTGCTCAACATTTTCAATAAAATAATTTATATATTATAATTTTAAAAAATAGAGAGAATGTGCTTTTTTGGCTTCGAAACCCACGTCACACCTTAAACGCGTTTTTCTCGAAACACTGTTTTTAAAGTCGGTGGACAAAATATCTCGAAAACCACTCGATGGATTGTTTCCGTATTCAGAGGAGATACGATGACAAACATTTAAAGGTCGTTGACGATCTCACTTTCTTAAAATCGATTTTCATTTTTTAATAGTCACCCAAAAATTACGACTTTTGTCATAGATTTTATGTGCTCGAGTTTCAATTCATCGCCACGTTGTTAATAGAAATTGATTTTAAAAATCAACGATCGTCAACGACTCGTATTTATTGTTAACTTGAATAATCCGTTTAGTTGTTCAATTTCAGATGGACCGTTTAACCTGGAGAGTGTCCACCGCTAAACGTCGCGAGAAAAAGTCATCATCTGCCGGCGGCCATGTTTTTGTTGTTTTTCCGTATTTTTGGCGATTTTTTTTCAAAAAGGCTCTCAATATATGAATCTTTGTGTTAAAAAAAGTGTGTTTCTTTTTTACCAACTGGTTCCCAGAATTTATTTCGGAATTTGGCCATTTTTTCGGTCCTCTAGGTAGATGTAGCTCCTTAATTGTCAAAAAAAAATAGTAAAATTTTTCATTCGACAAGATTCTGTCTGTAAGACTTTCGACTCTGCGGTTCAAAGTGAGGAACGTTCACAGTGTCGTCATCCTCGTCACGACAGAGAGTCCTTTATTCTTACTAACCCGTCGGTTTAAAAATCTGCACGAATTTATTAAAGTAGTCCCCCGTCAGAACTGTCAACCAAAGTCATTGCTATTACTGTAAAATAAATAATTACGGAAAGAGAGTCAAGTTTGTCATTCGACAAGATTCTGCCTGCCGAACTTTCGATTTTGCTGTTCAAACTTAGGAACGTCCATAGTGTCATCAGTCCGTCACGACAGAGAGTCCGTTATTCTTGGTAATCCATCGATTTAAAAATCTGCAATAATTCATGAAAGTAGCCTCCTACCAGTGCTTTCAACCAATTTTATTGCCATTGCGGTCAAATAATTAACTACGTCCATAGTGTCGTCATCAGTCCGTCACGACAGAGAGTCCTTTATTCTTGGTAACCCATGGATTTAAAAATCTGCAATAATTCATGAAAGTAGCCTCCCACCGGTACTTTCAACCAATGTTATTGCCATTACGGTCAAATAATTAACAAAACAAAAATAGGGTTCGTCATTCAACACGATTCTGTCTGGCACAATTTTCGACACTGCTGTCCGAAATTTTTTTACGTTCCGAATGCAGATGATAGTATTCGTAAACTAGCCCTCTCCCACAAACAAATGAGCAAACTTTCCGAAAATAATCATTTTCTCAGTCCCTATTACAATTCTGCCAGCAGCTGACGAGCTGCGTGAGCCTTCTATGCATTCAGTGCAAATTCAAAAACAGCTTTTCTTTCAGCTCACCGACAGTCTAGCCGTCACCCAAGTCATACAA
>OY723390.1:41386217-41556356 GCA_963210295.1 Ophion ellenae | reverse complement strand
ATAAAAAAAAGAGAGAAATAGGCTCAGAAGACAATACATTTAATCTTCAAGGCTAGATTGTACGTTGAGGGATTATACCAGTGTGAACGCTGAAAATTTGGGTGATTTTCGGGAATTTTTTGGAAGAAAAGTACTCAATCAAATGTTTCGGAAAATTAAGAATATACTTGGCTACGTTTAACCTATATGGCATAATTTTTTCATAGAAAAATATTGAGATCCAAGCGACTTATTTTTTTTGGCGCCTTCGGAGGCACCAAAAAAAAAGTTCCTCCACTGCTGACATGATTCCGGCGGATTGAGTAGCTGAAACCGAAAAAGGAAAAAAATGTCGTTAAACTAGAAGGTATTTCCTGTACAATGACGTAGGATTTTCGAAAAATATCAAAATCTAACAAAATGGCGTAGTTATGAAAAAAAGTCTGCTTTCTTGCCTACAAAATGGTCGTTTTTTTCAATGCCAAATCGTCAATTTTCATCCAATCAAAAATATCCTACGTCATTGTAGAGTAAATATATTCAAGAGTACTCAGTTCAAATTTCAAGTCAATCGGATAATTGCTCTTTGAGTTACAGTGTCAGCAAATTTGAAAAATCTCATTTCGAGAAAAACGCGTTTAAAGATTTAACTATCGATTGTTGCAAGATAAAATGATTAAAGATACGGCCTTGACATTTTTACAGGATATTCTTGGAAGTATAAACCGTCGAAAAGGCAAAAAAATCGCTTTTTTTAAGTGCCACACTGGTATAGCCCCTTAAATCTGCTTTAAATTGAAGATGGGTGACAGCTCGGCCGGACACTGGCTTGCGATCATGTATCGACCCAGGCTTTACCTAGTTTGCCCGTGCCCTCGTGCTGATACGACACCCCGGTGCTTCGGAAAATACTGGGTGCGAGCAACTCCTCGAGGGCGTCGCCCCAGGAACCGGAAGTAGCATGACAGGTGCGGGACGAGTTGCGAATGGGCACGGGATCGTAAAAGTCCGGCACTTACCAGGCAACATTGCGATAAAAATATATTGTTACAATAAAAATTGATGTTCCTTCACTTCGCCTCTTTTTTCACGACCCTTAGTATTGTTTCACTCTCCCGATTAATTCCGGTGGGAGTAGACAAATTTTGAGGCCCGTTCGATTCGGCGAGGTCGAAGCTCGCATCGTTGGAGGGAAATGCAAATGAATATTTCTGAATCCCTTCAATTTATTTTGACATTTTTTGCGGTCAAAAATGTCGCAATAATTTTGTATACTTGTTTAGCGATCTACTGTACAAGTACACAAAAAAGATCTTTGATAATAATACAAATGGTGAGATTAAAATGTAGAAAAGAACTTTCGTCGTGCTCCAACGATGCAAACTTCAGCATCAATTGATTCGGCAAGCAGTAGCTTTTTCTTTCCGCCCCATCACGAGGCTAATCATTCGAAACGCCGACGAAAAACCAAAATCCTCGACAGGAAAATTCGTTATCAAGCCTCTCTACAATAAGATTGAACCTTGCATCGTTGGAATGAAATTTCTTTTGGCAAATCGTCACGAAAATGCCTCAATCATTTTTTAAATCGCTCATTTGGAAATATCGTTTTCGAATCTGCCAAAGCAATATTTTGTAAAATAACGAAAATGCGAAAATAAAAATATGAAAAAGAATTTCCGTTGCGTTCCAAAGTTACAAACTGCAAGACCATTATTTTCAGTAGAATACCGGATGAAGGTCTTCGGGTGGGAAGAGGGGGGAGGGGTGGGAAGTGAAGGAGGTGAGGATCGAAACAAATCGGTACATGAGGCATAAAGGACCGCGGCAAATCAAGTCCACGTTGAAAGAAAAAAGGAAAACAAAGAAAAAACCAAAAAGGGGTGGTTTTTGGGTTGCTATTACGCGGGGTAGGCCGCACAACAAATCATGCGAGATCGGCCCCTGTATAAACCGTGTGATAAATGGAGAAGCGTTGTTACTCCCGGTAATTGCCTCTCGTCTCTCATTCGTAACTTTTTCGCGGGCCTCGTCCTCGTCCACTTGTCTTTTTCCCCTTCGCCCGTCAGGACGAAGCCGCGGAAGACGCGCGGAAAACGAAAAGGGAACCGGATGAGAGGCGGACGAAAAAAACGCACACGGAAAAAGCGCGTAAAATAGATCACTACCCCCCCCCCCCCCCCCCCCCCCCCCCCCACCGACCAACGGCCTCGCATTCCGTTGACAGCCTTAATATCATTTCCGCCGAGCTCTTATTTTATTTTCATTTTTTTTCGTTACTTTCTTTCTCCATCACTTTTTCGGATCACCCGTGGCTGCTATGGCTCGGAACAATTGATTTAACCCTGCGCGGCAGGCTATTATCGAAATTAGACTCGCGAGGGAACGAGAAGGGATGGCGAAGGAAGGAGGGCGGGGGGAGGGGAGGAGCGATGACGAGTGTGAACCGAGCGATGCGAGAAGAATCCCGAAGCAAGCCACCCTCACCGGCGCGAGGTGTGATGGATGAGAAAAGATGAGAATCGAGACGGTGTATTATCAGTATAGCTAAGTACCGTGCTCACTCCCATCAGTATCTCTCGCATTCTCGCTCACTCCCATCAGTCTCTTTCACCCCCCCCCCCCTCTCATTCACTCTCACTCTCTCGCTCTCAATTCCTCATTCAGCTTTCGCGATACCGAATACCAAAAGCGTACCAAGGGGATGAAGCTGGAGCATATGTCGTCGCAGCTTGTTATGAACACGGCTCGTTCGCAAAGTCATGACAATTAGACGCAATCTGTTATTGCCTTGGCTTTCCGAAATCCCTCTGTTTCCAACTTGATATATATGTTACCGGCAATATGTGTAATCCGGTATTCCATAGAATGCCTGAAACGAAGGGAAAAAATCGATTTTTCAATGAAAATTTTAATTTTTGGCAGGCTGAGCGACCTCTTAATATTTTTTTACCGCTCGCAGATTTCGCGACAATTTTTTTTTCTTTAGAGAAGATAATTGGATGGTGAGAAAAATGAAAAAGAAAGAGCTCGAATTTGTGTCACCCCAATATATGTATGCATGCATATGTATGCACACACACACACACACACATTGAAAATGATGTTCTCACTTGAAAACTATGAACTTTATCAAAAAATTTTTTCAACAAACGTTTTTAGTTTTCAGCTGACAAATTTTTCGGCAATAAAAAAAAGTTATGTTTCCGTTTGAAAAGAACATGTCAGCCTTTGTAACGCCGCCATTTTGAATTTTGGCTCCTCAAATAAATTTTTTTCAAACGTTCCCCTTCAATCCCTAGAAGTTTTGTTCCACACAATAGTTCGTCCGAGCAATATTTTTCGAGAAAATTCAGGTGTAAGATTAAAATGGGACACCCTGTATATATATATATATATATATATATATATGCAGAGTGAGGCACATAAAGTGTTACAGAGCAAAAGCACTCAAACTATTGATCAGATCCAAAAATGTTTCAGACAAAAGTTTGAGTGTTCGAGAAGGCCGTCATACTGTACCACCCTATTTTTTTTATCGGTGGAGGCGCTGAAGCTACGTCAAGGTCAACTCCACTTTTTTAAATAGAACCAGGTATTTTTTTTCCATGACATTATTACCGGTTTTAAGACGAATTCAGCGACCTACAACACAAGTATGAAAATAGTCGAAAAATCGAAAAACATCGGAACAATCACTTTCAAAGGGTTCACTAACCCTTGCTTGGGTCTACCTACAGAAGATGCTCAAAGATCTTGTGGAGCACCTCAAGCAGCATAAAAAACATTAGGGGGTCAAAGTCGTTCAAGGTCATTCAAGGTCACCTATTAAAATGAAATTCAAATCTAAATATCTTGGATCACTACCAAATATTCGGTGATTTTTTATGCGGCTTGAGGTGCTCCACAAGATGGTTGAAAAAGAATGTACCATACGATTTAAAAACGTGGAGGTGGCCATCACTGTGCGTCAGCGCCTCCACCGAAATAAAAAAAATTGGTCGCAGTTGATGACCCTCTTCACACCGTACAACTTTTGCCTGGAATATTTTTTTGTGACGTCGATAATTACCGAGTTATGTCGGGTGGCAGAGATAAAAGGGACACCCTGTATGTAGATTTCGATTGAAATATCGAGTTGCACTCGGAGGCACGAGGACTTGCAGGATTACTCACCCACGCACAAAAACTCACACACACAAGGGCGCACAGGTGGACTGGTGGAGGAAATAAAGGGTGAGCTTAGTGTACCTCGGGAATTGCAACGACCCGCGGCGAGGTTTGTGCGCTGGAAATCTAGAGAGATCGGAGATTGAATATTCTCGCGAAAACACTGATTGGTCGCCCGAGGGCCTCTTCATCCCTCGATATATAACCTTCCTCTTTATCCCGATTTTCACGTCCCATCAATCCCTCACGTTGCACCGATGCCTCAAACAATACTGTCTCCCCCCGTTAACAATGCAATCGCGACGGAATGGATTTGTTCTTATCGCTATCCATATATATAAATTTGATTTTATTTAAAAATAATTATTGCCCATATATCTCATTATGTGTATATATATATATATATATATACATATATATATATATATGTATACATACAGGGTGGCCGGAACATTGACGTTCAAAAATAAAATTTAGGTCCCTTGTATCGTGGGGTATCCGAATCACCCCCATGTATGTTCCGCGACTTTTCATAGTTTTCGAGTTATGAATTTTTTTCTGAATTTTTGAAATTTTTCGACCTGACCAATTTAAAAAAATCCAAAAAAAAGTAGAAGACTTTGTCGAGATTTTTTTTTTTGCAACTGAATCTTCATGAGTAGTACTTTTATGCATAAAATAATCAGCTTCGTAACTGTGATGAAAGTTATGAAAATGTTGGTCTAAAGTGAAAAATTTACGTTCGGTAAATTATAACTTAAATGTTCAACTTTAAATAAAAAATGTAAACAGGTGACTTCATGGTTCCTAAGTAGGCCTCAAGAATGCGCCAGACTCTCAGCTTTCATAATCATTGAAAAGAAGTAGTACTTAATACGGCTACTTTGGCTAAAATCGGCCTTCAAAGACAGCGAGGTGGAAAAATCTTAAAATTAGCCATCTGATTGAAAAAAAATGGCCATTTTCTCGTTCCTAAGGTTAATTAATGATAAGAATACTGGAGACTAACCAACAAATAGCTTCAGAGGTTGGGTAAGAAAAGTTTTAAGTAAGAAGTGGTTTTGTTAATAAAACACAGATGATAATGTAAAAAAAAGTAATTTATTTTTAACATTTAGAAAAGGTTTTCAAAGTGGCCACCTCCAGCAGCAGTACACATTCTACACCTACGTAAGAAATTGTCTGTCAATCGTCTAAGGTCAAATTTAGCCAAAGTAGCCCTATTAAGTACTACTTCTTTTTTTTAATGATTATGAAAGCTGAGAGTCTGGCGCATTCTTGAGGCCTAATTAGGAACCATGAAGTCACCTGTTTAGATTTTTAATTTAAAGTTAAAAATTTAAGTCATAATTTACCGAACGTAAATTGTTCACTTTAGACCAACATTTTCATAACTTTCATCACAGTTACGAAGCTGATTATTTTATGCATAAGAGTACTACTCATGAAGATTCAGTTGCAAAAAAATCTCGGCAGTCTTCTACTTTAAAAAAAAAAAATTTTAATTGGTCAGGTCGAAAATTCTCAAAAATTCAGAAAAAAAATTCATAACTCGAAAACTATGAAAAGTCGCGGAACATACATGGGGGTGATTCGGATACCCCACGATACAAGGGACCTACATTTTATTTTTGGACGTCAATGTTCCGGCCATCCTGTATATACATGGAAAATAATATTTAAAGCCCGTTATGTAAACGCAACGTTGGCTTCCGGGACATCCGGTAATTTTGAAAACAGACGTTGAAATTTCAATTCGCCTACCGCGTAAAGCCAATATTTCGAAACGTTCGTGTTTGTTTGTCGGGCCACGTGACATGAGAATCAATGTGATGGGAAAGGATTAAAACTAATTGGTCCGTTAATTTGGCGGATAAAAAACGGGGGCCGGTATCACTCGACGATGGGCCACCTACACGGGGCTAACGCCTTCGGGGTCGTTTAGGTTTTTTTTTTTTTTGTACGAGGAAGAAGTTTCCGTATAGGCGTGTTTGGCTCCCGCATGTGTCGCCTTCCCACGCTGCTCGGAGGCTGGAAAATTCATTCCACGACCTCGTTAATTTTTCGCTTTGCGTCACTCCATTGTTAGTACGCGAACGGTATGGGTTTTTATTTTATCTGTGTATGGGTGTGATTTTTCCGCTCTAACTCTCTGTCGTACTTTTTATTGGCCTCTCCGAGGCGCGAGATTTGAGACGGTCGGACGTGAGCCTATTCTTCTAGACTCCTGTTTTTCATGCATGCATTGTGCAGTCGTAAACCCGACGAGCATTCGCGTTTTAATGATTTTGATCTGCTCAGAGGCAGAGCACGAGAGAGTAGAGAAATAAAGAAAGGAGGAAACAGGAATTTGCCAAAGCTGCTTGCATGCTTTTTACATTGTGAAATATGTCAGGAGATTTTACGAGCTTGTTGCCATTTGCAAAGGGCCCCTGCAAAGTAGAGAGATCGAGGGAAACGACCAGAAAATAAGTCGTCGCAAAAAAATTCGGTACATCTAAATCGGAGGGAGGACAAATCGGAAGTTTTCGCAATTGACCGATGTTGGATGGAATATACGTGAAAGGGTTGTAGGACATGTTTTCCACTAGCAAATAACCCAGTAATGCTTTGTGCAAAAGTGAACCGTCTTCGAAGATATTATTTTTGCTGTTATTTTTTTTTAAGTAAGTGCAACCTTAAAAAATGAAGTGAAAGAAAGCGTTTGTATGAAATCAAAGTTTTTAATTATTTGTACTTTGTGGACGCAGTAGCAAAGAATTATCAACAATAAAGTGAGAATAATTATTACACTTGCAGACTTTTGGACTCCTAATTGAAAAATGGTTGCAGATTATTCTTATTTCATTATTGATAACTCATTGTTACTGTGTCCTCAAACTGTAGATAATAAAAATAGTTGATTCCATACAACAGTTTTTTTTAATTAATTTTTTAAGTTATCCACCCCTCGCTTAGAGTATAATAATAATATCTTGAAAATGATTGACTTGTGCTTAACGCATTACTGGCTTATTTGATAGGGGACAACATGAACTACAACCTTTTCACGGGATCGTCACCGATAACCAATAGCCCTGTGTACTAGGAGAAAAATCCAGACGGACTAAAAACTCCGCAATGATTTTCCATCAATCTTCCAAAGGGTTGCACCCATCTGCCTCTTCCTCAAACGTGAACGAAATCGCGAATGAGGATCAATTTTGCATCGTTGGAATGCAACGAAAGTCATTATTTTTTAATAGCTTCAATTTATTTTGGCATATAGCTACGAAAATCCGGCAAAGATTTTTTAAATTACTAATTAAGAAATCTATTATCTAAGTCTTGGAAAAAATATTTTGTAGAAGGATTAAAATGAGGAATCAAAATATACGAATTGTCCTTGCACTCTGACGATGCAAACTTGAATACCATAAAAAATTCTGCTCCATCTTCGTAATATACATAAACATGCCTTTCCACGATTTGACGTACAAAAAATTTCATTTCTCCAGATCTTACGAAAAGCTCGTTTACTACGATGTTGAATTATGCATCGTTGGAATGCATTAAAAAATAATTTCGTCGAATCGCCAACATTTTTTTTTCAGCAGATTTCGTCTGCAAAGATCTTTCGGATGTTTTGAAACCCCATTTGCAACTTCAAATAGGTCTGAAATGTGGAACGTTGCGACACAACGGTCTCATTTTATTAATTTTCCTTCCATTTTTCAATTTTCTATAACTTCTCGCACATTTCAGCTCTAGTTTCTTAAAAAAATATCGTAAAGTAAATTACTCACGTTTTGAACCACCACGATCGAAACCCACCGTTATGGTGGGGGGGTGAAAGTTGAGAAAAAAATCCCATCTCTCGCGGATTAGAGATAATAAATTTTTTATTAGCGTTATTTGTACCGTGGGCCGAAAAGAGACCTCCAAAGAAAAAACCAACGATTTTAATTCTCCAGTAACCACCCTCCACTACCATGGGTGAAAGTTGAAAAAAATCCTATCTCTCGCGGGTTAAACATAATCATTTTTTTCCATTGGCGTTATTTATACCGTTGCCCGAAACGAGACACTCCAAAAAATACGGACGATTTTGATACTCCGGAACCCTCCCTTACCGGGGGGGAGAAAACTAGTTAGGGAAAGAGTGAAAAAAGTTTGGATTGCCTATACTATTCAGTTTTGCTAGAAACGTTCAGTAAAGACAGAATAATCTTCCGTGAAAAATATTTGTTCCCTATAATAAGAAGACATATGGCAACACCGCAGAACAGTATTGTTCAATATTTCGAGAAAACAAATTATCGTGTTCCTAGAGTTAAAAACTTTTATCATAAAAAAAAAGATTTGCGGTATAAATATTAATATTTTACATTGTTTATGTTATCTTCATTAACAAATAAAAATGTTGGTTAATTCATAACCAATTGAAAACATTGTTCGATTAAAAATTACTTCCAAATAAAAATTTGTGTTGCAGTATTGTTTTAAATATGCCGCGCAAACTCACGTCATTGGACACGTGGAACGCTGCGGTATTGCCTTCTTATTATAGGGAACAAATATTTTTTACGGGAATTATTCCGTCTAAATTTCGTATTTAATTATCCACATAAGAATTTTAATGGAACGGTGACCCACGATAAACGCTCTGCGTATGCCAATGCACCTTTGAAGGGGCGCCCTACTAAGCCCTTTCGTATCCTTGTCCCAATGTTTCCAGCGCGAATATAACCGCGCGAGGGCTTCGCCACCGCGCAAAAAATCGCCCCAACCGCTCACAAACAAAGGGTCCACGCATAATATTTCCGCCGAGAAACGAAGAAAGCAAAAAGTAAAAGGACAAACCAAAAAAAGAGGAAAATAAAAACAATAACAAGCTCGAGTATTTTATCCGTGTGCTTCGTTTGCGGTTTGCCAGCGTATACTCGACTGCGGTCTGGCCTATATGTTTAGCGAGGCAGATAGAATTATTTTCTCGGCGAATAGCGGGGAAAAAAAGAAGAAAAAAAAAGAAATGGAAAAAGACCGGGGGAGGAAAAACAGAAAGCAGCAACGAGGCGCGCACGCGAAATCCCGGTCACCCGACGATATCCGGGACTTGGTAGAGGGCTGCGAGGGAGGCTTTTCGAAAGCGCAGGATGAAAGAGGAAGGGCGAGGAGGGAGAAAAGGGCCGGCGGGGGCGGGTGCTCACACTACCTCGTTTTCTGGGTCAGGTGCATACACGTGCACCCGGGCGATGGAAAGTGACTCGAAGAACATCAAAATAACATCAATTCGAGGCTGTTTCATTGCGCCTTTTTCGTTTGTTGGCCCATCCGCGATTTTTTTCTCGCTCTCGCTTTTTTTTACTTTTTTTTTATTATTGTTTTTGCCGTCTCCATTGTCATTGTGTGAAACGAGAAATCGTCAACAACCGTCACGGAGAGCGTCATTCCGGTCCTCCACACTCGCGTCTGTGTATGCGGCGCAGTGTTTTTTTCCTTTTTCCCTCCACCACTTTATTCCATTTATTTTTTCAACCGGCCGTTTCGAGCCCTTTCGAGCCCTTCGTGCGCTTTGCATAGACGAGGATCCGGCGGCAAATGCAAGCAATTGCAATTTACTTTGCCCGCCTGTGTGAGAGAGTACGATTTTTTTGTGATTCTTTTATGGCCCCGTTGTACTCTTCGTTGTTGTTGTTGGTGGTGGTGGTGATGGTTTTGGTCGTGATCGTAGAGGTTCGCTTGACATCTTCTGTTTTCAAATGACAGCAACAGGACAAAATGTTTATACCGAGCAGACCACCTCCTCTCTCTCTCTCTCTCTCTCTCTCTCGATCTCTCTCTCTCTCTCTCTCTCTCTCACGCGACAGTTCTGGTATATAAAAAAAGTCGAGAAAAACTAATGAAAAAAGAAAATAAAACAAAACGAGCACGAACATTCGCGTGGCATTGTATTTCCCGGGCTCGCCAGTGACGAAAGCGTCGCGCTCAATGCCTTCGGTTAGGCGCGTCGCGATTGAAAAAAAAAGGATACACATATGGGAGAAGAATAAAGAGAAAATTGAAAAATTGGAAATTGAAAAGGGCATGGGTTTGATCAGAACGGGCGTATGCATTTTATTATTTTTTTTTTTTTCATTTGATTTCTACAGTGCTGCATGAAACTGTCCAATCGCAGTTCACCGTTTTTTTTTCGTCGAGCCAACAAATTATTTTCTTTTTCCGCAATTCGGTTGGCGAAGGAAAATATGTCGGAAAAGAGAAGAAGTTGTTTTTTTCGAACCAATGGCTATTAGCTCGATTCAAAAACGAATGAAACATTCCACTTGTTTTTTATTTATATTTTTTATAATAACTAAAATGTTGTACGGGAATCGTTGATTGCAGCTCATACTGCATCCCAGCCTATGAGGGTGGGCCCCGAAAGTGAAAAATCGTTGTCGATTTTTACGTAGCTATTCGTAGGCTCTAGGTATATAAAACGCGAATAAATAAGATGAGAATCTCTTTACCCGCCGGGGATATTCATTTTATTCACTTTTAGCCCCCCATAAGCATGTGGGTTGCGGCCTCAATTTTTTCGTCGTTTTGTATTGCTTCTGCATATAAGGTACCTGGGGATAATAAGGCCTAACGAACGTAAATCGGATTTCGAATCAGCGCTTTCGCTCAAGGCTGCACACGCAGGCGCAGAACGCACGATCCCATGTAGAGGTTGCCATGAGTTGCCCAATGTTACGATCAGGCCAATATTGGGACCATCGTATAAGCCAACAAAAGGGAAATAATATTGGCTCATTACTGTTCCGCTCCAAACTGAAAACTGGCACAATATCGGCCCATCTCAAAAGCCTGTCCTGGCCCATCTTTAAAAACTAATAAATAGCCGTGATAGTTAAACTAAATTTGCCAATTTAAAAACTGGCGATACTAAAATACTGACAATTCCATTGGCCCAATATTGTCCCGTTATAAATTGAAAACCAGCACAATATCGGCCCATCGTTTAAAACCAATAAATAGCCGTGATGGTTGAACTATATTTGCCAATTTAAAAACTGGTAATGCTAAAATACAAGCAATTACATTGGCCCATTGTTGTCCCGTCATGAATTGAGAACCGGCATAATATCGGCCCATTACTAAAGATTATCCTGGCCCATCTTTCAAAACCAATAAACAGCCGTGATAGTTCATCGAAATTTGCCAATTTTGAAACTGGCAATGCTAAAATACTGGAAATTACATTGAATCAATCTAAGCCCTTTATTGGCTAAGTGGGTCAGACCATACCTGCTTTCATTTTATTTAAGCTTTGGGATATTCACTATCTGTATATTGTGCCAGAATAGGCAAATAACTGGCACGTCATACATTAATCGTCTATATTTTGTAGTTCAGTTTTTGTAATCAAGTCTTGGCCTATTATTGGCATTTGTGAATAACCAACATAAGTAAGTAAAATATGCCAATTTTGAAACCTGTCATATACGCAAATCACAATTTATTTCAAGGTTATTCCATGAAATATGTATCCATAACGACCAATTTCGGGCCAATCTTGGCCCGATATAGGTTGAATATTTATCAAGCACCAAAACAAACCGAAACAAACTCACGGCCCAATATTCTAAATAGATTAACTTCTAGATAGACCAACTGTGAAGGCCCATCATAGAGCCAGTGGTCAATTTCTACATAGGCCCTTTAAGAGGTTACATAGGGCCAAGTGCAATCACCAACATTGGCGCCACAATGAATTAAATCATTGGCCCAATAATTGCCGGCTCTGTTGGCCGATATCGGGCCGTTCTTATCATTTCTACAAAGGCACCTCATTGGTAAATACTCACGGCCCAATATTCTAGAAAGGCTAACTGTGAAGACCCGTCCCAGGCCCAACGGTCAATCTCTACATGGGATGTGAGGGACCGCCGCGCGGCGCCGATAATAAAAATCGTTACGGATCAATCGTAAGTATTTCTTGTAATATTGCACTTGACTACATAAATTTGCTGTCCATTCCTCTATTATTTCATGTTTCTATTACGTTAAATATGTGAATGAGCTATCGTGGTTTAAATATTTTTTATTTCGATTTTTCCACAGACGTAGTCGATGGGTATTGAGGCCTACCAAATTCAACCGTACGCCTTATTATCCTCTCTCTTCTTGTAACAAGATTGGTCGTTTTTTAATGGATCTTTCATTACTTTTAAGATGCTACAAATGTAAATAAGGTGTGCATTTGGCTCCTGATTGATTAATTTCCATTTTTCGTGCCTACGGGAAGCTTTTACCGTATGGTTCACGGTAATTCGAGTTCGGACGATGCCGAAGACAATGTGCCGCTCACTCGGCTCAGAGCGGCATTTCGTCAACTTTTGCCCTCACCAGTAAAAGTTACAGAAAAAAACCTACGGTTAGGCGAAAAGCCATAAATTACAGAGGAACTCCGGTCACGAAAGCTCTGTTCAATAAAAATAATGAAGATAAGAAAAAACAAATAAAAAGACCACAACCACCAGAGGCAACCGTGGTTCACAAAAGCGAGCGAGTTGGTACCATCATGGCTGTGAAGAGGACAGGACAGCTGACATGATACAGTGCACAAAATCGCGGAAAGTGGTATCACGCGGAGTGCGTCGGTTTGTCACTTGACGATACCGCTGACTTCAAGTGCCCCGACGGCTGTTAAATGTGCGAATGTAAAGTTTGTATGCATTTCTAAAATGTAATGTATGCATTTATATGATTGTTGATCGGAAATACCAAATGTATAACATGCAGATTAATTATTCAAGTACGGTAAAGCCGTAGGCCTTATTATCGCACCATAATAAGAGAAGGCCTATTGGCGAGGTTTTTAAAAACATTCAATTTTGTTTTTGTTTACGGTGGAAGTTGCCATTTTTTGTTTATATTTCATAATTATCGATACAAAAGTTCGAATATCATCAAAAACCGTTGATTAATGTGAATATTTTTCATTTTATCTTAAATCTTATTGCCCGCAGGTATTTTATTTTCGTGTCGAAATATTCACAAAAACGTTTGATAATAATTAAAAAGAAATGTCTTTGCAATGCAACGATGCAAAGTTTAGAACATACTATACATATTTAACGGTAAACAAATTGCACAATTATATATACAGGGTGTCCCTCTTATCTCTGCCACCCGAAATAACTCGGTAATTATCGACGTAACGAAAAAACGTTCGAGACAAAAGTTGTACGGTGTAAAGGGGGCCGTCAAATGCGACCAATTCTTTTTTTATTTCGTTGGAGGCGCTGACGCACAGTGAAGGTCACCTCCACTTTTTAAAATGGAATGGTATATTTTTTCAACCATCTTGTGGAGCACCTCAAGCCGCATAAAAAACATCAGGGGTTCAAAGTCGTTCAAGGTCATTCAAGGTCACCTATTTAGATTCGTATCATCGATACTGACCTTGAATGACCTTGAACGGCTTTGACCCCTAATGTTTTTTATGCGGCTTGAGGTGCTCCACAAGATAAAAGGAAAAGTACCATTCCATTTAAAAAAGTGCAGGTGAACTTCACTGTGCGTCAGCGCCTCCACGGAAATTTATAAAAATGGTCGCTTTTTATGGCCCCCTTCACAGCGTACAACTTTTGTCTGGAACATTTTTGTGTGACGTCGATAATTGCCGAGTTATTTCAGGTGGCAGAGATAGGAGGGATACCCTGTATACGTTTACCGACCGGAATGAAGGATCAAGAGTTAAGTGAGACTCACCGTTACTGATGACAGCGAAGGCGACGATACCGAGGAGCCGGCACGCCGAGCCGAACACCAACATCTTCGTAGCTTGTCTCGTCTTTTTGCCGCTTGTTACTGCACCCTTACATAATACCTCCCCGTCGTGCGTCCGACTGAATGGGCGAGCTGCAACGAAACGAGGTGACATTCATCAAAATTCATATCCCAGGCAAAAAAAAAGCGCGAAAACCAAAAATAAAGAAGAGGCGAACTAGAAACTGGATAAATAAATAAAGGGCTTCGGAGTCCTTTGATCGAGAAAAAAGTCAGGGGGATGACAGCGAATGACACTCTTGGGGTATTCATGTGCTTAAAAGTTGAGTTGACCTCTACTGTTTTTCATCGGGGAGATTTATTCGGGGGGTATGAGGAAGGAGAGAGATGAAGCAGGAGAGAGAGAGGGGGAGGGAGAGAGAGAGAGAAAGCGAAAGATAGGGATAGAGAGAAAGAGATATATAGAGAGAGAATGTGACAAAGAGCGAGGGAGAGAGCGGGACGGAGGTAGTGAGGCTGACGAAGAGAAGAACGGGGAGGGAGGGATTATGAAAGAGAGGAGAGGTTAGTGCTCCGGAGGCGAACTACTTTCGCGTTTTATCGAGCGGCCAAAGGGAGCACAGAGAGAGAGAAAGGGAGAATGAGAGAGAGAGAGAGAGAGAGAGAAAATAACTACACATAGGGAAAAAGAGAGCACACACAGAAAGGACAGCGACAGAGAATTCCATAAACACACTCACACACACACACATCAATTCTTTGTCTCACACTCGAGTGAGACAAAGTTACTTCCCCAAACTCTTTCGGTGTTTCACCCTTGCATCGTGCTCATTTTCTCCTCCGCGGTAAAGAACAGTTCTCGTATTCCCTCTCTCGCTCCTACCATATGCGCTTCGACGTGTCGTTCAATTCGCCCATACATCGTGATCCACCAATAATTATATATATATATACTAGAGAGAGAAACCCAGGATGAGGGTAGAAAAGAGAATTTATCCGCGAAAAAATCCACCCTGAGGCTTCGCCGTTCCATTTCTTTTTATCTCGTTGTTTTTTCCTCGATCGCTTTCTACTCGCGGTCGCCTTCCGTCTCTCCTCGTTTTATCCTAGTTTCGCGTTTCTCTATCCTACTCCTCTTCTCTTACCCTCCCTTTTTCGCATTGCCCTGACCGAGGAGACGCCATTTATTCAAATCAAACTCAATGTCCTCGACGAGCTTTGAGACGTCTTTAGCGAAACGGGAGAATCTCCCTTATTTCTCTCTCGTCATATATATAGACAGGCACAAGCGCGCGCGTGTGTGTGTAGCCCGCCATTCTCCGTGTGTTTTAGCTTTCAGCACTTCAACCCTCTATATATCCAAGGAAAACCAAGGAAACGACGTGGTGGCTCTTGCAAGAGCCTCTCTCTCTCTCTCTCTCTCTCTCTCTCTCTCTCTTTCTTCCTCTTCGGCAACTTCAAACTACATCCCTCGTCAACGCCACTAACGCCCCATTTGCAACGCCAATCTAGCTTTACTTCTAACGCACGCGTCTACGCCGCACGGAAGTACATTTTCATACGGAATCATAAAGAAAACACGCAGATTTACCATATGTACCATTCATGTATTAGATATAAAACCGCCCTACTGTATCGGAACCCTTCCTCCCACCATGGATACTGGTGCTATGTATGCAATAGCCAGATGCATTGACATCATTGATGAAAGGATCTAAAGCCGCTATGACCAACAATTTAACGGTGACCGCCAAAAGCCCAATAGTAAAAACGTATCTGCTTGAAACATCAAGTATCCGCTTGAAACACTTGTTTTTTATTTTTGTACCACTACCTAAAGCTTATTTTTGTACCACTACCATGTACTTGCTAACATTAAGCATCAGATGACAATCCAACGTAAGATCATTATTGGTGAATAATATAAAACGCAAAAACCGGAATTACCGGATAAACTTGGGTCCACTATAATAGCCTGGTTGACTTTCGCGCGCTTTGAGCAGCTGGCCGCCATTTTGAAAACCGAGGAAAAGCGATCAACACTTGTGATCACCGCTCCACTATGGACATAAAACTGGCAAGTCACGCGAAAGGTAAAACGTACCTTTCTCCCAACTTAAACACTTGTTACACCTATTGTGAGCTAGCTCACAGTAGGCGTGACAGGTAGTCGAGTCAAAATTTTGAGCCTATTTCGAAAGCCTTTCAGTCCATTCCAGCCTAGTTTGAAGTGTTCTGATTTCACTTGAACATCACCAGTGTCACTCAAATTGAACATCAACAGTGTCACTCAAATCAACGTTTGTAGTAGACGCCGAGAAATGGGCAGGTAGGTTGTAGGTTCGATTCCATGTGTAGGCGAAACAATTTCTTGGAAATAACTTATTTCAGGTCAGGGAATGACGAGTTACAATAAAACATAATTGAGGTACAACCCCAATTGAATATTTTCCCTTATTTTGAATGTATGCAATATTCTCTGCATTTAGTAGACAGGCTGTGATGCTTTTGTATGCCATCAGTGTATATCTGTATGGGTAATAGCGTGTGCGAGTATACATTTGGCATTCAAGAGTAATACATCGGCATCCTACGTACAAGGAACATCACTTAAGTGACCGTCTTCGATTTTGTTGAAACTCATATATGTGATGAAGCGTTGAAAACTATCGGACACGTATCTTTTGCATCGACGGAAAAACGGTTTCAAGGGGGGGAAACGACCCCTCAAAGATAGGCATGTGATCGCTTAATTTAATTTTTGTTCGCTATTTCTATATTGGATTTTTTATCGTTTTACATCAGAAGCACTCTGGGTTTTGTTTTATTCAGATCAGTGGACGGCTTGTGGGTGAAACTGCAAAACCACCCCTCATCACGCCTTTCTTTGAGGGGCGGTTTTCTTTATCCATTATTACGCCGATAAACAAATACGTGTCTAATAGTTTTCAATACTTCATCACATATGTGAGTTTCAACAAAATCGAAGGCTGACAGTTAAGGGATGTTCCTTATTAGGGCCTTACAGTGGAGAATAGGGAAATTCGTTCCCGTCTTGGACGTTAAGTGGGAGTTCATTTTACATCAAGCTCGAAGCTATACTTAACTACCTTTGTCTCCCACCATTGTAAAGAAAAGGGTCAAAATAGGCTGAAAATTTCGACTGGGGCTATACACCATTATTTTGTTACGATTTTGTACCGGGCTAAATAGGTCCAACCTATAGCCTTAATATTTTTCTACTATATTAATATACACCCATATATATATATATATATATATATATATATATATATATATATATATATATATATATATATATATATATATATATATATATATATATATATATATATATATATATATATACACACACACATATATATTATCCTTTAACTTTTTCACTACTTAACGAAAGGTACGTCACGCGCAGAGCAAAAGCTCACAATGAGATTGAAGTTTGTGCATCGTTGGAATGCAATGAAAATTAGGTTTTCCCTATTCCGTAAATTTCTCTCACAAGGATAGGTTGCCAGGTCGATCTCTCCGATTTCGATGAAATTTGGCATGCTTGTAGAATGAGTAAAAATAGGCGACACCTACTTTTTTATATCTGCGAAACCCGATTTTTAAGGGTTGAAACGCACCCTCAAAAATTGGGGTGTTTTTCGTTTTTCATCGATAACGTTTTAACGATACGAGATATGACAAAATTGCAACAGTGTTTATTTTTTCGTGTACTATATACATTAGGGATGTGAACGATAACGTTATCGACGAAAAATAAAAAACACCCCTGTTTGCGCCGATGCGCTTCACCCCTTAAAAATCAAGTTCCGTAGATATAAAAAAATTCGTGTCACCTATTTTTACCCATTCTACAAGCATGCCGAATTTAATCGAAATCGGAGAGGTTAACCTCGCAACCTTTCCTTGTCAGCAGGTCTACCCACAAACATGTCCCAAGCATTTTTCAAGATCCTCGTTTACATACGTACAATTTCAATCTGCTAAAAAATGGATGATAATCAAAAAGAGTGAATACATTTTTATTGATCTTTGCTGCATCCCAACGATGCACACTTCAACAGCATAGCTCACAATCACTGAAACGTGGAGCTATCCGAATCGTCGGAGGGGGTGAAAACGTTCGCGCGCTACACTGAAAAAAAAATTCGTTCATCCATTCAAAATTCAGTTGGTTTAACAAAACGTATTTTTAAATACGTTCAACTTGATTTTTGATTGGCATAACAAAACAGTATAGTTGGTGGTAAAATAGTATAGTGGTGTGAACTGTAGCGTATTTAGCATGTCTGAGCAACTGTTAAAACAACAAAATTTCGCGACACCAAAATGCATTTTGCACATTCAACGATTCTTTTTTCTCAGTGTATAAGAGAAAAACGACAAGTTGCTGGCTCATTTTTATCGAAGCTTTTCCACGGCCCGAAGTAGCCAACGAGGGCCATAGTTTCGAGAGGAGGAATCACGCGAGACGTCTCCTCGATCGTACAACGTCGCACAGTCGTTCCAAACGCCGAAAAGCTGGCCAAAAATCGAAATCATCGAAAAAACGGATGGTGGTGGGTATATATAGGTTTTGGGGGTCGCTGAATCCGAATCTGAAGTTAGTTTTTCGAAAAAAAATGAGTCAAAAAGTCAAAAACAAGATGGCGGACCAAAAAATTTTTTATATCAACTTTAAACAATAAAAAATGATGTTATAAGGAGTTTTTGAGGTCGCTAAATCGAAATTTGACATCAGTTTCATAAAAAAATGCAAAACAAAGTCAAAAACAAGATGGCGGACCAAAAAAAATGATTATAATTGTAAATGATAAAACCTGTTGATTAAGGGGTTTTCGACGTCGCTGAATCAGAATTTGCCATTTAATCAACTTGGAAAAAAAATTTAATTAAGTTTTTTGAAAAAAATAATTTATTGTTTATAACAAATTCATTGTTTATAATGTCAAAATCATTGGTAGTATGTATACTCAACATTAAATAACTTAAACAAATTTTTTTTGACGATATTGGGCTTCATATAACGTAAAAATCATATTTTTAGCCATTTTTTAAAGTAAATTTTCAAATTGCATTTTCTCAATTTCGGGCAAATTCGGGCAAAAGTTATTGGCGTCATAATTTAGTGCTATGATGCCCTTACCATATGCAATTAATTTCAGCCCGGGATCTAGCGGGACTTTCGAGAAAATGAGAAAGTAAAAGTGGCATAAAAATGACGAAATTTTGTGATTTACAAACAATAATATATAAACAATGTACAATCACTTAAAATTTCAAACAAAACGTATTTTACTAACCTCAGATATCCCTCTCTTCGAAACAATTCACTTCACCATGAATAATTAACACTAACTTGTCTAAATTAAATGTTTAAGTCAGTAAACACGTGACATACACGAAATTTAACCTTAACTTCACGTCGCCACGCTGCCAACAAGTGTGTATTATTGGCATTGGTAATGCTGCGTTCTTAAAGTACAGGTACCAACCTAACATATGGCACACAAAAAAGTCCTATATTTGGTAACGCGATTTTCTCTATTTTTGGCCAGCTTTTTGGCGTTTGGAACCACTGTGCGTCGTGACGATCTTTGCGGAGCCGCGTTGGGCCAAGAAAATAAAATAAAAACAACAACAAAAAAGTATCAAAAAACGTGTCAGCGGTACGTAGTAGGAACATGTAGGGAAGTATTGTAGGTAGTGCCGAGTGGGGCGATAAATCGCGGAGGAATTGGAGGGAGGATGAAGGGACGGGAATGAGGACGATTGGGCAACTTTTTCGGAAGGGCGTGCAAGAACACCTGTACCATGGGATTAATAGGCCCTTTCTCTCTCTCTCTCTCTCTCTCTCTCTCTCTCTCTCTTTGTCCTTGACGCATCGTCGTCAGGCACTATCATCCGGCAATAGAGGAAGAAAAATAGACGCGTAGGGCGCGAGAGGGGCGAAACTCGGGAAGGTCGCCGCGCTCGTTCAACACGACATTCCACTCAGGGCAACGTAATCGTTTTTGTTTTTTTCAGTATTTGTTGTCCTCCTTTTTTCGTTACATTCAACTGAACGCGTTTCGTTTCCAATGGCACTTCTCATTCCACCCAGTTTCCCATGTTCTAGCCCTTTCCGCCCTTCGGATCCCTTTTCGACCCTTGGCGTTCACAACGTGCCTATTTTCTCTCTCGGGGTCTCGCTCTCGCTCGATGCTTCGCTGGGTGCGGTAACACTGCACGGTCGTGATTCGTTGATCAACGATGCGTTTGTGCATGACACCGAGGTCACGTCCCGAATGCACCGGTAGCCACGGAACCATCGAGTGTACACCCCCCCCCCCCCCCCCCCCCACTTTCTGTCCCTCTCCATCTCTAGTCCTATCTCTCTATCGTTGGCTCCAGAGCTTCGCCCTTTGACCCAGCGGCCTACTCGCGTTCCTCTTTTTGTGCTGGAATCAGCAGAAACGACGAAACTACCCCCACCCCCACCCTCGGCCGCGCAAGGGCTATACTTGACCTCAAAGTTGCAAGCGAGTTTTGTTCGATCTATTCAACAAAAAAGGAAGAACCTTCAATAAACGAAAAACGACAAAGCCACTGTCATTTTGACCGCTCCATATTTACACTTTTACCCGACCGAAATTAACCTCAAGGCCTGTTTTTTTTCTTCATTTTTCATTGCGAAACTGGAACACGCGATGCACTCGGTTCTCGCGAAATTTCATTAGTTCCTACAGGGATGCGTGTCAAACGGCGTAATGTTGAAAATTCTCGCGTATCCCACAGAGCGATTGGTGAAAATGTTTCACTTTCATACGAACAAATTCGCTGGGCCGATATCGAATGATCGCAGCACTTTCGGTCGTACAATGGCGAAAAATCCTGATACAAGGGTATTTGGCGCCCCATCGTGCAATCCCGCTATCGCGGAATATTTGTTTCGTGATACGAAAAAAGAAGAGAGTACGGGGCGTTGGGAAAAGAATGATGCACTGTGAGCTTGACGATATTTCATTGGTCCTCCATTTGCCCTGACAACTGCAGCAATTACTTTTTATTCCCAAAGACTTGGAGCCCTAATGCTTTTCGTTGGGGTAATGCGTACATATTTATGTGTGTGGATATATATATATATATATATATATATATATATATATACATAGAAATATTTTATAACCTATGAGACTTACAAGGAACATCACTTTGGTGTCCTCCTCCGATTTGGTTGAAACTTTTTTATGTGGAAGAGTATCGAAAACTAAGAGACCCGCATTTTTTATCGGCGAAAAAACGGTTTTAAGGGGTGAGACGCATCATTTTGAAATATTTGTTTCAGATAAAATTTGCGGCCATTTTTCACACCATTTTTTTCCACGCAATTTTCCGCAACTAAAAACAATGTTAAACAATAAATAAAAAATTAAAAAAAAAATATTTTGTTATCTTTATCGGTGCTTCAATTTGTAAAAAAAAATAAACCGATTAGCTTATCCTATCCACCTAAAAGAAATCGCGAAAATCGGCTATTTTTCGGCGGTCACACGGTGATGATCCCTTAAAAAAAAAGCATTTTTTTTATCGCAAAATGTACGCGATTAAAAATACGCACAGCGTAGAATTCCATCGATTTTCAACATTTCTCACTTTTTCTTGGTTCATATTTTGCCTATGAGTTTTAATGAAAGAAAAATCTTCGTTTTTTTTTTGTCAGATTAATCCCGCCGACGCTACGTGTCACGCCGACTGACATCATCCACCGCAACCCGTTCAGAGCCATACCACCGACATTTTTTAAGATAATTTTTTTTTTATCCCATGTAACAGCCAAAAGTAGTAACAAAACATACCCTGAGTCCCAAAACTGATGAAGAAATCTTTTCCTTAAAAAACATCATGAAAATCAGCCATTTTTTCCTCGCCTAAAGGTATCTCCCCTCTTGGGCAGCGTTGTGCATGGCCGATACTCGGAGGGGTAGCCGCTTAGCAGTGCACCGGCTGGCGCATCAACCAATCAGCGGAAGGCCAATACTTCTGAGACCTTGGTGTAGATACTTGAGTAAAAAACGTTTGTGCACCAGACAGTCACAAGAGAGGCCTTCTATACCGGTACAGGTTTGCCAGTTTCCGCATACCCTCTGAAAATGCGGTATAGTTGTAGCTCAAGACGACTGTGAGTGCAACGAAAGTTGGGTTGAATTAGCGAAGTGCGGGTAGGGAGTGATAGGAAAGGGCCAATTCGGAAGGATACCTAATACGTAAAAACCCACAAGGGTGTGCGTTGGAACTCAGGAAATAGAAAATATACATACAGACATATATAGTGCAATCTCGTGTAGCAAACGAAGTGTTTCTTTGTAAAAATATATAGCGTTTCCCCAGTGATACATGAATATATATCATGCTGGATGTGCGGAGGGTTGCGAAAGAGTCTCCGAGATTTCGAGAACACGCGCATCCGTTCTGTACGTATGGTGTAGTGTCTGCTGTGCCGTGAAACTTTTTTTTACTCGCTCTCACTATATATATATATATATATATATATATATATATATATATATATATATATATATATATATATATATATATATATATATATATATATATATATATATATATATATATATATATATATATATACATATATTCAAGGGATGAATGGAGAGCTCGTTCGACGTCCACGGGATTTTTATGCTCGCGACGTTTTACCCTTTCGTTATAGGCAGGAACATGGTGGAGTATACATTTGTAATGAAACTGCGGAGGGCCGCGACGTACGGGAAAAAAAAACTTTTTTCTCCACATACGCATACACAGGGTGTTAGGAAGGTCGATGCAAAGCCTCAAGGGGGTGATAGGTCACCACGTTAGAAGCATATCTAACCTAGGTTACCTCAGTCCAAAGTCTTAGGATTTCGAGTTATCGTAGTACGATTTTTGGAAAATTTCCCAAAATTAGCCACTAACTCGTTCATAATGTTCAAACAGACAATAATTGGTAACTAAAAACTTATTCGCGTCTCACCTCAATGTGTATTCAATCGACAAGCACCAATACAACAATCCGTATCCACACAGCTAACTAAATGGGACGTGATGTGTTTTTAATGGTATTTAAAAAAAAATAGCATTAACATAAGGGATAAACGAGTTAGAACCTAATTTTGGGAAATTTTCCAAAAATCATACTTACCATGATAACTCGAAATCATTAGACTTTGGACCAAGGTAACCTAGGTTAGATATGTTCCTAACGAGGTGACCTGTCACCCCCTTAGCGCTTTGCATCGACATCCCCAACAGCCTGTATAGATATGTCGGATCAGCCAACAACTATTACCAGCAGAAGTATTTTTTAGCCCATCAGACTTCGGAGAAAACTCTTCTTACGGAAGTTGCATAGTTCAAAGGGGGTCATTGAGTGATCACCACGAGGTTCATCCAGGTGGAGGCGCTTCGGAGATTTCAAGATCACGTTAATTTTTTTAAAATGGTACCTGTATTCTTTCGAAATTTCATCAAGTAACTAAAAATAAGTTCACACACCAAATTTCAGGATGATCGATCACGATTTAGCATGAAAAATCGATAAAACAGGAATTTAAATGTTTTGAGCCGAAAATCGATTTAAAAACCTTGCAAACAATTACTTCTATGAAAGGTGCTAAAAGTGATGGCCACTCTTTTCAATACACGCTTGCAATCTGATTCTCATTGATTGCATTGTATTAATAGTCACGTCAGTCTGTATTAACGAACAAGCTCCAATCTTCGTTGCTTGCGCAGTAATCGGCACTTCGTACACAATTCTGTACTGACAGAAGGAAATTCCGTCGTAGTACTTTCCATTGAAGAGAACACACATCATTGTGGAAATCACAAACTTCTCACTGCTTTCAAACACACGTTTATAAGATTCTTAGTTGCAAATAATGTAAACAAAGCCGTACGAGTTACCTGCATTTTGCTTAGCATTAAACTATGGAAACCTCAATTAGAGCCTGTTCGTTAGTACAAACTGAATGGTGAAGTGAATCCAATGGGAAGTGTGCATTGAAACAGGTGGCCATCACTTTGCGCACCCTTTGTAGGAGTAAGTGTGTGCGCTGTTTTTCTACTCGATTCTAGACCAAGAACATTGAAATTTCTTTTTTTTTATCGATTTTCCATACCAAATCTTGATTTTTTATGTGCGCACTTGATTTTTGGTCTTTGATGAAATGCCGAACGAGGAATTGTGGTCCAATTAAAAAGATGGTGGTAACTTTCAAATCGCCGAAGGGCCTCCACCTGGATGAACTTCGTAGCCACCGCTCGATGACCCCTTTCGGACTATGCAGCTTTTGTGGAAAAAAGTTTTCTCCTACGTCTGATGGGTTGGAACATATTTCTCCTGCTGATAAAGGGTGTGTCAAAATTACCTGACATTTTAATTTATTGATAAAATGTATTGTTTATTTGAAAAGTACGAATATTTTGATTTTCGTGTAAGGTGCAAACATGGAGGTTATGTGTGGAACGCAATATCCGATAAATGGAATAACCGGCATTGACTTGGAAGACATATTCTTTCAACAAGATGGGGCAACCTGCCACACTGCGGGCGAAACAATGCGGTTATTGCTGACGAAGTTTCATGATCGTGTTATCTCGCGCCGCGGCGATGTGAATTGGCCACCAAGATCGTGCGATCTGATCCTATTGGACTTCTTTCTTTGGGGCTTTCTGAAAGGAAAAGTGTATGCTTATGATCCACAGACCATTCCGGAGCTCAACGAAGCAATTGGACCCACCATTAATGAAATTAGTTCACAATTGTGCCAAAATGTTATTGAAAATTTCGTCAAAAGAGTGAACGTTTGCAAACAGGGACGAGGCAGCCATTTATCGGATATTGTGTTCCCCACATAACCTCCATGTTTATACCTTATATTAAAATAAAAATATTCGTACTTTTCAGATAAATAATACGCTTTATTAATAAATTGAAATGTCAGGTCATTTTGAGTCACCCTATAGTTGTTGCCTCACCCTTTATATAGAAGGTGTCCTGTTATAAATGGATAATCCTGCATAGGTCGATAGGTCAGATCATGTCCTACTATATGCTGGAATTTCAGTTTAGTAAAAGTCCGATCGTTTTCGTGATGAAAATAATCTGCTTTTGGTTTTTTGCATTACATTTCTACAAATTATAACTTTATTGTCCCAGTTTTTTAAAGTAATACTCTCGGTTATTTGTTTTATCTAGAAAAGTCTTCTTTTTAACCTTAAATGTCAAGGAAACTTTATGAAGAAAGATCTTCTCAGAATTTTCATACAAATCAATTCGAAAATCTGACTGATAGCCTGCGGTGTAAAAAAAATGTAGTACGTATATCGTGCCAATTACTTTAACCTTTTAAATACGGCGAAAAAATCAGTTTAGTGCGCCTCATGACCAGGAACAGTTATTTCTCTTCCAAGCGATTATTACGATGAAGTAACTTTTCTGTCTGAAACTTGCTCAATAATGGTGCGAATTCATCACCAGTAAAAAGGGGCCTAAGTTTTTCAGTAACTGGGACATATGTTGTCCCAGCCGTAATATCAAAAGATTTCCAGACTGAGACAGCATATGTCCCGTCAGGTGTGAAAGGGTTAAAGGGGTATACCAGTGTGAACGCTGAACATTTGGGTGATTTTCGGGAATTTTTAGGAAGACAAGTACTCAATTAAATGTTTCGGAAAATTAAGAATATATTTGGCTATATTTGACCTATATTACATATTTTTTTCATAGAAAAATATTGATATCCAAGCGACTTATGCGCCATGACGCGAAAAAATTAAATTTTCAAATTCCGGCACGATAAGTACTAGTTTTATCTATCTACTTTAAAAGGAATATTTTTTTCTAGATAAAAAGAATGGCAGAGGCACGTCTGGTACCGCAAATGCTGTCAACAAAAACACGTCCTAGGAAAACGACTCTAACTTATTTACCGTTTGAAATTTTTTAACCAAATTTTCACACAATGCAGATAAAATGTCGTACTTTAAATTGTATATCATGGTTGTTCAATAAAATTCAGTTTTATACACAAAACAAATTCTTAAAGATAACATTACTTTTAGCCGCTTCAGGTGAAGGTAACCCCTTAAGGCCTTAGGCCGAAAAAATAGGCTTTTTGGGATTTTTTTTTCAGAAAAACCACAGAATAAATCGAGATTACAAAAAAGGGTGTTTGGTATACATGTCAGTGACTGTATGCAATGATTTTTTTCAAGCGATAAATTTTTAAATGGAGGCTGTGCAGCGTTTATCTCCCAACTGCATTTTCTAAGTTGGCCGGAAACATGACTCAGACAATTTTCAACCGATTCACTTGAAATGTTGAATGTATCTTGAAAAATACATTGTCTGTGGAAATACGTAGGATTTTTTAGCAAATTTTTGGAAAGTAACAAATTGCTAAAAAATAAAAAAAGAATCTTACGTACTTCCATAGACAATGTATTTTTCAAGATGTATTCGACATTTCAAGTGAATCGGTTGAAAATAGTCTGAGTTATGTTTCCGGCCAATTTAAAAAATGCAGCTTTGAGATAAACGCTGCACAGCTGCCATTTTGAAATGAATAGCTTCAACAAAATTATTGTATACAGTCACTGATAAGTATGATAAACACCCTTTTTTGTAATCTCGATTTATTTTGTAGTTTTTATGAAAAAAAAAATCCCCAAAAAGCCAATGTTTTCGGCCCTAGAGTGGCCTAGCCCCTTAAAAAGTCGCTTCGTTATTATCGATTTATATCGTTTGTAGAAAAGGGATGCGAAAAACCAAAAGCAAATTACTTTTTTCAAAAAATAACACAAAGCCCAAAATCCCGAAAGTCGTGGGACTTTTACTAAACTGAAATTCCAGCATATGACATGATCCGACCTATGGACAGTTGCAGGATTATCCATTCATAACAGGACACCCTGTGCATATAAAGATTTTTCTTTTTATCGTATTCTCTAGCTCGGTTTGACGCGGGTCAAAGGATCGTACGCCCGATCTAAAGGGTCCGAACGATACGACGAGCTTGAAAAGATGTTTTAAAGGTTATGGACAGCGGATTGCCAAAATCGAGGGTGGCGCTTATCGCGTATCGATAAAAAGTGAATTGTTCGCTCGAAATCGAGAAATATGCGGCACAGGAGAGCTCAAGTTTCCGACGAAATTCAAGCTTTTATCTCCGCGCGAAATCAGTATAATCTGTTACGAAAGTAATGATGAATAATTTTCTTCTTCATATCAATTCGTTTTGTTTATTAGTAGTGAACCCGCAACGTCTCTATTTATTATTATACAACAAATCACGAGAGAGCAAATTATTAATGAGATTAAGAGAATCAATATTACGCGGAAGTGAAAATGGTACAACTTGGTCGTATAGTTGTCAGTCGATATTGAAGAAAAATTGCACTCCAACAATTTTCCAAGTTCTATTTCAATACTTCGTAACGAGCGAATGATCCGTATACTTTTGTTTTTCTCGAGCCGGGCTATTCGAGTTTCTTTATTCTTGGATGCCCAGTCAGAGGTCCACGAAGAGTCCTCCAATCTTTTAACCCATATTTGACCGAGAAGGCGGTACATATTTATTGATATTTTTTTTAGCCATCGGGACAAAACCGAAGTAAGTTTCGACGAGAATTTAATTTGGCACGATCGATACTGTGCTATAACGGCATTTGAGCTTTGAAAAAGTTTATCCAATCAAAGCGTCTCGTGAAGTGTGCACCTCCGCTGTAAAATATTATTTAATGTTTTTTTTGTTGTCAGAGGCCCTCAACCCTCTCGTTTGAATTCTTATTATTGTTGTTGTGATTGTGTGTAGAATGTCTTTCTATATTAATAATAATAATAATAATAGAAATAGTAATAATTATATTTTAACAATAATATATTCAATATTTATGATAAGTAATATAGTGATAAATGTAGTTATTATTATTATTGTTGATATTGTTAATAACATTATAAATTCGTTTTTAATATATAATTATATTATTAATGTAATAATATTTCATAATAATGAGTACTATCCTTATCATCACAGGTGGAATATATGACAATATAAATAATAATAATAATACTTATATTTTGATAATAATATATTGAATATTTTTAGTATAAGTAATTTCTAGTATAAGTACAGTTGGTATTTTTAGTATAAGTATATTGAGTATAAGTAATATAGTCACAAATATAGTAATTATTAGTATTAATATTGGTCATAATATTATTAATTCGGTATCAATTAAATATTATTATTAATATCGTGACATTTGATTATAATGAGTATTATTGTGATCAATATTAATATTGAAATCGTTAATGTTAACTTTATAATTATTTTGTTTGCATTGTAACTTGTACTTAACATCGATAATAATTATAATAAAATCAAGAGTGATTATAACATCGATTCTGATTGCTGTTAAAACTTCGTAGCATTTTTTCTCTTCTATTATGATATAATAATAAATATGATAACTATGTTGACGGAAGCGAATCATTCATTCACGTGTTATACGATCCTCATCAATATCCCCATATGCGCGTGCGTAGTAGATTACATGGTTGCGATGCAGGCGAATTCCTATGCACCGAAAGCTTCGCAACATCTAGTATTCGGTTCAACGAACTCCGGCCCCTTGTTCTCCTCGTGAATCCAACGAGCCCCTCATCCCGACCACCGCAAAATGTATTGCGCGTAAACCGCTTGGCGTTTCACATCAACCCTTTCTCTACCGTCCATCCCTTCGTGACCGCCCGACCATCGTCCCAACGTCGTAATTTGATCATAATTAAGTATTCGGAACCGAGAGCCTACTATCGCAAACGGTAAGACGATATGTCGAAAAAGAGAGAGGGAGAGAGAGAAAGAGCTCCCCTAGATCTCTGATGCCCTACAAGTTTCTCGTTTTTGCTGGCCGAATTGGTACGACTATCGTATTGTCCATACGAGAATGAAACGAAGGGAGATAGGAAAGACCAAGAGAGAGAGAGAGAGAGAGAGAAATATTCCTCGAGCCTTTCACTTAAGGGGTTACCCCCACTTGCGATTTTGAAAAAATCGATTTTTTTTATTGCATTTTTTTGAAGTATAAGTATCTGAGGATATGTCCTGAAAATTTCAAGTCGATCCGAACAAAATTGACTGAGATATGAGCGTTGAAAGAGAAGAATCCGCGTTGAAAGAGCGTTGAAAGAGAAACTTTAAACGCGTTTTTCTCAAAATGGCATTTCTGAAGTCGGTGACCAAGATACTCGAACACTAATGAACCGATCTTCTTGAAATTTTGCAGGCTTATTTAATACATAAAAATGTAGTCTTTAATCGATCGATTTTTTTTTCGAAAAAAATGGCCGTTTTATAGCAAAAAAACAGCCGTTTTTTTTTGGTTAAAATCGAATCATTAACTTTGACTGTCCGCCATTTTGTGAAAAATGAATATTTTTTAAAATCCTTCCATTAAAGACTAGTTTATACTTATATTTGACTAAATCCATCCTCATTTTTTTTTCAGATGATCCACTTCGCCGCAATGTTGGTCACCGCAAACCGTGTATATAAAAACATTATTTCATTGACGGCCATTTGCCACTAAACAATGTAATATTTTTCAATAAAAAAAATTACTGAAAGTTCTTCAAGATGTGTTCTTTAAGATGGTATATTGATCGATTAAAAAAGTTTTGTAGTTTTCTTTAAAAAAATTCATGAAAAAGGCCTTTTTTTGCGCTACAAGTGGAGGTAACCTTAAGGGGTTATATACAGTTAAAATTTTCGAAAAATCGATTCTTTTTAAACTTTATTTTCGTAATGTACATATATTTAAGTACACACACAGAAAATTTCATGTCAATCCGGCGAATATTCTCGAAGCTACACGCACATTTGTAATGACGGGTCAGAGCGTTCGAAAGTGCTTTTGAAACTTTAAACGCGTTTTTCTCAAAACCGTGTTTTTAAAGTCGGTGAGCAAGATTTCTCGGAAACGGCTGAACCGATCGGTCTCAAATTTCAACACAATCTTTTCAAGTATATTCTTTAGTAATTAATCAAAGGTTTTATCTCACCGATAAATATTTTCTATTTTGTAAACAATTTAAGGCCTTAATTTTTGTCGAATATCGATTTTTTTAAGCCGTTATTTTGTCAAAAATTGCCATTTTGCTTATTCCTTCGATCAATTATAAGATAATCCATTATACTAACGAAATATTTTTGGTTTTTTTTTTTCATTTTAGATGATCCAGTCCAGAGATATCGTGCTCACCGCAAGACGCCGTTTTTTAGGGGTGCTCCCAGAGATCAGCTATAGCAGCTGTCAAAGTCATTATTTTTACAAATAAAGAATGTTAAAATACAGCTTAAAGTTACCATACTACGTGTAGAAATTTTTACGTTAATAGATTTAAAGGTCTTCTCAGGATAAATTCTTGAAAAAACGAGCTTTTTGGGCCTCCTGACTCTATATAACCCCTTAAGGCCGGGACCTAAATTACAAGGTTCAAAAAAAGCTTTTTTTCGGAATTTTTTCAGAAGGGAAGTAACAAGTGAGCCCAGTAAACATTGAGGTGCCTTTTCTTATGTTTGAAATATATAAAAAAAAATGTTTCAACATGAAACAATAAATGACTGCAGATTTATCAGCGTATTCCATGTGCGTCTTGCCACTGCAGTCCCCAATCGGCGGGAAAGATGTAGCTCGTAATTCTTGAGTGAACCAAATAAACCAATAAAATTCTCAATTCCCATATATTTTTTTCTAGGTGAATTAAGAAAAAGCTGAAAAGAACGTGAAATTATAACTTTTCTCAGGTTTGAAAAAAAATGTGTTAAAAAAAAAACACTTTCACGTGTTATAAAAATTATTTAAAAAGACTTTTTCAACGACTTTTTTAAATCACTTAGACGAGATTTTCATACTGAAGAAAATAAACTTTGGTTTGATTCAATAGGTCGTTTAGTTTTTGCTATCACGCCCGCCAATTTGGAAAAATCGTGAAAATGAAAACTGGAGAAGACGCGCTTCAAAGTTTGCAATAGGAGGAATCAAGATAGAAGGATCAATATCAAATATTAATCGCTTATCTGCTTTTGGCCTTGTATCTTCGAAAATATTTACATTTGGGCTCTGTAACTTTGTAAATATATTCTTGGATAGTTTTTCTGTCGATTTAAGCAATAAAAGAAACTCTTTTCCGGACCTGCTAACTCAGCCTGCGGCCTTAAGGCAGTATTCTAGTCTATAAATTTGAAAAATCGATTTTTTGGGAATTTTCTTACAGTATAGACACTTAAGAACATGCCCTCAAAAGGAAATTCCGAAATTTCCAATATTTACGCCAACAAACGAGAGAAGTTGATATTGAAGTTTGCATCGTTGGAACGCAACGAAAGTGCCGTAGCCCAATTTTTTTTTTACTATTTTTGTCAAAAAATATTCGAAAATCACTTTAACGTTTTCTTAGGATCCTCCTTACAGAGTTCAGCAAAAATATGCAAAAAAAGATTATGGATCATGACGAAAGGAGATAAAAAAATTAAATAAAAAACGAATTTTCGTTGCATCCCAACGATGCAAACTTCAGCATCGTCGAGAGAAAAATATGATCGCCCGTTCGGAGCTACGAACTTCAGAAGCTTCTAAGGAAGCTTGAAAACTGCTCGCAGGGACGAACGAGCTGCAGAAAATCATCATTTCGAACTCGAGCAAGGCACACTTCGCGAGGCAGGAATGGCCGATTAATATAACGCAGGTATAACATGCCATTATACCATTTAGTTAGTTGCGATTGTCTGAAATTGTACTAAAAACTTTAAACGCGTTTTTTCTCGAAACTACTTCTTTCAACCTGGTTGCCATAAAATCTCGAGTTCTATCCAACCGATTCACTTCAAATTTCGTATGGACCTTCGGTATATATACCTCTATTCTCCTTATCTCCGGCATTGCAAAATTATTATTATTACTATTTAAAAAAATTTAACGTTGGAAAAGTAGGGCAAAAAATTATATTTTTTTAGGCAGTTGCCATTTAAAAAAAAATCCCTCTCGGTACCTGCAATAATGACATTCTTATTTATCAAGAAAATTGGTTTTATTTCGATGAACGGGAGCTTTGGAATTATGTCAATCGCTTCAACCCTTTTTTCACGGCCATATTCAGAGGCCCATAACGTTTTGAATTTTAATTTTTTTTTGCACAAACATTTTTTTATAAGTTCTTGAAGCATCATTAAAAAATACTAAAAATGGATTATATATATATATATATATATATATATATATATATATATATATATATATATATATATATATATATATATATATATATTTATCAAGCCCGAAAAAACGCCCGCAATTTAGGCCTCTAGACGAGAATGCTGCTTTAAGGATGTGTGGGAGTCTTGCAGAAATGCTTCTAAAAATGGAATGCATCGTTACGTTTGTATTGAGCACAAGTGTTGCACATCCGATGGGTAAAAATCAGTAAAAATTCGCGCAAACGAGGACACAGACGTTATTCGCACTTTCACGAAGTGGAAAGTGTTTCTTTTCCTTTGTTCATTTTTTGCATTTCTTTTTGTCAAAAAAATGCTGCTCAATGTATTCGATTTCGTGTGTGATTTTTGTATGGAAGAAACTTGATTTAAGGATTGATTTTGCTGTATCGGAAGAAATTTTAAAGAAGAGGAAGGTGTATACCATGGTCCTAGCATAGCAGATTAGGTGTAAGTATAAAACTTTTCAATTCATCGGCGCATAAACTTTAGTTTAGGGGTCTTCTCACTTTAGACGCTAAAAAAAGGCTACTATTATGAATTTTCTTGATAGGTTTATACTATAGATATTGATATGAAAGTGGTTACACTTAATAAATACACTTTCGAAATACAGTAAAAAAAAAATTTGATTTATTCAAGTCACTATTTATAGACGAAAACGGTAGTAAAAAAATGTCCTAAAAAAATTGTAGGTCTGCGCTGTTGATGAAAT
The DNA here is from genome assembly GCA_963210295.1 of Ophion ellenae. Lineage (NCBI taxonomy): Eukaryota > Metazoa > Arthropoda > Insecta > Hymenoptera > Ichneumonidae > Ophion > Ophion ellenae. The sequence continues at coordinate 41,523,389 of OY723390.1, read as the reverse complement.
CTCGGAGATGGATCATCCGAAACAAAAAAATCGAACGGTTTTAGATTCAGTATGTTAATGGCTATAGCGCGTGTCATGCGATTTTGATAGATGCAAAAATAACAAAATGGTGGACATTTTTCGCAAAAACAAAAAAAATGTGTTTTTTTTCATCGTTTTTGACAAAAAAAATAGTAAATATCACAATTAAAAAAAATCCTTGTTATGCGCTATTAAAGTTTGTTTGGGTTCTATAAATACATAAAAAAAATGTTTAATGTATTTCGAAAGTGTATTTATTAAATGTAACAACTTTTATATCAATATCTATAATATAAACCCATTAAAAAATGCATGAAAATAGCCTTCTTTTTTAGCGTCTAAAGTAAGAAGACCCTTTAACTTTTAAGTGCGTCTCTCGCGAAACCACGTTTTCTAAGTTTGCGGAAGTGCTCCTACACGCCCTAGATGAGCAATCGTTATGAAATTTGACAGGCGCGTGTACAACATACGTATTCTCAGTTAAACTACAATTGTCTAAAAATATTCAAACGTTTTCTATTTTATGAACAAAAAACTGCAAAAATGTTTGGTACAAAATTAAACTTCCCTTTCGATCGCTCACCATTTTTTTTTATTTTTCAATTTTTCTTCTTGACTCTAGTTCGACTCATGCACAATAATATACAAAGTATAAATATGTTTGATTTTTTTTTGCTTCAGATCACCTGTTCAGACTTAGGACTTCCGCGAGCGACGAATATCATCCCCGGCGCATACGTGGCTCCTCCCACCCCCAGTACCATGTTTCGTCAAACTTAAAAAAATATTACCATATTCAATATAGACCGATTAATAAACATACCAAATTTCAACATTCTATATTTAATATTTCTCGCATAAAAAATTGGTGAAAAATCGAACATTTTTTGGCCCGACAAAGTAGAAACCTCCCTTAGTTTCATAATCTTTCGTTGCATAATTGTAGGGGAATTGATTGTAACGTTTTTTTTATTATTTTGCCTACTTTCTCGTTCTGTTCTCCGATACATGGTTACCGGACCACATGGCAATGCAGTTACTTGCAACTCGAAAATTGCGGCAGTCGCGAGACGCGGCATATTCACTCTCGAGAGGTTTGCCCGAGAAAAGTCAAATATTAACAACCCATGCAGAAATTTTGGCAGGGATACAGCTGGATTCTGACTTGTATCCCGGGCTCCCAGTCGGGATCTAGTCCGATATCGGATCAGATTCTAAGGCTAAATGTAAGATCCGTAAACTGGATTCCATTAGGGATCCAGAACCGGATCCTTTAATGACTCTAAATAGATTCCCCATGGAATCATTGAGGAATCTTGGAAGGATTACGGGTAAATACAGGCTGAAATAAAATGGCAAAAATGGAATTATTGCATGTTAAATTTATTATAAAAATAATTAACATTTATACATTTTCGAAGAATTAAAATATCAATTAAAAAAATGAAAGATAAGAACACCATAAAAATGGAAAACTACGACTGGGTTATCGTTTTTTGGAGTACTTGGCGTCCTTTGCGTCCATCTCAGACTTTTGCGTTGGATATGGCATTCCTGCAGCTTTTAACACAGCATCTGCGTTAATCGGAGTTCCATCCTGCTGCGTTTAGCAGTTTGTGAGCGCAGCTGTAAATAAATCGAAAAATTGTAATATATCTATCTATATTTATATTATATCAGAGAAACACAGCAAAAAATATTTTGAACAGCTTGAAAAACATACCTATCATGCAACTTCCGAAATTTGGTGTTTTCAGCAACACCGTTCCTTCAATTTTTTTTAATGGTCAACCACCAAGTGGTGGTTTTAGTGGTGAGCACCAAGTCCCGCGTAAAAAATCTCCTTAGAATATTTGTCACGCTCTTCGTTTCGTTGTTGTTCCGATTCAGAAGTTGCTTTAACGATGGGATCTATAAAACATTCCAGAATGTATAAAAATTTGATAACGACCAATTTGCAGTTCCCTAATAATCTTCGTATTTGATTGTGTTTCGATTAAATTTATCGTTTTCTTTTTTTTTTTTAATAGTAACCAGTAATTGTACAACCCAAATCTTCATTTAATTTCGTAACGTATAAAATGTTTTTAAGATAGACATTCAATAGATTCGATTTCTTTTGTTCATAAAAAACATACCGTACAGAAAAAAGAATCAAGTTAACTGGACGTATAGCATACCAAAAAATATAGACGTTACGAGATTAAATAAAAATGTGAATTGAAAAATTCCTGATAATTTGTACAGTCGTTTCTTTTTCTTTATAAAATTTGTTTCTATACAGTCTAAAGATCATAGTTTTTCAGTCTCTCGGTAGACATCTGCGTAGAGTCAAAAGTTCATATGCTGATCGCTGCATTAACTCTTAGTAAACTTTTATGTCCATAGAGATTAGTCAGCGTAGCATGACGTCTTATTTGAATGAAAATATTTAAGCTGCGCCAAGTATTTTTTATAAAGTTGAACAAATTTTAATTTCATTCAAAAATGTAGTGTAGAGTCTAGAGTCCATATGCAAACTGCTGCGTCAACTCTGTAAATTTCTCAGCTTTTGTCTCCGCTAAGAAATTTCTCAGCTGTTGTCTCTGCTAAAAAATTTTTCAGCTTTTTTCCTACGCTGAGAAATTTATCAGCTTTTTTCTACGCTGAAAAGTTTCTCAACGTAGCATGAACATTTCGTTTCTATTTTATTCTATTTCTATCCTATTTCTATTTCATTTCTAATTTTAATTCTATTCAAAAACTTAGTGTAGAGTCTAGAATCCATATGCTGCTGCATCAACTCTGTAAAATTGTATGCTCAGAAAAATTTCTCTACGCAGCTTGAGTCCAGCGGAGTCCATCGGAATGAAATATTCAAGGTACGTTGAGAAACTTTTCAGCGTAGACAAAAAGCTGAGAAATTTCTCAGTGTAGAAAAAAGCTGTAAAATTTCTCAGCGCTGACATAAGCTGAGAAATTTCTCGGCGCAGAGAAAAGCTGAGAAATTTCTTAGCGGAGACCAAAGCTGAGAAATTTACAGAGTTGACGCAGCAGTCTGTATATAGACTGTAGACTCTACGCTACATTTTTTAATGAAATTAAAATTTCTTCAATTTTATCAATAATGCTTGGCGTAGCTTACATTTTTTTCATTAAAATAAAATGTTAAGCTATGCTAACTTATCTCTACAGACATATAAGTTTACAACGAGTTGACGCTGCGGTCTGCGTATGAACTTTTAACTCTATGCAGAGGTCTACTGAGAGACTGAAAAACTATATAGGTATATTATGATCTTTCGACTATACGGAAACGAGTTTTATGAAAAAAATGAAAAGACTGAAGAAAAATTGATAAAAATATATTTAATTTTTTTAAGTTCTATCGAAATAATACTTACTTGCACCGCCTCTTATGTTGATCTCCCACCATGGCCAAGAATTTAAGGGAGATTTTCCGTTTCAACTAGGCGTTGTAGCTGCATACAAACTTTGGCGTTATACGGTGGATATAGATATCTCGTGCCGCATTTCTGTTTTGTCTTGTCTCATGATAACCACGATGCCGGTACAATTTCAAGGTTCACAAGGCCTTTTTTTACCTTTACAAAATTGTATAAGTTGAAATTTGAATTCGGCATTGTCATTCGGTAAATCTACAAATCAAAGAAAGAAAATTGTAATTATAACCTCAAAAGAGACACGAACATGAATCATGCATGATGTGCAGTGCATACCATACGTTTCAATCTTGTTGTCCTTAGCTTGCTTTCCAACCATTTTTAATGTTTATTCTTAATCACATGATGGTCTGATCACTTGATCCGATTCGTATGAGGCACATACGAATCGAAACAAATCCACGCGTAAAATGCCGGCTAATGCGCGGGAATTGGGATGGCACATGGCACCAACACTAGAGAGCTCGACCAAACCTGACCACACACGTACACAACGACCGCTATGACTTTATATACATCGATGAGCGGAGTCACGTGATTTTATGCCGTTCTTTCGGCATAGGGACCGAACTTGTACATGAAATTAGAATATTCTAATTTTCGTGAGAGTGTATCAGTGCGCGCAGTCCCGCATACATTGTCACCGGGGTTTCTCACCGATAACTTGAACATTTTGTAATATTTTTATTACATCACTGCTGTACATACAAATATCTATTTCAATATTGATAAGCGGGAATGAAGGGTTAATAAGTTGTTGTGACAATTAACATTTTTTTGTATTTTTTTATTTCTATTTAGATACCGCAGCATCGGTATTGCGAAAACTCGCAATTGTTCTGCATCTGGGTGTATTCCAACCGCTAATTTTACTATTTTTTGTTTAATATCGTCTAAAGAAAAAATTATCGTTCGGCTCGAAACGGCAGAATGCAATTCCCACATCTCGAAATCCCTGGATGAAGTAGGATATTCAAATGTTTCTCTCTTCACTTTCCATATAACCCCTTTAAACTGAATATCGTTTAATAATTGAATGATAAATCAAAACAGACTCAGATAGAAATCCGATATGTACGCCAGAAATACATGTGGTTCCAAAGCGCCATCTACACCCCGCGAACGTCGGTGGGTATAAACAGAGACTTATTCCCCAAAACCGGTATCCCGGTTAGAATCCAACTTGCATCAGTATCGGAATATGTACGACGACGGTGGCATAATTTTGAAAATTTCTATCTTTTTCGGTAGTACTATGAAATTCCTATCTATATATAGGAATTTTATAGATAGAAATCTCTAGATGGAAATTCCTATCTATAGATAGGAATTCCATAGTAATACCGAAAATACACGTGACGCCAAAATTTTCAAAGGTATGCCATCGTCGTCATACATATTTCGATACGGATGCAAGTTGGATTCTAACCGGGATACCGGTTTTGGGGAATCCATGACAAATCCTGATCGGGATTTGATCGAACATAGGGTATCCCTGTCAAAATTTCTGCACGGGAAGTACATGAGAAGCAATTATGGAGAAAAAAAACCCCTTTTAATTTTGAATTTGAGGCTTGGTCTCGATATTATGCCACTCTAGAGTAATTTAACTTTACATCGAGGACACGTATCTCAGAATTTCATATTTCGGCCATTTTTGCTTGCAAATCGTATCTCCGATATATCGTCAAATAATAAACGAGAATCACGATGAGAGCGGGGCACCGTTTATTATTGGAACAGAGCAAAGGAAATGAACTATCTCTGTTATATATATATATATATATATATATATATATATATATATATATATATATATATATATAGAATCATTTTCATTATTGGCAAATTATCCTGAATAGAAGACCTTCTCACTTACAATTTAGCCTGTTACAACTTATAACGTAATTATACGTTAGAACTAATAATTCTGCCACTAAATGATCATACCAAAGGTATGATATATATATATAATTTATATATATTTAGATATATATAATTTATATGATATATAAATGAGACCTGTGATATGATCATTTATTTTAAGAATTTATTCATTTTTAATTTCGTACCGACAAATGCAAATGTAATGGCGGTTTTATTTTGGATTCTAAAGAGGGAACACTCACTGTGACGGCCGAAAAAGTCGTTTTTATCGTACTTTTTTGTCTACTAGATTATTTATTCGGGATTTTGAAAAAAAAGGTATGTTATTGAGCATACATTGAACTAGTTTCCTGGACATTTTTATGAAAAAGCATGAAAACTAACAATATAATTGAGGTATAATAGAGCATCTGTATGAAAAATGCGGTCCAACGGCCAGATCGATATCTTGATAATCGCTGGTCTGGAAATAAAAATAAAAAAAGTTTCATAATCCATATAAATGTAGTTCTCGTTGTACGTAGCCATTGTTCGAAAAAACAAAATCACACAATGGCGATTGTTCAAAAAAAGGGTATTTTTGGCGGAATTCTTGCTTATATTTGGGGGCTTAAAAAATACAAAATTACAACTAAATGACCAGGTTCAACGACAGCTACGGCAATTACCGAAATTTCGGTGTTTTACAATTGAACATCGGATAATTATATCTAGATTTCTCATTCCAGCCAGGTCGTGAAAAGTCGTTTTTGGAAAAACGCCTTTGAACATTTTAGTATACGTAAATCGTTGCGCTACCTGCTCTCACTAAATCGTCTGTACAATAGTCAAACTTCGATATTTTAACTTGAAAACTTTTTCACATATTCTTAAATGTGTATACTCCGAAAAATAGTAAACAATCGATTTTTTTACCCGTCACCCTTCATTATATTGAAACGCGACGATTGGTGGGAACGCATTTTATTCGACATTATTCGTTCATATTTATTTCTTTCTTCCATCCCATAGCGTTACCGCTTTTTCCGCGTCCATCCTTAATTCTTATACTTATCTCTATAATCTTATTATTCATTTATATGTTTATTGTTATATTATGATATTATTGCTTTTATTATTATATCGCGTTATTATCATTTTTATTATGCACTATTTTGTTATTATCCGTTCCATCGTATGTTTTCCCTTTTCACTTGGCCACCTATTCTATTTATTTTATTTCGTGTAATTTATTGTGTATTTTATGATTGTACAATTGAAACTACAAATGTTATTTTTATTTTTATTTGTTTTATATAATTTTAATTCGACTTCCTGCACCCGATTATCGACGAATTGTCTCTGATTGTCCTGATTGTCTCTAGTCGAGGATTCGCTCCTTTAATTTTCAGCCTTGTCGGGAATAATTTATTGTTGCATTTGAAATTCGTACGTTGCTATTTTCAGTATGAATTTGCGTTTAAATCGCGAGGCTCGATTGGGACTTCATTTCGTGATGTCTTTTCTCGGATGAATGAGTATATCGGATGTACTGTATATTTGGTACACAGTATTTCCGTAACTACCGTGGAATAATGCATTTTCATATATATATATATATATATATATATATATATATATATATATATATATATATATATATGAAAGCGTATTGAAGCAATCGGGTATTCGATCTCCTTCCCTCTCTCTCTCTCTCTCTCTCTTCCTCTCTTTCTCTCATCGCGTAGGAATAGGATTTAAGATGGTGCTTTTCGCATGGTGCTCGCCCGAGTGCACTGCGCCCATGGGACCATGAGAAACGGGAAGCAAACCTATGCGAATCTAAACGCAGCGATATAGCTATAGACGAGACACGAGAAGAGAATCCCGAACGAGTCAACTCGACATCGTGAGTCCTTCGAGTCCGGTGTATCAAAAAGGAAACGATTTTAAATAATCATTCGATGGTGAATAAGGAGTGAGGGAAAAAGTGCATACCTCTTCTTATATAAAATTATGGTCGAAAAAACAAACTTTTTTTCAACCTCTCCTCTATTTTTTAATATTTTTTTACTTTTTAACTTGCTCCCGTACTTGACTGCTAAAACTAATATAATTATCGGAAATATTTCACTCTTAGTTCCAGGACAGAATTTACGACAGTTCTACTGCGTGCTGCGGAGATACTTCAATATACAGGGTGGACCATTTAACATGACCACCCCAAATATCTCAGTTGCCTTTAAAGTGACGAAAACAAACCCAAATAAACTCAAACCAAACCCAATCAGAGGCAAAATATTTTGGTGAAAAATCATTTTAAGATAATGATATCATAGGTCGTTGGATTCGTCCGAGTATCAGCTACAACGTCTTAATAAAAAATAAAAAAAACATGTTCCCATTGAAAAAACCATTGACGGCCTTGAGAACGCAAAACTATGACCTTGACAAAAATGAATTGTTCAGCACTGTATCAGCCCTTCGAAATAAATCAAATTACCTCCTGACATAATTTTCGTCACTCTAAAGGCAACAGAGATATTTGGGGTGGTCACGTTTAAATGGTTTACCCTGTATACCTAATAATACCTAAAAGTTCTTCTGACCATGTACTTTATTCCTTTCCTTAAAAAAAAGTCCAAGGAAAACGCTCAAAAATGGGCAGTCACAGTGGTGTCCTCCCCTAAGGATAAAAACACAATAAATTGAGTACAAGAACAACAAATTTATGGACCCATAATCATTGATCCAAAATGACCAAAAACAATTGACGAAATCTTTCAAATCAAAAACATTTTTTTTAAAGTGTCCGAAAAAAAAAACCTATACTGGGCAGGGTGAAAAACTAGAGCTCGGTGGAAGAGACAAAAACAACACGTACCTTCAACGTTGAGTCTCTCGTTGGTTTGTCCTTTTGCCCTTTCTATTGCCGCGTTCTCTCCGTATTATTGAATCCCGACTCGTTCGTGATATCGAAAAAATCAGCCGCGCACGAAATTCCCATAGCAGGCAATGTCACGCTTCATCGTGCACCGAAGAGAAAAAAGCTAATCCTCGATGAATCGTTCTGCGATCTCATAACGATTTTTATTGCCTGGCGAACGAAAGGTAAAGCTCGAACGAAGCGGGCGAGAGCGAGCGAAAGAGCTATTCGTCTTCGATCGAAAACTCTCACGTTTGTTTACAGCCAGGCGAATTCGCGCATGCGCCGTAGATCCGAAATATTTGGAGGTTAATTTCGTCCGCGATAAATTCCGTCGAGTTACGACGTTCGTGGATCTGGCGCGTGCGATTGCCACTTTTTTCAAATCCTCGTGAAAATAATTGCGCGAACTTTGACGATAAAGTGTCGGGAGGTGAAGGCGGAAAATCCGGTATGCATGCGCAAAGTTATACGACGTGTTTTGCCTGCGCTTTATTCTTGTCTTTTTTTTATCACCAACGAGGATTTCCAATCAACCGTATTGTGTGTGCAAGCGAGAGAACGAGAGAGAGAGAGGGGGGGGAGAGGGAGGGAGGGAGAAAGAAGTTAATTCAGGGTTTTCGCGTACAGAGGGCTGTAACAACTAGAGTATCATAAGCGACGATGCACACCGGCGAACACGACACTGTAGTAGAACGCCTCACTAGTGCCACCCCACCGTCACCGAGGCCAACTGACGCACTTGCCTACCCCCAATACGTGTTGTTTTTTTTATATTCGCCACACGTAAAACACACACACACACATGTGCTCTCAAAACGAATGGCACAGCACTATTCTTCTTTTTATTCCGAAATCCGAAACGCGCATGCGCAGATATACGTTTATGTGTTGCGAGGGTTCGATCTCTCGATGATTTTTTTTTCGGAATTCGATGGTGGTTTTTGTATCTTCAAGCTTCTGTAGTCGTCGGGAGGAAAGGTGTTGAAGTTTGGATCGTAGAATGCAACGAATTTTTTTTGTTTGTTAACTTGTTATCATCCAAACATTTTGGCAGTTTTAAACTTCTTTCCTGGTCCATCAAATCATCTCTGATTACTGTGATGATTTTCTTGTGTAATTCGGTCGCGATCTTCGTAGCTTCAGGCTTCTGTAGTCGTCGGGAGGAATAGTGTTCAAATTTGGATCGTTGGAATGCAACGATTTTTTTGTTGTTGTATTATCGGTCAAACATTTCGGCAGTTCTAGACTACGACAATTATTTGAACGTTTTTTAGAATTTTTTTTCCATGTCCTACAATGCAAATTGGCAAAAATATTTCGGGTGGTAGCAAAAATTTATTGAGAAAAATGAATTTTCGTAATATATTTTTGGTGGTAGCAAACATTTATTGAGAAAAACGAATTTTCGTAACATATTTTGGGTGGTAGCAAACATTTATGGAGAAAAACGAATTTTCGTAATATATTTTGGGTGGTAGAAAAAATTTATGGAGAAAAACGAATTTTCGGAATATATTTTGAGTGGTAGCAAACATTTATGGATAAAAACGAAATTTCGTAATATATTTTGGGTGGTAGCAAAAATTTATTGAGAAAAACGAATTTTCGTAATATATTTTGGGTGGTAGAACAAATGTATGGAGAAAAACGAATTCTCGTAACATACTTTGGGCGATAGCAAACATTTTTTTGAGAAAAACGAATTTTCGTAATATATTTTGGGTTGTAGCAATACTTTATTGCGAAAAAAGAACTTTCGTTGCGTCCCAACGATGCAAACTTTAACACTATATATTTGATGAGGGTTAATTTTGCATCGTTGGAATGCAATGAAAATTATTATCGTTCGCATTAATCGCACGCATTTCTTTTGGCAAATCTTCGACACAAAATCCCTCCATCCCTTTTTAAGTCACTCATTTAGATATACCGTATCAAACTTTAACACTATATATTTGATGAGGGTTAATTTTGCATCGTTGGAATGCAGCGAAAATTATTATCGTTCGCACTGATCGCACGCGTTTTTTTTGGCAAATCTTCGACACAAAATCCCTCCATCATTTTTTTATTCACTCATTTAGATATACCGTATGCCAATTGGCCAAAAAAAGATTTTGTAAAATAATGGAAATGCGAAAATAAAAGATACAAAAAAGAATTTTCGTTGCATTCAAATAATGCAAACTCAACACCAAGTATTTGATACGGACGACTATAAATCTGTAGCTTCAAATTTACACCGCTAGAATGTAACGAATTTTTTTCCATTTTCTATTTCTTTATTTTTATCATTATCCAGAGTCTTTTTTCCGCAAATTGAGGCCGTACATTTCTAACAAAAATACGTAGAAATGTCTCAACGATTTCCGCAGCCAAAATCGAGCAAACCTTTTTTTAGTAATGCAAAATAATTAAATTACGTTGCATTCCAGCGATGCAAACTGCAACGTCATGCTTTACGAAACTCGTACTTTATTCATACATGTGTACATACACGGGCAATATACATTACCATATTTATTTATGTACATATTCAATATGTGCATAAACACGATATGCTTTTGTGTAAATACCATATTTATTTATGCACAATAATGGTACTGAATCCATCGTATTCAGCAAATGTCCTCAATCGATAGTGACTCCTGCCATATCCACTCCTCAATGACGTTGAAGTTTGCATCGTTGGAAAGCAACGATTGTTTTCCATTCTTTATTTCAATACTTTTATGATTATCCAAAGCCTATTTTCACAAATTGACGCTGCAAATGTCTAATGAGGATATGTAAAAACGTTCGAGAGATTTTCATAGTCTAAATCAGCCATAGAAGAATTTGAGCATTTAAAAAAAATCGATTTTCGACGCATTCCAACGATGCAAACTTCAACATCGCATATTTGACGAGATTGAAGGGTGCATCGTTGGAATGCAATGAAAACCATTATCTATCGATTGCTCGCATTTCTTTTGGCAAGTCTTGGGCGCCAAAATCCATTGATCATTTTTTAAGTCGCTCATTTGTAAATATCGTATACAAATCTGCCAAAGAAATATTTTGGAAAATAATAAAAGTTTGGAAATAAAGATGTAGAAAAGAATTTTCGTTACATTCCAACGATACATAATTGAACAGCATTTATTTGATACGGAAGACGTTGAAAGACAACGAACAATTAATTATTTTTAATAACTCAAATTGTGAAAATCGCGCACACCTTTTTCTGTATTCTTATGAGAAATTTACGACCTACATTTAAATAAAAGTCTTTCGATAATGAAAATAAAGAAATGAGAAATTAACGAAAAAAATCATTGCTTTCCAACGGCAAAATTCAACGTCATTGATACGGATAATTTTGAATAGCTTTACGATGACGTTAACATTTGCAATCAGTGAAATGCAAAATCATTTTTTTTTCTTTTTTTTATATCATCATCCACAGCCTTTATTCGCAAATTGAGGCCGTAAATTTCTAATAAGAAAACGTAGAAGCGTTTGAACGATTTTCGCAGCCTAAATCGGCCCAAAAAAAATTGAGCAATAAAAAAGAATTAATTTTCGTGGCATTCCAACGATGCAAACATCATCATCATCACTCCTCATCATTTTTCTCCCTTCTTTTTCTCATTAATATCCAATGATTGTTTTAAATTACTATTTGGGTCAACGGAATTAATTGTATGGAAATGTACGCTCTCAAAATTCATTGTCCGGGGAGACCAAGTACCTACGGTACGGTTGTGTTCTTTATTTTTGTAGTGTGTGGGAGGATTCAACTCCCGCCCTGCCCCACCCCTGCCCCCGCCCTATTGTGCTCTCTCCCTCTCTCTCTCTCTCTCTCTCTCTCTCTCTCTCTCTACGTAATGAGAATTCCCATACACTGGTCACAAATCGACGGAAAAACTTTTCCCCGATCGCTCTCGATTGCCGATGGAAAGGCCAACGACCCTTAGGGCCGAGAGTGCATGAGGTTAAGTGAATTAATCTTCGGCCTCGATCTCGAACGAATGTATTTTTTTTTTGTTTTTTCCTACAATGCCGCTTCGACTGCAGTCTCGTGCCCCCCCCCCCCCTCTCTTTTTCTCTCCACCTCGAGAGGACGAAAATTTCCGTGTGTTTGTGACGCTCGCGTGAGCGTGATCACGCCCTCGGGAAATCGACGATAAAGAAAAATAGAAACTCATTTTAAATTTCACGAACTTCGATGATTTAAATGCCAACAATGATGGCAATGAAAATTACGAGTTTGCATGGTTGGAATGCAACGAAAATTCTTGTCTACTTATTATTTCCAAAGTTTCATTATCATCGACAAACATATTCCGCAGACTCAGCTTACACATCGCTAAGTAAGAATCCGAAGAAAATGTTCGCGTGATTTTCGCGTCTCAATTTCGTCTGACCAAATTTGGGAAATAAAAAAAAATCACTTTCGTTGCATTCCAACGATGCAAACTTCACGTCGTTTTTCATCACTTTTTTTATCGATCTTTGCACGTAAAAATTAACGAGGATATTCGATAATAGCTCGAGGGAACGAGAGAGAGGGAGAAATGGATGGAAAATGTTTTTGTAATTTTCGTAGCTCAAATTTACCTAACGAAATTTGGGGAATTAATTTTAAAAATCATTTTCGTTGCTTGCAACGGTAATTTTTTTAAATACTTTTTTGATAAATTTTTCGCACGTATAAATTAACGAGGAAATTCGATGACAGCTACAGAGAGAGAGAGAGAAGGAGAGAGAGATGGATCGAATCTCCCAAAAATCCAGTCATGTGGGTCCGTTGCATGGAGCAAGGCAAAAAATAATTCGGCGTATCCGCGATTCTCGATGCACTGGAATATGGCTATACGAATAGTGGAGCGAATATAGGAATATCCCGATTTTAATTTATTACGCGCCAGTGGCAGACCGCGGAGCAATTAACGAACATTTTTCGGAACCGTTCGCGGTACGAAATTCCTCTTGATATTCCAATGGACCACGTCCGCACTACTATTTTCGGGCGACCGGTATATTTATATATATATGTGTGTGTGTGTGTGTGTGGGTGGGTGTGTATGTTTGTATATATATATATATATATATATATATATATATATATATATATATATATATATATATATATATATATATATATATATGTATGTATGTATGTATGTATGTATGTATGTATGTATATATATGTGGCTATATGAGAATACTCCGTTTTCTTTTAGATTACAATCCCGATAGTCCGAATCGACAGCACAAAGGGAACGATGATCCGTGGGTGTTTAATCACGGGTGCCCTCCCTTGTGGCATTTTTTCCAAAGTGAAGCTTGAGAGAGAAAGAGAGGGAGTGTCCAAAACCTGAGGGAGGAATATGCAAAAGAGGACAAAAAAAACATCCTCAGCAAAAGAAATAATCGGTAAGTTCTGAGTAAAGAAAATAAACAAGCAAAGGCGAATCGAGAGACCGAAAAGTTAAAAATATACATGCAATTGACGGTTGCGTCGTTGGAATCCAACGAAAATGAATATTCCTGAATTGCTTTAATTTACTTTGACAGATTTCTCCTAGGCAAACCCTCAACTTTTTTTCAACATATTTATTCCAAGATTTACGATATAAACCTCAAAATAAACGTCCGTATAGTGATTAAAATGAGGAAATGGCTGAAATCAGAAGCGTAAACAAAACGCCCAGTTTTTTCATAGAAATTATTCGGCCGAAAAATCTCCGTCGAAAGAATCTCGCCGAGCGAAGAAAAAAAAACACTCGGGAAAAGTCTCTAATTTTCTCTTTACTCACTTTAATTTAAATATTAATTAATCCTCACAAATGCCGTCACTCGAGGCTTTTTTCACACTCGATCGACAACGGTTTGACGCACATATTTTTTTTTCATGTTTTTTTTTACTGCACACGCGTACACGGAGCACAAAAAAATTTCAAACGAAAGCACACACGGTCGTTGACGCGATTTTCAAAACTGTACTTGTGCACGGCGACGAATGAGTCGCGACGCGATTTTACGATCGACGATCCGAGGGTGACACTACGGTGTGTCAAGGGGAGAGAAAAAAAAGCTTCTCAGGTAACGTCGAACACGAGCGCGCGTGATCCAGCGCAGCGACGACTTCGCTCATCCGTACAGATCGCCGTACGGTAGCGAACTGGGGTAGAGCGAAGGGCGCAGCGCCACATAGACGGCCGCTCGCCGAACCAACTACTCTACCCGTCCCAGCCGCTCGAATCACGCGCTCTTCTAATCGCCCCACCCCACCGGCGCTCCTTGCCGCGCGCGACCCTTCGCCCGCGCCGCGTCTTACTACAGACCGTCCCCGAGCGTCGTGTCGTCGCGACGATTCATCCCTACCATCTTTCTCACCCTGGTCTACTCACTTTTTTTCCTTCACCAAGGAGTAACTTCGAGATTTTTTTTTCTTCTTTTTCGCACGTGAGTTTCTTTACAAACGCACGAGGCCCTTTTCTATCGGCGATGGCATTTTCTCGGTTCTAGGGCTCAGTAAGTAGAAACGGGGAAATATTTCGGGATAAGGTTCTGACCCCCCCCCGGTGAAGCTGATATTTTGCACAAACCTTCCTTTTAATAATTTAAGGGGTCTTCTCACTCAAGACGATAAAAAAAGGCCGTTTTCATGAATGTTCTTGATAGGTTCATATCATAGATATTGATGTAAAAGTTGTTACACTTAAGGGGTCAGGCCACTCTAGAGGCCGAAAAAATAGGCTCTTTGCACTTTCCAAAAATTTGCCTAAAAAAAACGTCAGATAATTGTTAATACCAAATGAACTATGCAATATAAAAAAAATTCCTACGTACTTCCATAGACAATGTATTTTTCAAGATATATTCAACATTTCAAGTGAATCGGTTGAAAATTTACTGAGTTATGTTTCCGACCAACTTAAAAAATGCAGTTTTGAGATAAACGCTGCACAGCCGCCATTTTGAAATTAATCGCTTCAAAAAAATTATTGTATAAAGTCACTGATATGTATAATAAGCACCCTTTTTTGTAATCTCGATTTATTTTGTAGTTTTTCTGAATAAAATACATTAATTTTTTTTTAAATGTATTTCGATATTTTTAATGTATTTTTTTATGTATTTGTGTAACCCAAACAAACTTTAAACGCGTTTTTCTCCGGAACAACTTTTTTCGACGGCTTGTTGATAAAATCTTCGAAGCGGGGGTTCGGAACCTTACCCTTAAAAAAAAAAGTTTAAAATTCAATATCTCGAAAAGTATTGCAGTCGCCAAAAATCCCGTTAGGGGTTGTCTTAAAATATCAAAAGGAAGGTTTGTGCAACATTTCCGCTCGATCGGTGGAGGGGGGGGGGGGGGGGGGGGGGGTCCGGAACGTCATCCATATGTCGTCCTGGCGAGTTATGTGAATTGAATTATTTTACATTTCCAAACCCTTCGGTTTGGAAATGTAAAATAATTCACGGTAACAGCGTCAAGGGATGGCATCTATAATTTCGTCGTAGCGAGTAACCCGTCGGTTACTCGCTAAAATTGTTGGGAAATATCGATTTTTGGCTTTCGAGGGATTCTCAAAATATAAAATTTCACAAATATTCTTTGGAAATTACCAAGAACTTTAAACGCTTATTTTTTCTCAAAATCACTTTTGCAAAATCGATGACCACGATATCTCAGAAATCACTGCACAGATCAACTTCAAATTTTACAATCTTCTTTTACATGTGAAGGAGCAATGCTTGAACGAAGGCATTTTTTTAATGCATAGTTTTTTTATTAACTAAAAAAAGAGGGTTTTTTTTCACCGAAAATCGATACTTTAACTTTGGACGGCGACCGTTCTTTCAAAAATCAATGTTTTATTGAATCCTTCATCCAAGCACTAGATAATTTTATGCAAAAAATAAATGCGTTTTTTTATTTCGAAAGATTTATTTCCGAGCAGCACCGCGAAGGACGTTTTTCAAACAGCGGTCTGTATATATCATTTATAAATATTTTTCGGTACAAATATTGTAAAGAATACTTGAAACTATGCACTTTGATGTGAAACTAAAATTTGAAAATCAGCACACGTTTTTCCAGAAAAAAATCACGAAAATTCCGCTTTTTTCCGGCTACGATCTAGGTGTAACCCGTTATGGGAGTAATTTCGAGGAAAATCGTTGCAGCTGCTAAGAAATAGTCATGCCCAATCAAAAATGATTTTTGAAAAATATGGTAAACCGGATTTTCATTTGACAGGATTTTTTCAATCATCATTTCGACACCATTCGGTGAATTTTACACATCACAATAATATCATATATGTACATAAATAAATATACAGAGTATTAGGAAAGTCGATGTAAAGCCTTAAGGGGATGATTGGTCACCTCGTTAGGAACATATCTAACCTAGGTCACCTTAGTCCAAAGTATAAGGATTTTGAGTCATCATAATAAGTAGAGTTTTTGGAAAATTTCTCGAAATTAGGCACTAACTCGTTCATAATGTTCAAACAGACAATAATTGGCAACTAAAAACGTATTTGCATCTTAGCTTAATGTGTATTCAATCGACAAACACCAATACAATCATCTGTATCCACACAACTAACTAAATGGGACGTGTTGAATGGATAAAATCTTTTTTTTTAAATACCTTTTATGTCGATGCCATTGAAAAAAATGCATTAACATAAGAGGTAAACGAGTTGGTACACCTAATTTTGGGGAATTTTCCAAAAATCATACTTACCATGATAACTCGAAATCCTTAGACTTTGGACTAAGGTGACCTAGGTTAAATATGTTTCTAACGAGGTGACCTATCACCCCCTTAAGGCTTTGCATCGACCTTCCTAGCACTCTGTATAGATTATATGAACCATGATGTTTATACTATTTATTCAACCATTAAATATATACATACACAATATGTAGGTAAATCAGGTTGGAGTGAGGCGCGTAAGTGGAAGGACCCCGTATAGACCAACCAAGTCGAAGTTCGAGGATCAATAATCTTTTAAAAATTATGTGATCAATTTATATAAATAATTGAAAGTTCCAGATCTTTCGTGATTTCCAATTAATAATAAAATCGCAACGAAAGAACAAAATACTTTGTGTTCCTTTGAAGTTCTATATTTTTCATTTAGATACACATATATGGGGCATTCCATACCAAATCGGCCACTCTTGGACCCGACTTTCTTTGACTAGGCTGAATTTTTTTACATATTGCACCCTATAAAAAAGCTTCCTTGAAAGAAATTCATTTTTCAAAAAAAAATCGAAAAAAAATCAAGTCAGCTCCTTTTAGCGTACAATAACTTTTAAAAAATTCAGACAAATCGACCCGGGTTGAGTCTAAAAGTGGTCGATTTGGTATGGAATGCCCCACATAAATATTCATATATATAAGTACATGTGTGTGAATAAAAAATATAAAACTTTAGACGAAAAAATAATAATTTCTTTGCAATGTTAAACATTTATCATTTCATTAAAAATTATTTGATAACGTAAGGTTCGATGTCATTTTAATGTACACAATTACAATTCTATCTGAAATAACATTTCGTTCCTCATTACTAACAAAATAATAAATTTGTCATAACGTAATAACATTTTTACTGTTTGTGCAGTGTTACGTATCGAAACCTTCACAAACAGAAAAATAAAATTTATTACGTTTTTATACAAATTTATTATTTTTTCTCTAAAGTTCTTCTATAATTTTTTTCTTTATTTCTATTTATTTTCGGAAGAACTTTCACGCAAAAAATAATTCATTCGTAATAACGGGATAAATATAATTATTTTAGAGAATTTTAGAGACTTCTATCGGAAGTTACATTTCGTTCCTCAGTTCTAATGTGATGATAAATTTGTAATAACGTAAAAAAATGTTCTTTTCATCCTAAAGGTCATTTATAATGTTTATGTGTATATATATATATGAGACCCATGTATGTATATATATATATATATATATATATATATATATATATATATATATATATATATATATATATATATATATATATATATATATATATATATATATATATATATATATATATATATATATATATATATATATATATATATATATATATATATATATATACATGGGTCTACGTTCACATTTTATATTCGTACCCTTTCTTGAATGTCCTTCCTTATAGTTTCCCTGCAGGGTTCCTCCTTCCCAGGCTAGTCGATTGCTCTCACAGTCTCGTTTCACGTAACAAGACGTGCCCGGGCGCGTTCACACGTTATACTACTTGTCGTAAAACCGCACGAATGTATCGTCCAATCATCGCTGTAACGCTCGCGTCGTCCGCAAGTGGAAAATTTTCATTTCTTCCTCCGCCCGGAGAAAAATACGTACCCGACGTAATCCTCATGCTGTTTTTTTTCTCGTTTGCAGAATAGCGTTACATCGCGACACTGTAGACTCGTCGCTTGATTATGCACAGCGTTATCGCTCGCACTACGCGAATTCATCATCGAGAGTTCACGGGTTACGTGAACTACGAGAGAATTCGAATATTTCAAACATATCGCCGTCGCGATTAAGCAAATTATTTGCAAAAAAAAATACGATGGAAAGGGTCGATTCAAAAACCAATTAGCTCAATTAATTAGAAAGCTAATTGGATTGTAAAATCGAATTGCTATTGAGGAAATATTTTGTATAAAAAGGCCAGCCGTCTCTCTCTCTCTCTCTCTCTCTCTCTCTCTCTCTCTCTCACTCTCTCTCTCTCTCTCTCTCTCTCTCTCTCTCTCTCTCTCTCTCTCTCTCTCTCTCTCTCTCTCTCTCTCTCTCTCTCTCTCTCTCTCTCTCTCTCTCTCTCTCTCTCTCTCTCTCTCTTTCTTTTTTTTTACAAAAAATATTTACAATGTAAGCAGAGCCAAAAATGTGGTAATCCACAAAAAAAAATTCATCGCTTTTTCATTTTTGAGTTTTGGGAGAAACCGACAGGGACTTTCGAGTTTTTTAAGATTGTGAAAATAGTGGTCAATCGTCGAAAATTGGTTTTTCCCCCTTTTTAATGGGTCACGTGAAGTACGGGAAAATTCAAATATTTAAAAAACATGGCGGTTGCGATTAAGCAGATTATTTGCAAAAAACATGATTAAACGAATTGATAGAAAACACGATCTGATCAATTTATTAAAACGTGAATTGAATTTAAAAATCGAATTGCTACTGAGAAAATATGTTTTTATAAAAGCGCCTGCCCTTCTCCTTCTCTCTCTATCTCGTTCGATCGAAGACCACTCAAAGTGGCCAATAGTTGCAAATTGTTTTTTTTTCTCTTTTTTTTTCTCAATTAGATCACGTGAACTATGAGAGAATTTGAATATCCAAAAAATAACGCTTTCGCAACTGAACAAATCTATTGATAGTAAAATCGGATTATGAAAATTGATCGAAAACACGATTGAATAAATTGATAAAAAAGTGAATTGGATTGCATAAATGAATTGCCATCGAAGAAATATTTCGCCCAAAAGTGCCCGCTATCTCTCTCACACTTAAAAAAAATTCACAGGAAAAGCTGCGCTAAAAATACAACAATTCACAAAAAGAACGACACATTTTCATTTTCGTTTCTAGGGAGAACCGGCGAGGGCTTTCGAGTTTTCGAGTTTCATCAAAAAGTGGCCACCAGTCGAAGTGTGCTATTTTGTCCCTTTTCATAGCATTTAAACCCCACCTTACAGGAAATACCCCCCTAATTACGAAATCCCCCCTAATTACGAAAAAAAAAAATCCGCGGGCAAGCGCGCGTACGTCCATTTTCGATAATGACCTAATATTAATTATATCCTCTGCACACGATTACGCCGCAACACGTTCGATACTCTCATTCCTATATCGCTTCGAAATCTGCGCCGGTCATTAAATCCGCGTTGGATTATCAACGGAGCACGTCAATGAAAAAAAAACCGGGGGGATGAGTCGAAACCGAGCGCTGTGCGACTCGTTTCTGATCGACGAAAAAAAAAACACTATATCTTGGCACAATGTCTTTATTCTTCTTTTTTGTGCTGATCACGAGATACGTGCGATTTTTTTTCGTTGTAGTTTCTGGACGTCGTGATCTTGGCCCTCTCGCGAGACCTATAACTTTTGACGTTATTGGTAAAAACGTAAAATTTCGTCGCCATAGAAGACGCGGAGGGGCGTTGTATTCATGGCTACTGAAATTTTGATCTCATTCGGAGATTGATATTTCTGATTTTAACTGATTAGTTTCGTTAGAACTAGTATTTCTTAGCTAAACCGAGGGTGTTTGGTTTTCTTGAGGTTCGTTTAGATTAGCATCTCGTCGGAATTAGTTTTGCCTAGTTACAACGAGTTTTAATACATTCGAATTTATTCATCTGAATTTTCGTATCTACTAGGAAAAACTAGTTGTAACGAAGGCGTTCAGTGAGAAGTCGTTTTTACTAGAGAAAACGCGTTTAAGGCGTTAGACTCACGTGGCTCACGGTAAAACGACACTTTTTTGGGATTTTTTTTGAGAATACTAAAAAAGCGATCAACATGAGGTTTGGAGGGTTTGTTCTACATTTTCTGACGTAAACAGAATTTTTTTTTTCGTGAAAATAAAACTAATTGGCAGCCCAGTCGAAGCAAGCAAGGGCGTTTTTTAGGCGCTATGTGAAAGGACGTAAAACTTTTATGGATCAGCACCTAGATGGAAAAAATGTCGTCATTTACATTAGTTTTGCTAGAGATGTATATGAGGCATTCCACGTCACTTCAGCCAGTAAAAAAAAATCCACAAGTAATTTTGAAAAATCGAGTTAATTTATTGAAAAATATTCACCGGGTGTCGATTTTTTTTTTTTAATTTGTGACGTTTTTTCTCATTGATTACCATTTTTAACATTTTTCCATTCAAATGGGTGTATCTTTGGGAGGATTTGACGTATTTACATTCATAAAAAACGAAAATGTGCGTCTTTTTCTAGCCTTCCAGAAAAAAATTAATTTAGATTTTATTGAGCAAGTCGAACTTCCGTTTCACGGCAAAATATGCAAAAATATTTTTTTTTTTCTCGAGGAAAGGCACTCGTTATTATTTTTTATTTCCCCGAATTGTAAATACGAAAAACGGATTTTTGGTATTTTTTATATTATGGGATTCCTAAAAGCTGGGAAGTAACAGCTATTTTTATTTTTTTATATTCCTTTATTAATATTCGATTGAAGAGTGTGGAGCATTCGCTGTATGTTTACCAGGTTTTTGAAATACATATGACATATATGTCATATGTATTGGAGCCTTAGAGTGCTCCACACTCTTCAATCGAATATGAATTTTAAAAAATTAAAAATAAATATAGCTGTTACTTTACGGTGTTTAGGAATCCCATAATATAAGAAATACCAAAAATCCGTTTTTCGCATTCACAATTCGGGGAAATTTAAAAAAATAAAATAACGAGTGCCTTTCCTTGACAAAAAAACATTTTTGCATACTTTGCCCTGAAACGGACGTTCGACTTGCTCAATAAAATCTAAATTAATTCTTTTTTGGAAGGCTAAAAAAACGCACATTTTCGTTATTCACGAATGTAAATACGGCAAATCCTGCCAAAGATTCAGCCATTTGAATGAAAAAAAAAGTTGAAAAATGATAATCAACGAGAAAAAACGTCAGAATTTTTTTTTAAATGTCGATACTCGGTGAATATTTTTCAATAAAGTAACTCGATTTTTCAAAATTATTTGTGGATTTTTTTTGTTCTGGCTGAAGTGACGTGGAATGCCTCATATACGATTATTTCAAAATATTGTTTTTTTTTTAGCAAAATGGCAATGTCGTCGATAACAATTTTGTTTCTTCGCTAAAAAGTGGCAGCCCAGTTGAAACTATAATAAGGCGTTTTCTGGGCACTCTGTGAAAGAAAGCAGAACTTTTATGGATCACCGTCAAGACGAAAAAAAATCCCATTTATATTGGTTTTGCTAGAGACGTGCACACGATTATTTAAAAACATGTTTTTTTTAAACTCAAAATGACATAGTTTTAGATAAAAATTTTGTTTCTTCGCTAAAAAATCAGCCCTAATTTGTTTATGGAAGAGAGAATTGTCGATGACTCGTAAAAGTCGCCCGAGTAGAAATTGTTTTAGCCTGTCTGAGTTACGACCTAATAACTGGCTCGCCTAATTGAACTCATACGAACTGACCAATGGTTGGCTCGCTATGAGCTAGTAATATTGCGAATGTTTGATTAGCCAGCCCTTGTCTAGTCACTGCCCAGCTAATCTTGGTCTCAAATGACAAAGTGAGGTTATGTGACTACTCGTAGTTCCATTGAGCGAATGACTCATGGCTGGCTAGCTAACTTGAGTTTTAGATGGCTTTGCAAAAGAAAACAATTCTCAAGTGAGCATGACGCCATGACCTAGCCAACACTAGCTAACTGTGGCTATGCACCCCTTAGCTAGTCACTAAGGTGACTAGCTAAGTTATAAATTACAGTTATAAATTAGCCAGCCCTTGTCTAGTCACTGCCCAGCTAATCTTGGTTATAGATTGCAAAGTGTGGTTATGTAACTACGTGTAGTTCTATCGAGCGAATGGCGCATGGCTGGCTAAGCAACTTGAGTTGCAGATGGCGTTGCGAATGCAAACATTCTCAAGTAGGTTTCTCGCCATGTCCTAGCCAGCTAACTGCGACTGTGCACCCCTTGGCTAGCCAATGCCCAGCCGATCTTGGTCACAAATGACAAAGTGTGCTCATGTGAATACGTGTAGTTCCATCGAGCGACTGGCTCATGGTTGGTTAAGCAACTTGAGTTACAGATGACGCTGCGAATGAATAAAATCCTCAAGTCGGTATCTCGCGATGACCTAGCCAACACTTCCGAACTGCGGCCGCACTGGCCGGAATGAATGATCAGACAAATACAATTTAAGGGGGGATTGTCTTTTTTTTCGCAAAATTTACCGCTTTTTGGGAATTTTTTTGTGAAGAAAGTATACAACGGAAAACTTGTGAAACTTGGCATATAGTTTTATTGATCTCTTTACTACATACAAAAAAAATTCTAAACAATTTCATCAAAAAATGCCCCCTTAAACGCGTTTTTCTCGAAACAGCTTTTTCACAACTGGTGTGCACGATTTCTCAAAAACTATTCAACCGATTGCCTTCAAATTTGGACAGAATGCTCAGCTGACATCCTTTTATCGTTTGATGAAGCAAAAAAGCAATACGTTTAATAGTTTTTTATTTATAACAAAAAATCGATCAATTTTTTTCGAAAAATCGATACTTCATGTTCAAAACGTCACCAAATCGTCAATTTTTTTTTCCCTTCATCGAACGATAGCTATATGTGTCTAAAGTAAAATGCTTTTTGGGTTTTTGTTGCAGGATGAACGTGAAGGCTGTAATCGTGCACACCATCAAAAAAGGACCATCGCGCGTCGAGGGGGGTGGGAGGCGGATTTTTTGATGAAATTGTTTAAAAATTTTTTTGTATGTAGTAAACAGATCAATAGAACTATATGCCAAGTTTCACAAGTTTCCGTTGTATACTTTCTTCACAAAAAAATTCCCAAAAAGCGGTAAATTTTGCGAAAAAAAAGACAATCCCCCCTTAAGGTTATGTAATTCTATACGATTATCGCTCTCAATGCGAACGCAATTGAGAAATTGATCCGATAATGTTATTTACATTTGTTAATCCACCCATTTTAAAATAATCTGACATCGTTTAGTGTAACATATGTAGACGATAAGAAAATTCAGAAATTAAACAAGTAGAACCGGCTCAGTGGACAACGTCATAACTCATCACCCAGAGGTCCCCAGAGAAACCACGTTACGGCGTAAGCGTTTGTCTGAGATAATTTAAAATTGCACCATTAATATGTTTAAAGCGCAAATATCATAACCCTAATTAATGAACAACGAAGCATATCGTAAAAGGGTCCAATGATGTAAATAATGTGCAAAAAAAATCACGAAAATTTAAATATATAGCGGCAATTTTTTTTTATCTAATCGCCACCTAATTTTCTGTTCCCAGTCGCTAGTTGAAAGAACTTGGTTATGGCTAGGTCAGAAATATAATACAGCCGTGGGACATTTCTTTCTATCTAGTCACCATCTAATTTTTTGTATTCAGTCACTAGAGGTCCAAAGCGTTAGAAGGCTGGGTAGTCAATCGCTAAGAAGGCTAGCTGATGGCGATTCGAAACATCACTTTACTAGCTTGTGGCTAGGCGCTGATGTGTAACGTTTTCCACTCGGTCGTGTGTACTTTTTTAGAGAATCTATTAAAAAAGCCACCATTGAAATTTCAAGTCAATCGGATGAAAACTGATGCGTTCTCCCGATTTCAGAAACGTTGAAAGTGTCAAAACTGATTTGAGAGATATCGTCGCCACGACGGAATTTAAGGGGGGAGATAACTTTAGGCGAGGAAAAAATATGCCGATGTTCATGATTTTTTTTTTCTAAAGAACGATTTCTTCACCATTTTCGAGACTGAGGGTATGTTTTATTACTACTTTTAGTTGTTAAATGGTATTTTTTTTAATTAATCTTATAAATAGCGGAGGTATGGCAGGGTCTTCTAAACTGCCGTTTCAAAACTGGCTCGCCGCATAGCTGAAACCTAATTGACCGATTATGATGAAATTTGGTATAAACCTTTCTAACCACATTGTCTAAACCATGACCCTCAATGTTTTGGAAAATTGAAAAAAACGTATTTTTATTGTAAAACGGAGCCATTTTTCGGAAAATTTAATCTTTTAGTTTCACAACGTACCATTTAATCGGTTTTCACCATTTTCCACTTTTTTTGGTTCATATTCTGCGTATGAGTGTTAATAAGAGAAAAATGTTCCTTGGTTTTCTTTTTCAGATTAATCCCGCCGACGCTACGTGTCACGCCGTCTGATAACATCCGCCGCAACCCGTTTAGAAGATCGTGCGAAACCCGCGCCATTTTTAAAGATTAATAAAAACAAATACCATGCAACAGCCAAAAGTAATAATAAAGCATACCTTAAGTTTCAAAAATGGTGGACAAATCATTGCTTTAAAAGAAAATCATGAAAATCGCTGTATTTTTTTTGTACAATGACTGGACTAAACGACTTCAAATTGCAACCTTTACCGTGTAGGCCGTTTCGTGCGTTTCGGATTGCTTGGAGGTCCTTCGAAAAATCATCTAAAAAAATTCCGAAACATTTTTTTTCGCGTATAATTCTTTTGCATATCATTCTTATGATGTTTATGCAACAATAAAGCTAATTAAGAAAAAAATATTGTTCCACTCCGATGTAACGCATTAGACTGAAAATGGATTTTAACTGTAATGTATATATAAATATATATGTATAACTGTCGTTTTTGGTTTACACATTGTACGTAAGCAGAATATCTTCACTCGTTCTTCTCAGCGTGTCGATTCGTACCCGGTAACCGTCTCACGATTTCTAACCCTTGATATTGCACGGACAGGAGTCGAGGGTATACATCGCGCACGCAGGAAGGGAGATAGGATAAGGGACGACGAATGCCGGCAAGGGAGGAGCAAAGCAGGGGGAAGTGATACCGGTAGAAACGAGATGAAAGGAAGAGGAGAAGGAGAAGAGAGGGACAGAGAGAGAGAAAGCGAGAGAGAGAGAGAGAAAGGGTGGGTTTTGCGAACAGAGGGTAGGTCGTTTCACACAGCGGCGCCTTGCTTAATTACTAGTTACTAGTAATGGGAGTTAGGGAACGTTTAGCAGAGAGTTCACGCCATCTAAAGGGCAAAAGCGAATGTACGGGAACTGCAAATCTTTATATATATATATATAAATATATATATATATATATATATATATATATATATATATATATATATATATATATAAACACACATATACATGGATAAAAGAAAAAGGCCAAAGAGAAGATGAAGGGCCTGATCCAAGTTGATAATCTGTTGAATCAGATCTTCAAAGTCTCTGCCTCAAAACTAGAGCTTATAAATGTGTAACGATGTATCAAAAAAAGGTTATTCATTTTTTTTTCAGGACTCCTAGATGTGGTTAAGACTCGAGAAAAGAAAAACTGTGGCAAAAAATCTTAAAGGGTGCCCCGATGAACACAAAGACAAAAATAATTAAAAAACCATTTAGATTCGCTTGCCCGAAATCTGTTTTTTCGAGAAGCATCGCGAAATTGAAGAAAATTGTAGTCAAGCGTGGGATATAGAGATTTTTTTTACTTCCTCTGTGGGAAAACAATGTCCAATTTTTATAAAATGGTTAGTAAGAATTTCAATGAAGACCCAGAACACGATGTTTTTTGCCATACCTTAATATATATATATATATATATATATATATATATATATATATATATATATATATATATTACAAGGAATAAAAAATAAGAGAAAGCGCTATTTTCCTAATTGACGTCGTTTGGAAATTTTTCACTTGAAATTCTCAACCGAAATTTGTTGCATCTCTAAAAAAAATATCCGTTCGCGATACTGTTCACAAATTTGTTGGGGAGTCCCAAGATGAACCGACATCTATATAGGTATTTGCTAGGGACACCGCACATAGAGACTCCTTATTGGAATCCAATTGGATTCTGCACTGTTCCCCGATGAACGCCGTTTGAGAATTTTCACCTCGTTCGAATAAAAAATATGTAAAAAGTCACGTGAAAAAACTCGGCGTGTTGAAACAGAACCTGCACGCTTCGTGAACGTATATGTGTTTGGTGAT
Source organism: Ophion ellenae (assembly GCA_963210295.1). Lineage (NCBI taxonomy): Eukaryota > Metazoa > Arthropoda > Insecta > Hymenoptera > Ichneumonidae > Ophion > Ophion ellenae. Next base: position 41,496,367 of record OY723390.1, on the reverse strand, counting down.
AATATGTCAAAGTGCGGTAAAATAAATAACAAACGATAATTACGGTGGATTTTCAGTGATGTGATTAAAATCGATTTTTAAGATATACTTTTTTGAGCGATCTATGCTTTTTTAAGATGCACTCATTTTGATATCTATATATTTTGTTGAGAAAATGCAACGTACAGAATGCGATCGATCAAGAATGGTATCGGATTCTCTTCTATAGTGTGAGAATCCGTTAGGATTCAAATTAGATTCGTACATTGAATTCCAATGAGGAATCACGATTCGAATCCAATGCACGAGTGTGACGTTCTATTATAGAGATCCAATGCCCATTGGACCCTTTCAGTATAGTCATGTAATGCTCATTGGATCCTTTTAGTACAGGGATCCAATGCTCATTGGATCCTGTTAGTACAGGGATCCAATGCTCATTGGATCCTATTAGAATAGGGATCTAATGTCCATGGATCCTTTTGATATTGGGATCCAATGCTCATTGAATCCTTTTAGCACGGGGATCCAATGCTCATTGGATCCTTTTAGTACAGGGATCCAATGCTAATTGAATCCTTTTAGTAAAGGGATCCAATGCCCATTGGATCCTTTTAGTATAGGAACCAATGCCCATTGGATCCTTTTAGTATAGGACTGGCTAGCTTAATGGATAGTACAGCTTATTGGATCCTATTAGTATAGGGATCCAATGCTCATTGAATCGTTTTAGTATAGAGTTAAAATGCCCATTGGCTCCTTTCATTATAGGGATCCAATACCCATTGAATCCTTTTAGTATATTCATGCAATACTCATTGGATCCCTTCAGTACAGGGATCCAATGCTTATTGGATCTTATTAGTATGAGGATCCAATGCCCATTGGATCTTATTAGTATGAGGATCCAATGCCCATTGGATCCTTTTAGTATAGGGATCCAATGTCCATTGGATTCTATTAGTATAGGGATTCCATGCCCATGGATCTTTTCAGTACGAGAACCCAATGCCCATTGAATCCTTTCAGTATAGTGATCCAATGCCAAATGAATCCTTTTACTACAGGAATCCAATACCCCAGGGACCCAATGTCCATTGGATCCCCATGAGGAAGTAGCAGCAAGTATGCCAATCTAATTGAATCCTCACGACAATTCCGCACCTAAATAAAACGTCCAAAAATCGCTCACGAGTAAATTGCACGTGCCAATTTCAATTGTAGTGCCCAACGGAGCTAACCTGAAATTATCACTTTTGTGCCCACCTACACCCACATACACGGATGATCAGTGTACAACGCATAAAATAGCAGTCAGACCAAACCCGGCGATTCGATTTTTCCGAAATATTTCGAAAGTATACTCGGCCGCGATAAATGGTATGTTCGCTCTGTACTCGGGTGTTGGTCGATTACAAGATGACTGTATGAGATTGATAGGACGTTGGGTATTATCGGGGCTGCGTGTGGCTCTTGCGGTACGAGATTGTCATTAGTTTCGGGTATTGCGGGAAGTTGCGGAGAGAGAAGTGTGCTCGTCAAAGGCTTAATTTGTAGCGTGTATGGTATACGCTGCTACGATATATGAATCCGTGCTCGACCGCGTGACGACGCAAGGGACGCTGTTGAAACAAATTAGGGGCGTGTACCCTTGGCGTTCGAAGCTGACGGTGGCCCGTATCACAGAGTGGAGCACACGGTATACACACGACGACACGTGACCAATTGTAAATATCGCGGTGCACGACATTCCCTTGCCGTATCACCCGCCCTTATAGGAAAGAGCGAGAGAGCGAGGGCGATCGACGCGGGAGGCAGGGGTAGGAGATTTCCGTTTCGAGGAAGAAAGGGGGTTATAATATGGGAAATCAACCCACCGGAGGATGAAATGCTACCAGAGTTCGACGATTGCGCCAAATCTCCACGGAATAAAACAATCTGGGGACGTGGCGCCGATCAACAGAGCAGCTGAGGAAGGAGGCAAATGCCAATAAGAGACGTAAGTGGAAGTAGGAGGGAGGGGGATGAAAATAGAACACAGAATGAGAAGAACGATATGAGGGGGTTAAAAAAAATGATTTGCTGCCGCATCGATGAAAATGTTAGTATTTGGTGAAGAGAAAAGTTCTCGCGCAGAACGAGACGTAGAGATAGGAATTCAGGATTTCGAAAGGTGGCACGATCAATGAGGGAATTTAAAAGTTTTTTCTGTCAAGGGGTCTTCCCACTTCAGACGCTGAAAAAGGCTATTTGCATTAATTTTATTGATAGGTTTATGTTATATATATTGATATAAAAGTTGTTACACTTAAGGCATTAGGCCACTCTAGAGGCCGAAAAAATAGGCTTTTCGGGTTTTTTTTTTCTCATAAAAACTACAAAATAAATCGAGATTACAAAGAAGGGTGTCTATCATACATATCAGTGACTGTATACAATAATATTTTTGAAGCGATTAATTTCAAAATTGCGGCTGTGCAGCGTTTATCTCAAAACTGTATTTTTTAAGTTGGCCGGAAACATGACAGATAATTTTCAACCGATCCACTCGAAATGTTGAATATATCTTGAAAAATACATTGTCTATGGAAGTACGTAGGATTTTTTAAATATTGCATAGTTAATTTGTTAGTCACGATTTTTTGGGCGAATTTTTGGAAAGTGAAAAGATTGCCTAAAAAATCGGCATACAATAAAATATAGCAAAAGATAGAACCATACGCCAAAAAGTAAAATTACGACAAACCATAAAAGGAACAAATGCAAAAGGACTTCCGGAAATGAATAGACGATCGTCAACGAAAGAGCAAAAACTTGGTTTCTCTTCTCTTTTTACATATATACATGAAATTACCAACCTCACACACACACCCGTCCTTTTCATAACCAAAACAGACCGTGCTAACTCAAATAAACCAATCTTATAGTCAGTTTTAGATCCACGGCCATGACTCCAACATAGCAAATTATAGACGAAACATTAAAACATTACTTTAGCAGGAATAAAATTACTACACGGAACAAAAATTACTACACGGTCCAAAAATTACTACATGGAACAAAAACTGAAACACGGAACAAAATTACTACACGGAACACATCTCATCCCGACTACTTTCTTACTTCGCGAAGCACATTCGAAGTGTTCCGGCCGACTAAACTGCGGCCCGAATTGCGCTTACAGCGCAATTGAACCACACCCCTAACAAATGCACATTTTTGGGACACCCACGTTACACTACATGAACACACACATACACACCACACACACACACTTTTATTTTTATTATATAGAATCAGTTTTAAAAAAACTTTGTAACCCACGATGCGGGGCATCGTTCTTGTAAGAGGGGGGGAGTGTCACGGTCCCACACGACTCCTATTCCTAAACCCAGTCTCACGCCCTCATATCAACCGTTTCCCACAGCTCTCACCTAAACCTAATCTTCCCTCCTAGAAACCCTCAGCAGAAACCTAATCTTCCTTCCTAGAAACCCTCAGCAGAAACCAAATCTTCCTTCCTAGAAATCCTCATCAGCAATCCTCTCTCTCTCCTCTCTCATCTGAGTCCCATTGTTCCTGAGCCCACGCTCTCGTCACACTCGCGCGTGGCATCCCCTCCACCTTCCTTAGGCCCCTCCGCTCAATCACGCTTCCTCCTGATGGCCCTAGAGCCAGCAGTCCATCTCCGAATCTCCTAGCCGTCGCAACGTGCACTCCCTCGACAGTACTCGCCAATAAATATCTTAACTACAATCGTTCCCGTCTCGCTCAATAACACCTCGCGCATCCCTTAATTATCCAATCGGACCGTCACACTTGTCTCAGCGAATACTCAAAAACTTAACAACCATTGTTCATTTTTTTTTGTTGACATTTTTGTGATCGCAGTGACTGAGGTTATACGTAGCCGATTTTTCAAATTTTTATAATTCCTATTTTTAGAGACTGCTTGAATACAAAAAGGGCCTCGAAAATCGAAGAAAAGTTCCAAACCGTCGGCATTTTGTAAAAAAAAAACGTAATAAAAAACGGCTACGCATAACGATAGCTACGTTTGTAGAGATATCAATAAATTTTGAACTTTTTATTTACAAATAACCGTTCATAAAGATATCGATGGGACAATGAAGAGAATTTTTTCTTCGGCGTCAAAGCAAGGCATATATCTTGGTTAATTTCAATGATAATTTTCATAACAATTGGTATAAAACTAGATGAATATATACTTAATGAAATGAGTATGATCCCGATCCTTTCATAATTAGTTATGTCTATAAACAAAAATTGCAATTGATGACGACAAAGCACCCGTTACGTAACGGAGTAGAGGCGGGGAGGTGGGGGGGGGGGGGGGGAGGTCGGAAATTGGGGAATTTGGCGTTACGTAATTGGTGCCCCCTAAGGTTAGAAAGATTTATATCAAATTTCATCAGAATCGGTCGATTACTTTTTTAGCTATACGTCACGCCCGTTTTGAAAATACGGTTTAGAAGACCGTGCGATACCTTCGCCATTTTCAATGTTTGAGGGACCATTCCCGTGAGAAATTTTTTGAAAATCATTTATTTTTGTATATCGAAAAACATGGACTTTTATAGCATGCTGTTCAATGTTGGTCGCAAAATTCGAATTATTCCGATCGCTGCAGCCTTTCTTAGAAAAAGAGATTCGACCAGCTGCGTGAGATCTGGTGCGGAGGTGCGCCTTTTCTAGAACAGTCATTTCTTAAAAAGGTGGAAGATTTTAAACGAAGAGTTTTCAAGCTATCCGTTTAAAATGTTGCTACATCATTATTCATGCCATTCCTTAACGTCGTACAGAAGCATTTTTTGTTTGAAAATTTTACATTTTTTTCAACGAAAAAGGGTCGAAAAACAGGCCCAATTCGAGACTCAATTTTGGAATAGCCACCATTTTGTTTATTTTCATTTAAAAAAACTATAATCCTCCGTATGCCTCTACAGTTTTTCATACTAATTAATCATCTTTTTGGTTTTTTTCTTTCAGACAACTTTTCGGAGGGGTAGGACTTTTCACCGTCACGCGCTATTTTTTAAAGCATCATTTTGCAGTGGCCAAAAAAATTATATGAAAAATAAAACTAAAATATTGAAAAATATTTTGATGTACAACATAACTAATTTGAATGAACGAAAAAAAATCGCAGTGATTATGGATTTTTCAATTTTTTGGTATGAAAACAGCGATTTTCAAGCCAGTCCGTTTGGAATAGTCCCTTAATAATGGAAAAAATAGCATGTCATAGCCAAAAGTAGTATTGAAACATCGCCTCCGGCTCAAAAATGCTAAAAATATCTTACCTTAAAAAAAAATGAAAATCACCACTTTTTTCCTCGCCTGAGAGTGTGTCTCCCCTTAACGAGACACGTTGATCGTAATTTTCATCCTCGAATAGTTGCCTCGCGGAAATTTTTCTTTTTGAACTCATTCCTGTAATTACTACGTGCCAAATAGGAACGCGATACGTTTCGGATTTCGAGGCGAGCGAGCACGCCAACTTCTCTCTGAAATTCTCACCGCAGTTTGTTCGGCTTTTCGAAAAACTCGGCCCCGTTATGCTCATTATATTTTGAGTTTGTTAGATGAGGAGAGAAAGAGAGGGAGAGAGAGAGAAAGAGAGTGAGGTATGTGCGGTTCGTGCGGTTGTAACAGCGTCGCTGGCGGTGAGCAAATCCTTCCTCGTTGCGCTGCGGGAAAAGTTATCATCCCTGCCATACACGCGGAGTTGCAATATCGCGGAAGAGCGGCCAAAAAAATAAAGACATATTACGCTTTTTCCGAACATCACGTGGAACAAAACTCAACTTGCTCACATACAGGTGCGCGCAAATATAACAGGTGTCTCAAAATTACCTGACATTTGAATTTATTAATAAAACGTATTATTTATTTGAAAAGGACGAATATTTTTATTTTAATATAAGGTACAAACATGAAGGTTACGTGTGGAACACGATACGGGCGTCACAAAAACGTGTCATTTTGGCGACATTTTTGCTTATATTCGGGGATCTAAAAAGTCCCAAATTTAAAAGAAAAACTTCTACGTACAACGATAGCTACTGAAATTACGGAATTTTTTTTTTCTTCTAGTTAAAAATCGGACAATTATAGCTAGAGTTATGACTCCGGCCAAGTCGAGAAAAGTCGTTACGAAAAAAACGCGATTGAACGTTTTAGGTCACGTAAATCGTTGCGCTATCTGCTCTTACTCAATCGTATGTAACTTCGTCAATTTTCCACATTATAACTTGAATTGTTTTCCACATATTCTTGTATAAGTATACTTAGAGAAAATGCAAAAAATCGAATGTCCGGACCCGTTACAGTGGTGCCCCGTCTTAAGCTACACTATCTTCACTACTCTACACTATCTACACTAGCTTCACCAGTGTCATATATATAACACGGAAAACTAGTAGTTAAGATACACCCTACACACATATATATATATATATATATATATATATAGGGTGTATATATACTACTAGTATCTGTATCTGAACTACTAGTTTTCCGTTTGTCAGCATATAGGGTGTACCTTTCCAAGCAAAACGCTTCTGTTTAAATGTTGTGCGACAAAAATTGGCTAAGAAATTCACGAGTAAAGTCCAACGGTGAGTAAACAATGGCACAGTAGTTTCGGCCTCCAAGCGAGCGCGGGCGCGGGTCCAATCCACATTCGGGCAACTGGATTTGAACTTTTAAATTTGAAGTTTGAACATTATGCGGTCACCCAAATAAAGTTTTAAATAATAAATAAAAAATGTTAAACAATGGACACTATTGTTTACCATTTTTTATTTATTATTTAAAACTTTATTTGGGCGACCGCATAATGTTCAAACCTCACATTAAAATGTTTTTAATTGAAAGCTTAAACTTCGATTTTAATTTCAATTCAACAAGAAACAGTGGATTTGAATAGACTTGCGCGAATGTGGATTCGAATCCGCGCCCGCTCTCGCTTAGACGCCGAAACTACTGTGCCATTGTTTACTCACCGTTGGACTTTGCTCGTGAATATCTCAGCCAATTTTTGTCGCAGGACATATGTAAAAAAAAGCGTTTTCCTTGGAAAGAGACACCCTATATGCTCACGAACGGAAGACGAATAGTTAAGATACACCCTGTATATATATGCATATGTATATGCAAGCCAAATTTGGAACAAAAGAGCCATTTCAATCGAAGTAGGGGCTTCTCGCCTAAAACATCCGTGCTTCGTGACGACAAGGAGTTCAGTAAAGAGCAAACTGTAAACGCGTAGAATATTCTTCGCCTGCAATGAACTGCATATGTAACGGCAAGGGCATAGTTTTTATCCTCGTGCCCCTTATGCCAGAAAACCCGGGAAGAGAGAGAGAGAGAGAGAGAGAGAGAGAGAGAGAGAGAGAGAGAGAGAGAGAGAGAGAGAGAGAGAGAGAGAGAGAGATAACGGGTGGGAAGGGGGTCTAGGAGGAATATGGGGGTCTAGGAGGAATATAGATGAGGAGGGAAAAAGAGAAAGTCAGAGGATTCGTTTGATACTGCCGTTAATCGTTAATAGGTTTTGCTTAATTTAATTGCGGTATGGCACGAAAGGTTCGCTCCACCCTTGCAACCCTTCCTTAGGGCTGTGCGCTCTTTCTATCTTGTTCCTTCCTTTCCCTCTCACTCTCTCTCTCTCTCGCTCTATTTATCTATCTATCTATCTTTCCTCTTCTTCTCTTCCCCTCTCAGTCCTTTTTTGCACCAGGCGGCCTCCAACACTCACGAAATGGCCCAACAACGAACATTTCGCCCGTGGCCCACACAAGCCCCACACAGGTTCATGTGGACACACGGGCGCACGTATGTTTGCCTACACGTACGCGGGTGTGCGGTGGGTGTATAGCTGGGAGCAATTCCACCCACCGAATGGGCACCGCCATATATCGCACGGCTACGGACAGCGTATGGCTTCGGTTGAATGTGAGAGAGAAACTCCCCCCCTCCGACAGACAGAGAGACAGAGGGAGAGAGAGAGAGAGAGAGAGAGAGAGAGAGAGAGAGAGAGAGAGAGTCAGAGGAAGAGCTCCAGCTGTTATTCCACAAGGAGTGCAGCAGATTTGCTATTTCCGTGAACACTCCTTACAATCCACTCACTCTTCCCGTACAAGTCGGGACCGAGAGAGACAGAGTGAGCGAGAGAGAGAGAGCAAGGATTTTGCCTGCAACCCTTTTCTCTTGCGAGCTTTCCCCTACGCTCGTCCTTGCCTTTTGTGCTACTAATATCACGTGCATGTGTCTATATGTGTGTGTCTTTTGTGCAGCTCTCACCGCCGCGCACACGCGACCAGCCCGCGATGTTTTAACGGCTAACGAGACCGGTGACTCCGTGCGGCTTCATTTGCATTTATTTCCCCGTATACACAAAACTCCCTTGTAAGAGAGGAGCGAAGCGCAAACACGATGAGAGACACCGCGCACAGAGCAAATCCGAGTTTTGCATCCTGCTCGATGCTGCCTACGAGAAGATACCTTGTGTGCTAAGAAATGCATAAACATCGCGAACGTACCTGAAATTCATGATAAATGAAATTCATTTCGATTCAACAGCAATTTGCACGGTAAATATTTCGCAGCTAAGGCGATAAAATATCGGCGACGAGTCTACGTGTAGTAAAGTTGCGCTGTCGTTGAAAAACCCCGTAATCGGAAAAAAATAGAAGGCCATGTTTTTGACAGGTAATTATGTAGGTGCCGCGGGTGCTAAATCCAAGATTGCCTAAAAATTAGGGTGCAGGGTTTTTTTAGGGGATGAAGGGGGATGGGGGTGGATTGATGCGAAACTACAACCTCTACGAGGGCGGGGGCGTGAGTCAAAATGTTCATAAAAATGCAGGCTTCAGTTTTGTCCACATCGCCGACGTCGTGGTAGTTCATTTAGGGGGTGAAAAAGTGGGGTGAAATTTTGAAAAATCAGTTTTAAATCAATAACGCTTTAGAATAAATTCGTACACTTTTGGTTCAAATGGGAACGGTGTAGCCCTTGAATGGACGCGTCGATCGAGTATTTGATCATTACTCTCCGATAATATCTTCACCCCCAAATAAAGTTGAAATACGAAAAAAAAATTGTTTATTCACAATCGATTTTTCGGGTATGGATTAAATGTACGAAATGTGGACAATAATGTTCTCTATATTTTGGTTTCTATGGACCACCCTTGAATTTTGCTTTTTCCAACCCTTCTCGGGGGTTGAAAATAAAAAATGAAATAGAGCCCTCTACCAGTCACGGACAAAATGTTCAGTCAAGAACACGGGTTTTTCTTTATCCTCCTTAAAATGCCTAGTGTTAAAAAAATCATTTTAATGGCTAATAAAGAAGCTGAGATAATCATATTTGGAAATTTGCTTTTTTTGGCCTTTTAATAGGTACTAATACCTTGATAATAAAAAAATTATAAATAAGCCGTCTATTTATTGAAAATTTTGAAACTTGTCAACTTCCATAGCCGAATTATTTCGGCGGTGCCCAGATTATCGAAGTTTTGGTCTTTCGTGTAAAATTCTTTCGGAGTTGTAATCTTTCGGGGTACTAAGTATTCTTCCGCAGTTTTGAACGTTCTGATCATTGAAAGTTCGTCATTTCAACCCGGCCCTTCATTCCCACACATCGAAACGTTGAACACACGTGAAAAAAGGATTTGCACACATCGCTCGTCGGAAAAAAATCAAAATCAAAACAATCATAATTTCAGTAAGTCATTTAAATTAACAACTCACCCAAGCATTAATACGATACGTCAATTTTCATATAAATAATGTACGTTAAGGGAAAGTCCCACAAAACGGGCCGAAACTTTTTTTCTCGGAGTTCTGGTTGCCCCCGCAAGAGTTCTGTTACATAGCTTTACAACTTTTTTTGACCAGACAAATATTTACAACGGTACACTCGAGAAAGTTTTATGAAGTTGCCCCGCACCCCCCTGACGGAAAAAACATCGTAACTAAGAACCGAACTATCAATAAAAAGTACATAGAACTAGTGGCAACTAGAACTGATTTTCAGTTATTACCTCCAGCTGAGGAGTAGATTGATGGCACGATGAAATGCTTTGAGTGAAACCAAATTTTTTTCGGAAAAATGAATTTTTTTTCGGAGTTCTGGTTGCCCCCGCAAGAGTTCTGTTAAATCGCTTTACAACTTTTTTTGATCAGACAGCTATTAACAACGGTACACTCCTGAAAGTTTTATGAAGTTGCCCCCCACCCCCCTGAAGAAACAAAAATCGTAACTTTTTTACGATTTTTGTAAATCGTAAAAAAGTTACGATTTACAAAATCGTAACTTCTGCTCCAACTGAGCAGAAGATGAGCCATCAATCTTCTGCTCAGTTGGAAGTAATAAATAAAAATCAGTTCTAGTTGCCACTTGCACAGTTCTGGAGTTCTATGTACTTTTCATCGATATTTGGTTTCTTAGTTACGATTTTTTTTCCGTCAGGCCGGTGGGGGGCAACTTCATGAAACTTTCTCGATTGTACCGTTGTAAATATTTGTCTGATGAAAAAAAGTTGTAAAGCTATTTAACAGATCTCTTGAGCGGGCAACCAGAACTCCGAAAAAAAATTAATTTTTCCGAAAAAAAAAATTGGTTTCACTCAAAGCATTCCATCGTGTCATCAATCTACTGCTCAGTTCGAGGAAATAAATGAAAATCAGTTCTAGATGCCACTTGCATAGTTCTGGAGTTCTATGTACTTTTCATCGATAGTTCGGTTCTTAGTTACGATTCTTTTCCTTCAGGGTGATGGGGGGCAACTTCATGAAACTTTCTCGAGTGTACCGTTGTAAATATTTGTCCTATGAAAAAGTTGTAAAGCTATTTAACAGAACTTTTGCGGGGTCAACCAGAACTCCGAAAAAAAATCATTTTTCCGAAAACAAAAATTGATTTCCCTCGAAGCATTCCATCGTGCCATAAATCTACTGCTCAGTTGGAGGTAATAAAATAAAATCAGTTCTAGTTGCTACTTGCATTGTTCTGGAGTTCTATGTACTTTTCATCGATAGTTCGGTTCTTAGTTACGATTTTTTTTCCTTCAGGGTGGTGGGGGGCCACTTCATAAAACTTTCTCGAGTGTATCATTATAAATATTTGTCTGATGAAAAAAAAAGGTGTAAAGCTATTTAACAGAACTTTTGCGGGGGCAACCAGAACTCCGAAAAAAAATTCATTTTTCCGAAAACAAAAATTTGGTTTCACTCAAAGCATTCCATCGTGCCATCAATCTTCTGCTCAGTTGCAAGTAATAAATAAAAATCAGTTCTAGTTGCCACTTGCACAGTTCTGGAGTTCTATGTACTTTTCCTCGATATTTGGTTTCTTAGTTACGATTTTTTTTCCGTCAGGGCGGTGGGGGGCAACTTCATGAAACTTTCTCGATTGTACCGTTGTAAATATTTGTCTGATGAAAAAAAAGTTGTAAAGCTATTTAACAGATCTCTTGAGGGGGCAACCAGAACTCCAAAAAAAATTAATTTTTCCAAAAAAAAAATTGTTTTCACTCAAAGCATTCCATCGTGTCATCAATCTACTGTTCAGTTCGAGGAAATAAATGAAAATCAGTTCTAGATGCCACTTGCATAGTTCTGGAGTTCTATGTACTTTTCATCGATAGTTCGGTCCTTAGTTACGATTTTTTTCCTTCAGGGGGGTGGGGGGCAACTTCATAAAACTTTCTCGAGTGTACCGTTGTAAATATTTGCCCGATGAAAAAAAGTTGCAAAGCTATTTAACAGGACTCTTGCGGGGGCAACCAAAACTCCGAAAAAAAATCCATTTTTCCGAAAACAAAAATTTGGTTTCACTCAAAGCATTCCATCGTTCCATCAATCTACTGCTCAGTTGGAAGGAATAAGAGAAAATCAGTTCTGGTTGCCACTTGCATAGTTCTGGAGTTCTATGTACTTTTTATCGATAGTTCGGTTCCTAGTTACGATTTTTTTCGTCAGGGGTGGTGGGGGCAACTTCATAAAACTTTCTCGAGTGTACCGTTGTAAACATTTGTCTGATGAAGAAAAGTTCTAAAGCTATTTAAGGGGAGATTTTCTTTTTTTTCGACAAAAAAATCGATTTTTCGCTGACCGCTGTTTCATATTCTTCAAAGTGTTGAGAATATGTGTGCAAAATTTCAAATTAAAATTTGACGTTGTCACACGGCAGGGGTCGGCGCGCCCGGCAGCTGCCCGAATCTGTTGCTCGGCGGACCATAAAAATAACGGGACAGCATACAATAGGCATTTAATTCAATGAAGGACGAGTCCTAACGGTCGTGCGAGATCGAAATATTCGGTGGAGAGTCGCTCAGTCTCGAACGAGAGTTTACTGGTAACAGACGTATATATCATGGGTCGAAAGCAGGGAAGTGATACTCATAGTCGTGCTGCTAGACCGAAAAAAAGGAAATTTGTTGGGAATATTCACACCCGAGAAACGGAAACGACGTTTGCAAGTACGTTGGCCCAGAAACTGTCGACAGCGGAAGACAAAGAAATAATTACGGACCCGGGTCCATAATTATTTCTTATATTATTATATAATAATTATATCGCATTATCGCGTTTCTATCGGTTTTCTCTGCAATCTCGCAACTCGTAATATGTCAGGAATGCAAAGGACCGATCAAATTTGGCGAATCCAGTTCTCGCGGCTTGGGTTTTAAAATAGTTGTGCAGTGCAAGTGTCGTGTGCAATATCCTAATTCCTGTCCTCTCGTCGATGACAAATCGTGTGAGATAAACCGGAGAACGGTTTTTGTGATGAGACTATTGGGAGTAGGCAGAGAGGGTATAAATTTATTTTGTGGCTTGATGGATATATCCCAAGGTTTCAGCACAACCTTGTACTATGCCTCCTTGGAGAACATTTACAGTGGAGCCAAAGCTGTATGGGAGCTGTGTGCGAAAAAGGCAGTGAAAGAAGAGAAAGCGAAGAATGCTGAGCACGGAAATCCAGAGACAGATATTTCTGTGTCGGGAGACGGAACATGGAAAAAGCGAGGATATAGTTCCTTGTTTGGAATCACGACAGTCATCGGCAAATATTCAAGCAAAGTGGTTGACCTTGTCGTGAAATCGTCTTACTGTCACGCTTGTAAATGGTGGCAATCAAAATCCGGTACCGAAGAATACGACGATTGGTTCGAAGAACACAGCAGTGAATGTACGGCAAATCACGATGGGTCAGCTGGAAAGATGGAAGTTGACGCGATCAAAGACATGTTCCGACGATCTTGGGAAATGCATGAAGTACGGTACGCGAAATACATCGGCGATGGCGACACGAAAACATTCAAAGCCTTGTTGGAAGACAAACCTTACGGCGATGATTTGATCGTGAAGAAAAAGGAATACGTCGGGCACGTTGAGAAGCGTATGGGCTCGCGACTGAGAAATGTGAAAAAAACGAAAAAACTTGGAGGAAAAGGAAAATTAACCGATAAATTGATAACAGAATTAACAATTTTCTACGGTTTGGCTATCAGAAGACATCCAGACTCTGTTGATGAGATGTACAATGCTGTGTGGGCAACGTTCTACCACAAGATCTCGAAGAATGAAAATCCTCAGCATATGTACTGTCCCGCGGGGTCGCAAAGCTGGTGCAAATGGCGCATTGCCGAAGCCGAAAAAACTCTGGACGAATTTGATCACGAAGCTCCACTGCATGAAGACGTCGCGAATGCTATTAAGCCGATTTACATTGATTTGTCATCGAGAGACTTGCTGGAAAGGTGTTTAGGTGGCGATACTCAAAACAACAACGAAAGCTTTAACGCAACCGTTTGGCGATTCGCATCTAAACACCTTCACTGTGGCGCGAAAACGATCGACATCGCGGCTTATTTGGCCGCAGGGATTTTTAACGAAGGCTTTACAGCAGTCCTTAAAACAATGACGACGATTGGAATCGTCGTTGGCCAGCAAGCATCAATATTCGTCGATGCGCGAGATAAGCAGCGGATAGAGAGGTCAACGAGACGCAGCCTCGAAGCAACGAAAGAGGCTCGAACAAGACGCAGAAGCGAAACTGCTTCACTGAATGAGTTGTTCGAAGCCGAGGAAGGCATCCTGTATGGCCCTGGCATAGCAGATTAGATTTAAAATACTGTAAGTACTCGATATGTCCCATAAACTGTACTCACAACTTTAAACGCGTTTTTCTCGAAACAGCTTTTTCACAACTGGTGTGCACGATTTCTCAAAAACTATTCAACCGATTGCCTTCAAATTTGGACAGAATGCTCAGCTGAAATCCTTTTATCGTTTGATGAAGCAAAAAAGCAATACGTGTAATAGTTTTTTATTTATAACAAAAAATCGATCAATTTTTTTTCGAAAAATTGATACTTCAAGTTCAAAACGTCACCAAATCGTCAATTTTTTTTCCCTTCATCGAACGATAGCTATATGTGTCTAAAGTAAAATGCTTTTTGGGTTTTTGGTGCAGGATGAACGTGAAGGCTGTAATCGTGCACACCATCAAAAAAGGACCATCGCGCGTCGAGGGGGGTGGGAGGCGGATTTTTTTATTAAATTGTTTAAAAAATTTTTTGTATGTAGTAAACAGATCAATAAAACTATATGCCAAGTTTAACAAGTTTTCCGTTGTAGGGGAGACCGGGGCAAAATGGTATAGCGGGGCATAATGGGACCGGGGCAAAATGGGACCGGGGCAAAACGGGTTTGGGGCAAAATGGAATAGTGAAAATCAACACTGCTGGAAAATACGTCATTGGGGCAAAATGGGACAGTAGAATAATTCGATGCAGAAACGAAAGAAATGCAGGGGTAAAAAACGAGGGGTAATAAATGAGTGAAAACAGGTTTTATTGAATATTACACGATATTTGGGTCACACTCTACTTACGATACTATAATTTAACGGTGGCAATGTATAATTTTTATTGCTTGTTTAACTAAGCTAATTTTTATCGGCACAATTGTCGCAAACGTACTCGATTAAGTTATCGTCAGCATGGGCACATGAATAGTGGGCCCATTTCTCGCATGAATTACAACGAATCTATTAGATTAGATTAGTTAGAAATATAAAAACGACTCACAATGGACGCGTATGGCGTCTCACTGCTAAACAAAAATAACATTGACTAGGGTTCAACAACAATAAAATGTACCTCATGATTTTGTTGCGAAATAATGATAGATGAATAAATACGTAATCGTTTAGATAACGAATAAAAACATAAGACATTGATTTCAGAATATCGAAATCATGAATTGAGGATAGGAGTTTGGAATGAAAAACTAAAAACTGAAAATCCATTAACAATCCAGGTGATACGATAAGTTTGTTGATATTTATCGTTTAACTAAATTGCATTAAATAGCATATTTTTAAAGACGTATTTTGATATCGACTCATTTTATATCGTTGAGATTCGATTACGCGTAATCATTTATTAATATTAAAGACTGCAGCGGTTTTCATTTGTTAATTGAATTGTTCAAATATTTATTCTTCATTGTACGATCGGCATTTTCTGGAATTTCTTGGAAATTGTTAATCGAGCGTAACAATTCGATTCGAACAATTTAATTGTTATCGAAATTGTTTAAATAATAATTTTTTATCATTCGGTTAGAATCTTCGCAAGTTTGGTGTAGTCTATTAATGCATTAATGACTATTAATGCAGTCTAAAACTTCAATTGATTTTTTGATATTCATTGTTTGACCAAATATAATGATTGGACATGCGGTTAAGGCAATGTTTCAAGGTCGACTCGTTCGATTTCGTTGAAATTTGATTAATCGTAGTAATTTAACATTAAAGAAGACGACAATTTTTATTTGTTAACTCAATCGCTTAAACAATTATTATTATTTTTGACTTTACAACAACAGTTCGTGCTCGGCTCGTCAGGATTCGTTGAATCCAATAAATTTAAGTACTTCAACATTCAAAAAAATACTAATTTTTCATTTGTAATTAAAGTTTGTTAAACAATTACTTTTGATTCTGCGGTCAGAACTGTACCAAACTTGACGTAAATTGTTATTTGAGCCTTCTTATTCGATTGGTACAATTTCTTTGTCGTTATTAATTATTTAAATAATCAAGTAATTTTTATAATCTGACGCGCGCAATTTATGGTTTTTTTTAAATTTTTATCTTTCTTTGTTTTTTTTAATTTATTTTCTGCCAACTGCACGTTACTGATACTGATTTTCAAGCCATTGATGAAAATCTAACTCTTGTCAATTTTTACGTAAATTGTTTTATGAAACTAGGACCGCCGCTCACCATGAAATCGACGGATATGTTTCGACAAATATATCGGTCAGTCCGTATTATCTGCGTATATGTGGACTGAAACGAACCACAAGCACCATTTAGATTCGGTTATGTTTCAACAGCTCTTTCATAGAGCCGAAGCATGAATTTTCCTGTCATCCCATTTTGCCCCAAATTCAGCGGGCTGCGACACTTCATTTTTGTGTGTCCCATTTTGCCCCTATCCCATTTTGCCCCAAATCAAGCACCCAAGAAACTTCATTTTTTGCTATCCCATTATGCCCCGATCCCATTATGCCCCAGTGCCGTTTTGCCCCGGTACCGTTTTGCCCCGCTATACCATTTTGCCCCGGGCTCCCCTATACTTTCTTCACAAAAAAATTCCCAAAAAGCGGTAAATTTTGCGAAAAAAAGACAATCCACCCTTAATAGAACTGTTGCGGGGACAACCAGAACTACGAAAAAAAATTCATTTTTGCCAAAAAAAAAATTGGTTTCACTAAAAGCATTCCATCGTGCCATCAATCTACTGCTCAGTTGGAGGTAATAAATGAAAGTCAGTACTAGTTGCCACTTGCATAGTTCACGAGTTCTATGTACTTTTCATCGATAGTTGGGTTTTTAGTCACGATTTTTTTTCCGTCAGTGCGGCGGGGCAACTTCATCAAACTTTCTCGATTGTACCGTTGTAAATATTTGTCTGATAAAAAAAAGTTGTAAAGCTATTTAACAGAACTCTTGAGGAGGCAACCAGAACTCCGAAAAAAAATTCATTTTTCCGAAAAAAAAAATTGCTTTCACTCAAAGCATTCCATCGTGCCATCAATGTACTGCTTAGTTCGAGGTAATAAACGAAAATCAGTTCTAGTCGCCACTTGCATAGTTTTGGAGTCCTATGTACTTTTCATCGATAGTTCGGTCCTTAGTTACGATTTTTTTTCCTTCAGGTGGGTGGGGGGCAACTTCACAAAACTTTCTCCAGTGTACCGTTGTAAATATTTGTCTGATGAAAAAAAGTTGTAAAGCTATATAACAGAACTTCTGCGGGGGCAACCAAAACCCCGAAAAAAAAATGCATTTTTCCGAAAAAAAAAATTGGTTCCACTCATAGCATTCCATCGTGCCATCAATCTACTGCTCAGTTGGAGGTAATCAATGAAAATAAGTTCTAGTCGCCACTTGCATAGTTCTGGAGTTCTATGTACTTTTCATCGATAGTTGCGTTCTTAGTTACGATTTTTTTTCCGTCAGGGCGGTGGGGGGCAACTTCATGATACTTTCTCGAGTGTACCGTTGTAAATATCTGTCTGATAAAAAAAAATGGTATAGCTATTTAACAGAACTCTTGAGGAGGCAACGAGAACTCTGAAAAAAAATTCATTTTTCCGAAAAAAAAAATTGCTTCCACTCAAAGCATTCCATCGTGCCATCAAACTACTGCTCAGTTGGAGGTAATAAATGAAAATCAGTTCTAGTTGCCACTTGCATAGTTCTGAAGGTCTATGTATTTTTCATCGATAGTTCGGTTCTTAGTTACAATTCTTTTCCCGTCAGAGGGGCGTGGGGCAACTTCATGAAACTTTCTCGAGTGTACCGTTCCAAATATTTGTCTGATCAAAAAAAGTTGTGAAGCTATTTAACAGAACTCTTGAGGTGGCAACCAGAACTCCAAAAAAAAATTATTTTTCCGAAAAAAAATTGGTTTCACTCAAAGCATTCCACCGTGCCATCAATCTCCTGCTCAGTTGGAGGTAATAAATGAAAATCAGTACTAGTTGCCACTTGCATAGTTCTGGAGTTCTATGTACTTTTCATAGATAGTTCGGTTCTTAGTTACGATTTTTTTCGGTTAGGGGAGTGGGGGCGACTTCATAAAACTTTTTTGAGTGTACCGATGTAAATATTTGTCTGATCAAAAAAAGTTGTAAAGTTATTGTTTTTTCCGAAAAGAAAAATTTGGTTTCACTCAAAGCATTCCATCGTCCCATGAATCTACTGCTCAGTTGGAGGTAATAAATGAAAATCAGTTCTATTTGCCACTTGCATAGTTCTGGGGTTTTATGTACTTTTCATCGATAGTTCGGTTCTTAGTTACGATTTTTTTCCTTCAGGGCATTGGGGGGCAACTTCATATAACTTTCTCGAGTGTACCGTTGTAAATATTTGTTTGATTAAAAAAAGTTGTAAAGCTATTTAACAGAACTCTTGAGGGGGCAACCAGAACTCCGAAAAAAAAATTATTTTTCCGAAAAAAAAAATTGCCTTCACTCAAAGCATTCCATCGTGCCATTATTCTACTGCTCAGTTGGAGGTAATAAATGAAAATCAGTTCTAGTCGTCACTTGCATAGTTCTGGAGTTCTATGTACTTTTCATCGATAGTTGGGTTCTTAGTTACGATTTTTTTTGCCGTCAGGGCGGTGGGGGGCAACTTCATGAAACTTTCTCGAGTGTACCGTTGCAAATATTCGTCTGATCAAAAAAAGTTGTAAAGCTATTTTACAGAACTCTTGAGGGGGCAACCAGAACATCGAAAAAAAATTCATTTTTCCGAAAAAAAAAAATCTGTTTCACTCAAAGCATTCCATCGTGCCATCAATCTACTGCTCAGTTGGAGGTAATAAATGAAAATCAGTACTAGTTGCCACTTGCATAGTTCTGGAGTTCTATGTACTTTTCATAGATAGTTCGGTTCTTAGTTACGATTTTTTTCGGTTAGGGGGGTGGGGGGCGACTTCATAAAACTTTTTTGAGTGTACCGATGTAAATATTTGTCTGATCAAAAAAAGTTGTAAAGTTATTGTTTTTTCCGAAAAAAAAAATTTGGTTTCACTCAAAGCATTCCATCGTGCCATGAATCTACTGCTCAGTTGGAGGTAATAAATGAAAATCAGTTCTATTTGCCACTTGCATAGTTCTGGGGTTTTATGTACTTTTCATCGATAGTTCGGTTCTTAGTTACGATTTTTTTCCTTCTGGGCATTGGGGGGCAACTTCATATAACTTTCTCGAGTGTACCGTTGTAAATATTTGTTTGATTAAAAAAAGTTGTAAAGCTATTTAACAGAACTTCCAGAACTCCAAAAAAAAATCATTTTTCCGAAAAAAAATTGGTTTCACTCCAAGCATTCCACCGTGCCATCAATCTCCTGCTCAGTTGGAGGTAATAAATGAAAATCAGTACTAGTTGCCACTTGCATAGTTCTGGAGTTCTATGTACTTTTCATAGATAGTTCGGTTCTTAGTTACGATTTTTTTCGGTTAGGGGAGTGGGGGCGACTTGATAAAACTTTTTTGAGTGTACCGATGTAAATATTTGTCTGATCAAAAAAAGTTGTAAAGTTATTGTTTTTTCCGAAAAAAAAATTTGGTTTCACTCAAAGCATTCCATCGTGCCATGAATCTACTGCTCAGTTGGAGGTAATAAATGAAAATCGGTTCTATTTGCCACTTGCATAGTTCTGGGGTTTTATGTACTTTTCATCGATAGTTCGGTTCTTAGTTACGATTTTTTTCCTTCAGGGCATTGGGGGGCAACTTCATATAACTTTCTCGAGTGTACCGTTGTAAATATTTGTTTGATTAAAAAAAGTTGTAAAGCTATTTAACAGAACTCTTGAGGGGGCAACCAGAACTCCGAAAAAAAAATTATTTTTCCGAAAAAAAAAATTGCCTTCACTCAAAGCATTCCATCGTGCCATTATTCTACTGCTCAGTTGGAGGTAATAAATGCAAATCAGTTCTAGTCGTCACTTGCATAGTTCTGGAGTTCTATGTACTTTTCATCGATAGTTGGGTTCTTAGTTACGATTTTTTTTGCCGTCAGGGCGGTGGGGGGCAACTTCATGAAACTTTCTCGAGTGTACCGTTGCAAATATTCGTCTGATCAAAAAAAGTTGTAAAGCTATTTTACAGAACTCTTGAGGGGGCAACCAGAACTTCGAAAAATAATTCATTTTTCCGAAAAAAAAAAATCTGTTTCACTCAAAGCATTCCATCGTGCCATCAATCTACTGCTCAGTTGGAGGTAATAAATGAAAATCAGTACTAGTTGCCACTTGCATAGTTCTGGAGTTCTATGTACTTTTCATAGATAGTTCGGTTCTTAGTTACGATTTTTTTCGGTTAGGGGGGTGGGGGGCGACTTCATAAAACTTTTTTGAGTGTACCGATGTAAATATTTGTCTGATCAAAAAAAGTTGTAAAGTTATTGTTTTTTCCGAAAAAAAAAATTTGGTTTCACTCAAAGCATTCCATCGTGCCATGAATCTACTGCTCAGTTGGAGGTAATAAATGAAAATCAGTTCTATTTGCCACTTGCATAGTTCTGGGGTTTTATGTACTTTTCATCGATAGTTCGGTTCTTAGTTACGATTTTTTTCCTTCAGGGCATTGGGGGGCAACTTCATATAACTTTCTCGAGTGTACCGTTGTAAATATTTGTTTGATTAAAAAAAGTTGTAAAGCTATTTAACAGAACTCTTGAGGGAGCAACCAGAACTCCGCAAAAAAAATTATTTTTCCGAAAAAAAAAAATTGCCTTCACTCAAAGCATTCCATCGTGCCATTATTCTACTGCTCAGTTAGAGGTAATAAATGAAAATCAGTTCTAGTCGTCACTTGCATAGTTCTGGAGTTCTATGTACTTTTCATCGATAGTTGGGTTCTTAGTTACGATTTTTTTTGCCGTCAGGGCGGTGGGGGGCAACTTCATGAAACTTTCTCGAGTGTACCGATGCAAATATTCGTCTGATCAAAAAAAGTTGTAAAGCTATTTTACAGAACTCGTGAGGGGGCAACCAGAACTTCGAAAAAAAATTCATTTTTCCGAAAAAAAAAATCTGTTTCACTCAAAGCATTCCATCGTGCCATCAATCTACTGCTCAGTTGGAGGTAATAAATGAAAATCAGTACTAGTTGCCACTTGCATAGTTCTG
Organism: Ophion ellenae; assembly: GCA_963210295.1. Classification (NCBI taxonomy): domain Eukaryota; kingdom Metazoa; phylum Arthropoda; class Insecta; order Hymenoptera; family Ichneumonidae; genus Ophion; species Ophion ellenae. The sequence goes on along the minus strand of OY723390.1, from coordinate 41,475,137 downwards.
GAGTTCTATGTACTTTTCATAGATAGTTCGGTTCTTAGTTACGATTTTTTTCGGTTAGGGGGGTGGGGCGCAACTTCCTGAAACTTTCTCGAGTTTACCGTTGTAAATATTTGTCTGATCAAAAAACGATATAAAGCTATTTAACAGAACTCATGCGGGGGCAACGAGAACTCCGAAAAAAAATTCATTTTTCCGAAAAAAAAATTTGGTTTCACTCAAAGCATTCCATCGTGCCATCAATCTACTGCTCAGTTGGAGGTAATAAATGAAAATCAGTTCGAGTAGCTACTTCCATAGTTCTGGACTTCTATATAGTATTTATCGATAGTTGGGTTCTTAGTTACGATTTTTTTTCCGTCAGGGTGGTGGGGGGCAACTTCATGAAACTTTCTCGAGTGTAAGTTGTAAGTATTTCTCTGATCAAAAAAGTTGTGAAGCTATTTAACAGAACTCTTGAGGGGGCAACCAGAACACCGGAAAAAAAATTAATTTTTCCGAAAAAAAAAATTGCTTCCACTCAAAGCATTCCATCGTGCCATCAAACTACTGCTCAGTTGGAGGTAGTAAATGAAAATCAGTTCTAGTTGCCACTTGCATAGTTCTGAAGGTCTATGTATTTTTCATCGATAGTTCGGTTCTTAGTTACAATTCTTTTCCCGTCAGAGGGGCGTGGGGCAACTTCATGAAACTTTCTCGAGTGTACCGTTCCAAATATTTGTCTGATCAAAAAAAGTTGTAAAGCTATTTAACAGAACTCTTGAGGTGGAAACCAGAACTCCAAAAAAAAATTCATTTTTCCGAAAAAAAAATTGGTTTCACTCAAAGCATTCCACCGTGCCATCAATCTCCTGCTCACTTGGAGGTAATAAATGAAAATCAGTACTAGTTGCCACTTGCATAGTTCTGGAGTTCTATGTACTTTTCATAGATAGTTCGGTTCTTAGTTACGATTTTTTTCCTTCAGGGCGTTGGGGGGCAACTTCATATAACTTTCTCGAGTGTACCGTTGTAAATATTTGTCTGATTAAAAAAAGTTGTAAAGCTATTTAACAGAACTCTTGAGGGGGCAACCAGAACTCCAAAAAAAAATCATTTTTCCGAAAAAAAATTGGTTTCACTCAAAGCATTCCACCGTGCCATCAATCTCCTGCTCAGTTGGAGGTAATAAATGAAAATCAGTACTAGTTGCCACTTGCATAGTTCTGGAGTTCTATGTACTTTTCATAGATAGTTCGGTTCTTAGTTACGATTTTTTTCGGTTAGGGGGGTGGGGGGCGACTTCATAAAACTTTTTTGAGTGTACCGATGTAAATATTTGTCTGATCAAAAAAAGTTGTAAAGTTATTGTTTTTTCCGAAAAAAAAAATTTGGTTTCACTCAAAGCATTCCATCGTGCCATGAATCTACTGCTCAGTTGGAGGTAATAAATGAAAATCAGTTCTATTTGCCACTTGCATAGTTCTGGGGTTTTATGTACTTTTCATCGATAGTTCGGTTCTTAGTTACGATTTTTTTCCTTCAGGGCATTGGGGAGCAACTTCATATAACTTTCTCGAGTGTACCGTTGTAAATATTTGTTTGATTAAAAAAAGTTGTAAAGCTATTTAACAGAACTCTTGAGGGGGCAACCAGAACTCCGAAAAAAAAATTATTTTTCCGAAAAAAAAAAATTGCCTTCACTCAAAGCATTCCATCGTGCCATTATTCTACTGCTCAGTTGGAGGTAATAAATGAAAATCAGTTCTAGTCGTCACTTGCATAGTTCTGGAGTTCTATGTACTTTTCATCGATAGTTGGGTTCTTAGTTACGATTTTTTTTGCCGTCAGGGCGGTGGGGGGCAACTTCATGAAACTTTCTCGAGTGTAAGTTGTAAGTATTTCTCTGATCAAAAAAGTTGTGAAGCTATTTAACAGAACTCTTGAGGGGGCAACCAGAACTTCGAAAAAAAATTCATTTTTCCGAAAAAAAAAAAACTGTTTCACTCAAAGCATTCCATCGTGCCATCAATCTACTGCTCAGTTGGAGGTAATAAATGAAAATCAGTACTAGTTGCCACTTGCATAGTTCTGGAGTTCTATGTACTTTTCATAGATAGTTCGGTTCTTAGTTACGATTTTTTTCGGTTAGGGGGGTGGGGGGCGACTTCATAAAACTTTTTTGAGTGTACCGATGTAAATATTTGTCTGATCAAAAAAAGTTGTAAAGTTATTGTTTTTTCCGAAAAAAAAAATTTGGTTTCACTCAAAGCATTCCATCGTGCCATGAATCTACTGCTGGGTTGGAGGTAATAAATGAAAATCAGTTCTATTTGCCACTCGCATAGTTCTGGGGTTTTATGTACTTTTCATCGATAGTTCGGTTCTTAGTTACGATTTTTTTCCTTCAGGGCATTGGGGGGCAACTTCATATAACTTTCTCGAGTGTACCGTTGTAAATATTTGTTTGATTAAAAAAAGTTGTAAAGCTATTTAACAGAACTCTTGAGGGGGCAACCAGAACTCCGCAAAAAAAATTATTTTTCCGAAAAAAAAAAATTGCCTTCACTCAAAGCATTCCATCGTGCCATTATTCTACTGCTCAGTTGGAGGTAATAAATGAAAATCAGTTCTAGTCGTCACTTGCATAGTTCTGGAGTTCTATGTACTTTTCATCGATAGTTGGGTTCTTAGTTACGATTTTTTTTGCCGTAGGGCGGTGGGGGGCAACTTCATGAAACTTTCTCGAGTGTACCGTTGCAAATATTCGTCTGATCAAAAAAAGTTGTAAAGCTATTTTACAGAACTCTTGAGGGGGCAACCAGAACTTCGAAAAAAAATTCATTTTTCCGAAAAAAAAAAATCTGTTTCACTCAAAGCATTCCATCGTGCCATCAATCTACTGCTCAGTTGGAGGTAATAAATGAAAATCAGTACTAGTTGCCACTTGCATAGTTCTGGAGTTCTATGTACTTTTCATAGATAGTTCGGTTCTTAGTTACGATTTTTTTCGGTTAGTGGGGGGTGACTTCATAAAACTTTTTTGAGTGTACCGATGTAAATATTTGTCTGATCAAAAAAAGTTGTAAAGTTATTGTTTTTTCCGAAAAAAACAATTTGGTTTCACTCAAAGCATTCCATCGTGCCATGAATCTACTGCTCAGTTGGAGGAAATAAATGAAAATCAGTTCTATTTGCCACTTGCATAGTTCTGGGGTTTTATGTACTTTTCATCGATAGTTCGGTTCTTAGTAACGATTTTTTTCCTTCAGGGCATTGGGGGGCAACTTCATATAACTTTCTCGAGTGTACCGTTGTAAATAGTTGTTTGATTAAAAAATGTTGTAAAGCTATTTAACAGAACTCTTGAGGGGGCAACCAGAACTCCGCAAAAAAATTATTTTTCCGAAAAAAAAAAATTGCCTTCACTCAATGCATTCCATCGTGCCATTATTCTACTGCTCAGTTGGAGGTAATAAATGAAAATCAGTTCTAGTCGTCACTTGCATAGTTCTGGAGTTCTATGTACTTTTCATCGATAGTTGGGTTCTTAGTTACGATTTTTTTTGCCGTCAGGGCGGTGGGGGGCAACTTCATGAAACTTTCTCGAGTGTACCGATGCAAATATTCGTCTGATCAAAAAAAGTTGTAAAGCTATTTTACAGAACTCGTGAGGGGGCAACCAGAATTTCGAAAAAAAATTCATTTTTCCGAAAAAAAAAATCTGTTTCACTCAAAGCATTCCATCGTGTCATCAATCTACTGCTCAGTTGGAGGTAATAAATGCAAATCAGTACTAGTTGCCACTTGCATAGTTCTGGAGTTCTATGTACTTTTCATAGATAGTTCGGTTCTTAGTTACGATTTTTTTCGGTTAGGGGGGTGGGGCGCAACTTCCTGAAACTTTCTCGAGTTTACCGTTGTAAATATTTGTCTGATCAAAAAACGTTATAAAGCTATTTAACAGAACTCATGCGGGGGCAACGAGAACTCCGAAAAAAAATTCATTTTTCCGAAAAAAAAATTTGGTTTCACTCAAAGCATTCCATCGTGCCATCAATCTACTACTCAGTTGGAGGTAATAAATGAAAATCAGTTCGAGTAGCTACTTCCATAGTTCTGGACTTCTATATAGTATTTATCGATAGTTGGGTTCTTAGTTACGATTTTTTTTCCGTCAGGGTGGTGGGGGGCAACTTCATGAAACTTTCTCGAGTGTAAGTTGTAAGTATTTCTCTGATCAAAAAAGTTGTGAAGCTATTTAACAGAACTCTTGAGGGGGCAACCAGAACACCGGAAAAAAAATTTATTTTTCCGAAAAAAAAAATTGCTTCCACTCAAAGCAGTCCATCGTGCCATCAAACTACTGCTCAGTTGGAGGTAGTAAATGAAAATCAGTTCTAGTTGCCACTTGCATAGTTCTGAAGGTCTATGTATTTTTCATCGATAGTTCGGTTCTTAGTTACAATTCTTTTCCCGTCAGAGGGGCGTGGGGCAACTTCATGAAACTTTCTCGAGTGTACCGTTCCAAATATTTGTCTGATCAAAAAAAGTTGTAAAGCTATTTAACAGAACTCTTGAGGTGGCAACCAGAACTCCAAAAAAAAATTCATTTTTCCGAAAAAAAAATTGGTTTCACTCAAAGCATTCCACCGTGCCATCAATCTCCTGCTCACTTGGAGGTAATAAATGAAAATCAGTACTAGTTGCCACTTGCATAGTTCTGGAGTTCTATGTACTTTTCATAGATAGTTCGGTTCTTAGTTACGATTTTTTTCCTTCAGGGCGTTGGGGGGCAACTTCATATAACTTTCTCGAGTGTACCGTTGTAAATATTTGTCTGATTAAAAAAAGTTGTAAAGCTATTTAACAGAACTCTTGAGGGGGCAACCAGAACTCCGAAAAAAAATCCATTTTTCCGAAAACAAAAATTTGGTTTCACTCAAAGCATTCCATCGTTCCATCAATCTACTGCTCAGTTGGAAGGAATAAGAGAAAATCAGTTCTGGTTGCCACTTGCATAGTTCTGGAGTTCTATGTACTTTTTATCGATAGTTCGGTTCCTAGTTACGATTTTTTTCGTCAGGGGTGGTGGGGGCAACTTCATAAAACTTTCTCGAGTGTACCGTTGTAAACATTTGTCTGATGAAGAAAAGTTCTAAAGCTATTTAAGGGGAGATTTTCTTTTTTTTCGACAAAAAAATCGATTTTTCGCTGACCGCTGTTTCATATTCTTCAAAGTGTTGAGAATATGTGTGCAAAATTTCAAATTAAAATTTGACGTTGTCACACGGCAGGGGTCGGCGCGCCCGGCAGCTGCCCGAATCTGTTGAAAAAATCATTTTTCCGAAAAAAAATTGGTTTCACTCAAAGCATTCCACCGTGCCATCAATCTCCTGCTCAGTTGGAGGTAATAAATGAAAATCAGTACTAGTTGCCACTTGCATAGTTCTGGAGTTCTATGTACTTTTCATAGATAGTTCGGTTCTTAGTTACGATTTTTTTCGGTTAGGGGGGTGGGGGGCGACTTCATAAAACTTTTTTGAGTGTACCGATGTAAATATTTGTCTGATCAAAAAAAGTTGTAAAGTTATTGTTTTTTCCGAAAAAAAAAATTTGGTTTCACTCAAAGCATTCCATCGTGCCATGAATCTACTGCTCAGTTGGAGGTAATAAATGAAAATCAGTTCTATTTGCCACTTGCATAGTTCTGGGGTTTTATGTACTTTTCATCGATAGTTCGGTTCTTAGTTACGATTTTTTTCCTTCAGGGCATTGGGGGGCAACTTCATATAACTTTCTCGAGTGTACCGTTGTAAATATTTGTTTGATTAAAAAAAGTTGTAAAGCTATTTAACAGAACTCTTGAGGGGGCAACCAGAACTCCGAAAAAAAAATTATTTTTCCGAAAAAAAAAATTGCCTTCACTCAAAGCATTCCATCGTGCCATTATTCTACTGCTCAGTTGGAGGTAATAAATGAAAATCAGTTCTAGTCGTCACTTGCATAGTTCTGGAGTTCTATGTACTTTTCATCGATAGTTGGGTTCTTAGTTACGATTTTTTTTGCCGTCAGGGCGGTGGGAGGCAACTTCATGAAACTTTCTCGAGTGTACCGTTGCAAATATTCGTCTGATCAAAAAAAGTTGTGAAGCTATTTTACAGAACTTATGAGGGGGCAACCAGAACTTCGAAAAAAAATTCATTTTTCCGAAAAAAAAAAATCTGTTTCACTCAAAGCATTCCATCGTGCCATCAATCTACTGCTCAGTTGGAGGTAATAAATGAAAATCAGTACTAGTTGCCACTTGCATAGTTCTGGAGTTCTATGTACTTTTCATAGATAGTTCGGTTCTTAGTTACGATTTTTTTCGGTTAGGGGGGTGGGGGGCGACTTCATAAAACTTTTTTGAGTGTACCGATGTAAATATTTGTCTGATCAAAAAAAGTTGTAAAGTTATTGTTTTTTCCGAAAAAAAAAATTTGGTTTCACTCAAAGCATTCCATCGTGCCATGAATCTACTGCTGGGTTGGAGGTAATAAATGAAAATCAGTTCTATTCGCCACTTGCATAGTTCTGGGGTTTTATGTACTTTTCATCGATAGTTCGGTTCTTAGTTACGATTTTTTTCCTTCAGGGCATTGGGGGGCAACTTCATATAACTTTCTCGAGTGTACCGTTGTAAATATTTGTTTGATTAAAAAAAGTTGTAAAGCTATTTAACAGAACTCTTGAGGGGGCAACCAGAACTCCGCAAAAAAAATTATTTTTCCGAAAAAAAAAAATTGCCTTCACTCAAAGCATTCCATCGTGCCATTATTCTACTGCTCAGTTGGAGGTAATAAATGAAAATCAGTTCTAGTCGTCACTTGCATAGTTCTGGAGTTCTATGTACTTTTCATCGATAGTTGGGTTCTTAGTTACGATTTTTTTTGCCGTAGGGCGGTGGGGGGCAACTTCATGAAACTTTCTCGAGTGTACCGTTGCAAATATTCGTCTGATCAAAAAAAGTTGTAAAGCTATTTTACAGAACTCTTGAGGGGGCAACCAGAACTTCGAAAAAAAATTCATTTTTCCGAAAAAAAAAAATCTGTTTCACTCAAAGCATTCCATCGTGCCATCAATCTACTGCTCAGTTGGAGGTAATAAATGAAAATCAGTACTAGTTGCCACTTGCATAGTTCTGGAGTTCTATGTACTTTTCATAGATAGTTCGGTTCTTAGTTACGATTTTTTTCGGTTAGTGGGGGGTGACTTCATAAAACTTTTTTGAGTGTACCGATGTAAATATTTGTCTGATCAAAAAAAGTTGTAAAGTTATTGTTTTTTCCGAAAAAAACAATTTGGTTTCACTCAAAGCATTCCATCGTGCCATGAATCTACTGCTCAGTTGGAGGTAATAAATGAAAATCAGTTCTATTTGCCACTTGCATAGTTCTGGGGTTTTATGTACTTTTCATCGATAGTTCGGTTCTTAGTTACGATTTTTTTCCTTCAGGGCATTGGGGGGCAACTTCATATAACTTTCTCGAGTGTACCGTTGTAAATATTTGTTTGATTAAAAAAAGTTGTAAAGCTATTTAACAGAACTCTTGAGGGGGCAACCAGAAGTCCGCAAAAAAAATTATTTTTCCGAAAAAAAAAAATTGCCTTCACTCAAAGCATTCCATCGTGCCATTATTCTACTGCTCAGTTGGAGGTAATAAATGAAAATCAGTTCTAGTCGTCACTTGCATAGTTCTGGAGTTCTATGTACTTTTCATCGATAGTTGGGTTCTTAGTTTATATTTTTTTTGCCGTCAGGGCGGTGGGGGGCAACTTCATGAAACTTTCTCGAGTGTACCGTTGCAAATATTCGTCTGATCAAAAAAAGTTGTAAAGCTATTTTACAGAACTCTTGAGGGGGCAACCAGAACTTCGAAAAAAAATTCATTTTTCCGAAAAAAAAAATCTGTTTCACTCAAAGCATTCCATCGTGCCATCAATCTACTGCTCAGTTGGAGGTAATAAATGAAAATCAGTTCGAGTAGCTACTTCCATAGTTCTGGACTTCTATATAGTATTTATCGATAGTTGGGTTCTTAGTTACGATTTTTTTCCCGTCAGGGTGGTGGGGGGCAACTTCATGAAACTTTCTCGAGTGTAAGTTGTAAGTATTTCTCTGATCAAAAAAGTTGTGAAGCTATTTAACAGAACTCTTGAGGGGGCAACCAGAACTCCGAAAAAAAAATTATTTTTCCGAAAAAAAAAATTGCCTTCACTCGAAGCATTCCATCGTGCCATTATTCTACTGCTCAGTTGGAGGTAATAAATGAAAATCAGTTCTAGTCGTCACTTGCATAGTTCTGGAGTTCTATGTACTTTTCATCGATAGTTGGGTTCTTAGTTACGATTTTTTTGCCGTCAGGGCGGTGGGGGGCAACTTCATGAAACTTTTTCGAGTGTACCGTTGCAAATATTCGTCTGATCAAAAAAAGTTGTAAAGCTATTTTACAGAACTCTTGAGGGGGCAACCAGAACTTCGAAAAAAAATTCATTTTTCCGAAAAAAAAAAATCTGTTTCACTCAAAGCATTCCATCGTGCCATCAATCTACTGCTCAGTTGGAGGTAATAAATGAAAATCAGTACTAGTTGCCACTTGCATAGTTCTGGAGTTCTATGTACTTTTCATAGATAGTTCGGTTCTTAGTTTCGATTTTTTTCGGTTAGGGGGGTGGGGGGCAACCTCATAAAACTTTTTTGAGTGTACCGATGTAAATATTTGTCTGATCAAAAAAAGTTGTAAAGTTATTGTTTTTTCCGAAAAAAAAAATTTGGTTTCACTCAAAGCATTCCATCGTGCCATGAATCTACTGCTCAGTTGGAGGTAATAAATGAAAATCAGTTCTATTTGCCACTTGCATAGTTCTGGGGTTTTATGTACTTTTCATCGATAGTTCGGTTCTTAGTTACGATTTTTTTCCTTCAGGGCATTGGGGGGCAACTTCATATAACTTTCTCGAGTGTACCGTTGTAAATATTTGTTTGATTAAAAAAAGTTGTAAAGCTATTTAACAGAACTCTTGAGGGGGCAACCAGAACTCCGCAAAAAAAATTATTTTTCCGAAAAAAAAAAATTGCCTTCACTCAAAGCATTCCATCGTGCCGTTATTCTACTGCTCAGTTGGAGGTAATAAATGAAAATCAGTTCTAGTCGTCACTTGCATAGTTCTGGAGTTCTATGTACTTTTCATCGATAGTTGGGTTCTTAGTTACGATTTTTTTTGCCGTAGGGCGGTGGGGGGCAACTTCATGAAACTTTCTCGAGTGTACCGTTGCAAATATTCGTCTGATCAAAAAAAGTTGTAAAGCTATTTTACAGAACTCTTGAGGGGGCAACCAGAACTTCGAAAAAAAATTCATTTTTCCGAAAAAAAAAAATCTGTTTCACTCAAAGCATTCCATCGTGCCATCAATCTACTGCTCAGTTGGAGGTAATAAATGAAAATCAGTACTAGTTGCCACTTACATAGTTCTGGAGTTCTATGTACTTTTCATAGATAGTTCGGTTCTTAGTTACGATTTTTTTCGGTTAGTGGGGGGTGACTTCATAAAACTTTTTTGAGTGTACCGATGTAAATATTTGTCTGATCAAAAAAAGTTGTAAAGTTATTGTTTTTTCCGAAAAAAAAAATTTGGTTTCACTCAAAGCATTCCATCGTGCCATGAATCTACTGCTCAGTTGGAGGTAATAAATGAAAATCAGTTCTATTTGCCACTTGCATAGTTCTGGGGTTTTATGTACTTTTCATCGATAGTTCGGTTCTTAGTTACGATTTTTTTCCTTCAGGGCATTGGGGGGCAACTTCATATAACTTTCTCGAGTGTACCGTTGTAAATATTTGTTTGATTAAAAAAAGTTGTAAAGCTATTTAACAGAACTCTTGAGGGGGCAACCAGAAGTCCGCAAAAAAAATTATTTTTCCGAAAAAAAAAAATTGCCTTCACTCAAAGCATTCCATCGTGCCATTATTCTACTGCTCAGTTGGAGGTAATAAATGAAAATCAGTTCTAGTCGTCACTTGCATAGTTCTGGAGTTCTATGTACTTTTCATCGATAGTTGGGTTCTTAGTTTATATTTTTTTTGCCGTCAGGGCGGTGGGGGGCAACTTCATGAAACTTTCTCGAGTGTACCGTTGCAAATATTCGTCTGATCAAAAAAAGTTGTAAAGCTATTTTACAGAACTCTTGAGGGGGCAACCAGAACTTCGAAAAAAAATTCATTTTTCCGAAAAAAAAAATCTGTTTCACTCAAAGCATTCCATCGTGCCATCAATCTACTGCTCAGTTGGAGGTAATAAATGAAAATCAGTTCGAGTAGCTACTTCCATAGTTCTGGACTTCTATATAGTATTTATCGATAGTTGGGTTCTTAGTTACGATTTTTTTCCCGTCAGGGTGGTGGGGGGCAACTTCATGAAACTTTCTCGAGTGTAAGTTGTAAGTATTTCTCTGATCAAAAAAGTTGTGAAGCTATTTAACAGAACTCTTGAGGGGGCAACCAGAACTCCGAAAAAAAAATTATTTTTCCGAAAAAAAAAATTGCCTTCACTCGAAGCATTCCATCGTGCCATTATTCTACTGCTCAGTTGGAGGTAATAAATGAAAATCAGTTCTAGTCGTCACTTGCATAGTTCTGGAGTTCTATGTACTTTTCATCGATAGTTGGGTTCTTAGTTACGATTTTTTTGCCGTCAGGGCGGTGGGGGGCAACTTCATGAAACTTTTTCGAGTGTACCGTTGCAAATATTCGTCTGATCAAAAAAAGTTGTAAAGCTATTTTACAGAACTCTTGAGGGGGCAACCAGAACTTCGAAAAAAAATTCATTTTTCCGAAAAAAAAAAATCTGTTTCACTCAAAGCATTCCATCGTGCCATCAATCTACTGCTCAGTTGGAGGTAATAAATGAAAATCAGTACTAGTTGCCACTTGCATAGTTCTGGAGTTCTATGTACTTTTCATAGATAGTTCGGTTCTTAGTTTCGATTTTTTTCGGTTAGGGGGGTGGGGGGCAACCTCATAAAACTTTTTTGAGTGTACCGATGTAAATATTTGTCTGATCAAAAAAAGTTGTAAAGTTATTGTTTTTTCCGAAAAAAAAAATTTGGTTTCACTCAAAGCATTCCATCGTGCCATGAATCTACTGCTCAGTTGGAGGTAATAAATGAAAATCAGTTCTATTTGCCACTTGCATAGTTCTGGGGTTTTATGTACTTTTCATCGATAGTTCGGTTCTTAGTTACGATTTTTTTCCTTCAGGGCATTGGGGGGCAACTTCATATAACTTTCTCGAGTGTACCGTTGTAAATATTTGTTTGATTAAAAAAAGTTGTAAAGCTATTTAACAGAACTCTTGAGGGGGCAACCAGAACTCCGCAAAAAAAATTATTTTTCCGAAAAAAAAAAATTGCCTTCACTCAAAGCATTCCATCGTGCCGTTATTCTACTGCTCAGTTGGAGGTAATAAATGAAAATCAGTTCTAGTCGTCACTTGCATAGTTCTGGAGTTCTATGTACTTTTCATCGATAGTTGGGTTCTTAGTTACGATTTTTTTTGCCGTAGGGCGGTGGGGGGCAACTTCATGAAACTTTCTCGAGTGTACCGTTGCAAATATTCGTCTGATCAAAAAAAGTTGTAAAGCTATTTTACAGAACTCTTGAGGGGGCAACTAGAACTTCGAAAAAAAATTCATTTTTCCGAAAAAAAAAAATCTGTTTCACTCAAAGCATTCCATCGTGCCATCAATCTACTGCTCAGTTGGAGGTAATAAATGAAAATCAGTACTAGTTGCCACTTGCATAGTTCTGGAGTTCTATGTACTTTTCATAGATAGTTCGGTTCTTAGTTACGATTTTTTTCGGTTAGGGGGGTGGGGGGTGACTTCATAAAACTTTTTTGAGTGTACCGATGTAAATATTTGTCTGATCAAAAAAAGTTGTAAAGTTATTGTTTTTTCCGAAAAAAACAATTTGGTTTCACTCAAAGCATTCCATCGTGCCATGAATCTACTGCTCAGTTGGAGGTAATAAATGAAAATCAGTTCTATTTGCCACTTGCATAGTTCTGGGGTTTTATGTACTTTTCATCGATAGTTCGGTTCTTAGTTACGATTTTTTTCCTTCAGGGCATTGGGGGGCAACTTCATATAACTTTCTCGAGTGTACCGTTGTAAATATTTGTTTGATTAAAAAAAGTTGTAAAGCTATTTAACAGAACTCTTGAGGGGGCAACCAGAAGTCCGCAAAAAAAATTATTTTTCCGAAAAAAAAAAATTGCCTTCACTCAAAGCATTCCATCGTGCCATTATTCTACTGCTCAGTCGGAGGTAATAAATGAAAATCAGTTCTAGTCGTCACTTGCATAGTTCTGGAGTTCTATGTACTTTTCATCGATAGTTGGGTTCTTAGTTTATATTTTTTTTGCCGTCAGGGCGGTGGGGGGCAACTTCATGAAACTTTCTCGAGTGTACCGTTGCAAATATTCGTCTGATCAAAAAAAGTTGTAAAGCTATTTTACAGAACTCTTGAGGGGGCAACCAGAACTTCGAAAAAAAATTCATTTTTCCGAAAAAAAAAAATCTGTTTCACTCAAAGCATTCCATCGTGCCATCAATCTACTGCTCAGTTGGAGGTAATAAATGAAAATCAGTACTAGTTGCCACTTGCATAGTTCTGGAGTTCTATGTACTTTTCATAGATAGTTCGGTTCTTAGTTTCGATTTTTTTCGGTTAGGGGGGTGGGGGGCAACCTCATAAAACTTTTTTGAGTGTACCGATGTAAATATTTGTCTGATCAAAAAAAGTTGTAAAGTTATTGTTTTTTCCGAAAAAAAAAATTTGGTTTCACTCAAAGCATTCCATCGTGCCATGAATCTACTGCTCAGTTGGAGGTAATAAATGAAAATCAGTTCTATTTGCCACTTGCATAGTTCTGGGGTTTTATGTACTTTTCATCGATAGTTCGGTTCTTAGTTACGATTTTTTTCCTTCAGGGCATTGGGGGGCAACTTCATATAACTTTCTCGAGTGTACCGTTGTAAATATTTGTTTGATTAAAAAAAGTTGTAAAGCTATTTAACAGAACTCTTGAGGGGGCAACCAGAACTCCGCAAAAAAAATTATTTTTCCGAAAAAAAAAAATTGCCTTCACTCAAAGCATTCCATCGTGCCATTATTCTACTGCTCAGTTGGAGGTAATAAATGAAAATCAGTTCTAGTCGTCACTTGCATAGTTCTGGAGTTCTATGTACTTTTCATCGATAGTTGGGTTCTTAGTTACGATTTTTTTTGCCGTAGGGCGGTGGGGGGCAACTTCATGAAACTTTCTCGAGTGTACCGTTGCAAATATTCGTCTGATCAAAAAAAGTTGTAAAGCTATTTTACAGAACTCTTGAGGGGGCAACCAGAACTTCGAAAAAAAATTCATTTTTCCGAAAAAAAAAATCTGTTTCACTCAAAGCATTCCATCGTGCCATCAATCTACTGCTCAGTTGGAGGTAATAAATGAAAATCAGTACTAGTTGCCACTTGCATAGTTCTGGAGTTCTATGTACTTTTCATAGATAGTTCGGTTCTTAGTTACGATTTTTTTCGGTTAGGGGGGTGGGGGGTGACTTCATAAAACTTTTTTGAGTGTACCGATGTAAATATTTGTCTGATCAAAAAAAGTTGTAAAGTTATTGTTTTTTCCGAAAAAAACAATTTGGTTTCACTCAAAGCATTCCATCGTGCCATGAATCTACTGCTCAGTTGGAGGTAATAAATGAAAATCAGTTCTATTTGCCACTTGCATAGTTCTGGGGTTTTATGTACTTTTCATCGATAGTTCGGTTCTTAGTTACGATTTTTTTCCTTCAGGGCATTGGGGGGCAACTTCATATAACTTTCTCGAGTGTACCGTTGTAAATATTTGTTTGATTAAAAAAAGTTGTAAAGCTATTTAACAGAACTCTTGAGGGGGCAACCAGAAGTCCGCAAAAAAAATTATTTTTCCGAAAAAAAAAAATTGCCTTCACTCAAAGCATTCCATCGTGCCATTATTCTACTGCTCAGTTGGAGGTAATAAATGAAAATCAGTTCTAGTCGTCACTTGCATAGTTCTGGAGTTCTATGTACTTTTCATCGATAGTTGGGTTCTTAGTTTATATTTTTTTTGCCGTCAGGGCGGTGGGGGGCAACTTCATGAAACTTTCTCGAGTGTACCGTTGCAAATATTCGTCTGATCAAAAAAAGTTGTAAAGCTATTTTACAGAACTCTTGAGGGGGCAACCAGAACTTCGAAAAAAAATTCATTTTTCCGAAAAAAAAAATCTGTTTCACTCAAAGCATTCCATCGTGCCATCAATCTACTGCTCAGTTGGAGGTAATAAATGAAAATCAGTACTAGTAGCCACTTGCATAGTTCTGGAGTTCTATGTACTTTTCATAGATAGTTCGGTTCTTAGTTACGATTTTTTTCGGTTAGGGGGGTGGGGGGCGACTTCATAAAACTTTTTTGAGTGTACCGATGTAAATATTTGTCTGATCAAAAAAAGTTGTAAAGTTATTGTTTTTTCCGAAAAAAAAAATTTGGTTTCACTCAAAGCATTCCATCGTGCCATGAATCTACTGCTCAGTTGGAGGTAATAAATGAAAATCAGTTCTATTTGCCACTTGCATAGTTCTGGGGTTTTATGTACTTTTCATCGATAGTTCGGTTCTTAGTTCCGATTTTTTTCCTTCAGGGCATTGGGGGGCAACTTCATATAACTTTCTCGAGTGTACCGTTGTAAATATTTGTTTGATTAAAAAAAGTTGTAAAGCTATTTAACAGAACTCTTGAGGGAGCAACCAGAACTCCGCAAAAAAAATTATTTTTCCGAAAAAAAAAAATTGCCTTCACTCAAAGCATTCCATCGTGCCATTATTCTACTGCTCAGTTGGAGGTAATAAATGAAAATCAGTTCTAGTCGTCACTTGCATAGTTCTGGAGTTCTATGTACTTTTCATCGATAGTTGGGTTCTTAGTTACGATTTTTTTTGCCGTCAGGGCGGTGGGGGGCAACTTCATGAAACTTTCTCGAGTGTACCGATGCAAATATTCGTCTGATCAAAAAAAGTTGTAAAGCTATTTTACAGAACTCGTGAGGGGGCAACCAGAACTTCGAAAAAAAATTCATTTTTCCGAAAAAAAAAATCTGTTTCACTCAAAGCATTCCATCGTGCCATCAATCTACTGCTCAGTTGGAGGTAATAAATGAAAATCAGTACTAGTTGCCACTTGCATAGTTCTGGAGTTCTATGTACTTTTCATAGATAGTTCGGTTCTTAGTTACGATTTTTTTCGGTTAGGGGGGTGGGGGGCGACTTCATAAAACTTTTTTGAGTGTACCGATGTAAATATTTGTCTGATCAAAAAAAGTTGTAAAGTTATTGTTTTTTCCGAAAAAAAAAATTTGGTTTCACTCAAAGCATTCCATCGTGCCATGAATCTACTGCTCAGTTGGAGGTAATAAATGAAAATCAGTTCTATTTGCCACTTGCATAGTTCTGGGGTTTTATGTACTTTTCATCGATAGTTCGGTTCTTAGTTACGATTTTTTTCCTTCTGGGCATTGGGGGGCAACTTCATATAACTTTCTCGAGTGTACCGTTGTAAATATTTGTTTGATTAAAAAAAGTTGTAAAGCTATTTAACAGAACTTCCAGAACTCCAAAAAAAAATCATTTTTCCGAAAAAAAATTGGTTTCACTCAAAGCATTCCACCGTGCCATCAATCTCCTGCTCAGTTGGAGGTAATAAATGAAAATCAGTACTAGTTGCCACTTGCATAGTTCTGGAGTTCTATGTACTTTTCATAGATAGTTCGGTTCTTAGTTACGATTTTTTTCGGTTAGGGGAGTGGGGGCGACTTCATAAAACTTTTTTGAGTGTACCGATGTAAATATTTGTCTGATCAAAAAAAGTTGTAAAGTTATTGTTTTTTCCGAAAAAAAAAATTTGGTTTCACTCAAAGCATTCCATCGTGCCATGAATCTACTGCTCAGTTGGAGGTAATAAATGAAAATCGGTTCTATTTGCCACTTGCATAGTTCTGGGGTTTTATGTACTTTTCATCGATAGTTCGGTTCTTAGTTACGATTTTTTTCCTTCAGGGCATTGGGGGGCAACTTCATATAACTTTCTCGAGTGTACCGTTGTAAATATTTGTTTGATTAAAAAAAGTTGTAAAGCTATTTAACAGAACTCTTGAGGGGGCAACCAGAACTCCGAAAAAAAAATTATTTTTCCGAAAAAAAAAAATTGCCTTCACTCAAAGCATTCCATCGTGCCATTATTCTACTGCTCAGTTGGAGGTAATAAATGCAAATCAGTTCTAGTCGTCACTTGCATAGTTCTGGAGTTCTATGTACTTTTCATCGATAGTTGGGTTCTTAGTTACGATTTTTTTTGCCGTCAGGGCGGTGGGGGGCAACTTCATGAAACTTTCTCGAGTGTACCGTTGCAAATATTCGTCTGATCAAAAAAAGTTGTAAAGCTATTTTACAGAACTCTTGAGGGGGCAACCAGAACTTCGAAAAAAAATTCATTTTTCCGAAAAAAAAAAATCTGTTTCACTCAAAGCATTCCATCGTGCCATCAATCTACTGCTCAGTTGGAGGTAATAAATGAAAATCAGTACTAGTTGCCACTTGCATAGTTCTGGAGTTCTATGTACTTTTCATAGATAGTTCGGTTCTTAGTTACGATTTTTTTCGGTTAGGGGGGTGGGGGGCGACTTCATAAAACTTTTTTGAGTGTACCGATGTAAATATTTGTCTGATCAAAAAAAGTTGTAAAGTTATTGTTTTTTCCGAAAAAAAAAATTTGGTTTCACTCAAAGCATTCCATCGTGCCATGAATCTACTGCTCAGTTGGAGGTAATAAATGAAAATCAGTTCTATTTGCCACTTGCATAGTTCTGGGGTTTTATGTACTTTTCATCGATAGTTCGGTTCTTAGTTACGATTTTTTTCCTTCAGGGCATTGGGGGGCAACTTCATATAACTTTCTCGAGTGTACCGTTGTAAATATTTGTTTGATTAAAAAAAGTTGTAAAGCTATTTAACAGAACTCTTGAGGGAGCAACCAGAACTCCGCAAAAAAAATTATTTTTCCGAAAAAAAAAAATTGCCTTCACTCAAAGCATTCCATCGTGCCATTATTCTACTGCTCAGTTGGAGGTAATAAATGAAAATCAGTTCTAGTCGTCACTTGCATAGTTCTGGAGTTCTATGTACTTTTCATCGATAGTTGGGTTCTTAGTTACGATTTTTTTTGCCGTCAGGGCGGTGGGGGGCAACTTCATGAAACTTTCTCGAGTGTACCGATGCAAATATTCGTCTGATCAAAAAAAGTTGTAAAGCTATTTTACAGAACTCGTGAGGGGGCAACCAGAACTTCGAAAAAAAATTCATTTTTCCGAAAAAAAAAATCTGTTTCACTCAAAGCATTCCATCGTGCCATCAATCTACTGCTCAGTTGGAGGTAATAAATGAAAATCAGTACTAGTTGCCACTTGCATAGTTCTGGAGTTCTATGTACTTTTCATAGATAGTTCGGTTCTTAGTTACGATTTTTTTCGGTTAGGGGGGTGGGGGGCGACTTCATAAAACTTTTTTGAGTGTACCGATGTAAATATTTGTCTGATCAAAAAAAGTTGTAAAGTTATTGTTTTTTCCGAAAAAAAAAATTTGGTTTCACTCAAAGCATTCCATCGTGCCATGAATCTACTGCTCAGTTGGAGGTAATAAATGAAAATCAGTTCTATTTGCCACTTGCATAGTTCTGGGGTTTTATGTACTTTTCATCGATAGTTCGGTTCTTAGTTACGATTTTTTTCCTTCTGGGCATTGGGGGGCAACTTCATATAACTTTCTCGAGTGTACCGTTGTAAATATTTGTTTGATTAAAAAAAGTTGTAAAGCTATTTAACAGAACTTCCAGAACTCCAAAAAAAAATCATTTTTCCGAAAAAAAATTGGTTTCACTCAAAGCATTCCACCGTGCCATCAATCTCCTGCTCAGTTGGAGGTAATAAATGAAAATCAGTACTAGTTGCCACTTGCATAGTTCTGGAGTTCTATGTACTTTTCATAGATAGTTCGGTTCTTAGTTACGATTTTTTTCGGTTAGGGGAGTGGGGGCGACTTCATAAAACTTTTTTGAGTGTACCGATGTAAATATTTGTCTGATCAAAAAAAGTTGTAAAGTTATTGTTTTTTCCGAAAACAAAAATTTGGTTTCACTCAAAGCATTCCATCGTGCCATGAATCTACTGCTCAGTTGGAGGTAATAAATGAAAATCGGTTCTATTTGCCACTTGCATAGTTCTGGAGTTCTATGTACTTTTCATCGATAGTTGGGTTCTTAGTTACGATTTTTTTTGCCGTCAGGGCGGTGGGGGGCAACTTCATGAAACTTTCTCGAGTGTACCGTTGCAAATATTCGTCTGATCAAAAAAAGTTGTAAAGCTATTTTACAGAACTCTTGAGGGGGCAACCAGAACTTCGAAAAAAAATTCATTTTTCCGAAAAAAAAAAATCTGTTTCACTCAAAGCATTCCATCGTGCCATCAATCTACTGCTCAGTTGGAGGTAATAAATGAAAATCAGTACTAGTTGCCACTTGCATAGTTCTGGAGTTCTATGTACTTTTCATAGATAGTTCGGTTCGTAGTTACGATTTTTTTCGGTTAGGGGGGTGGGGGGCGACTTCATAAAACTTTTTTGAGTGTACCGATGTAAATATTTGTCTGATCAAAAAAAGTTGTAAAGTTATTGTTTTTTCCGAAAAAAAAAATTTGGTTTCACTCAAAGCATTCCATCGTGCCATGAATCTACTGCTCAGTTGGAGGTAATAAATGAAAATCAGTTCTATTTGCCACTTGCATAGTTCTGGGGTTTTATGTACTTTTCATCGATAGTTCGGTTCTTAGTTACGATTTTTTTCCTTCAGGGCATTGGGGGGCAACTTCATATAACTTTCTCGAGTGTACCGTTGTAAATATTTGTTTGATTAAAAAAAGTTGTAAAGCTATTTAACAGAACTCTTGAGGGAGCAACCAGAACTCCGCAAAAAAAATTATTTTTCCGAAAAAAAAAAATTGCCTTCACTCAAAGCATTCCATCGTGCCATTATTCTACTGCTCAGTTGGAGGTAATAAATGAAAATCAGTTCTAGTCGTCACTTGCATAGTTCTGGAGTTCTATGTACTTTTCATCGATAGTTGGGTTCTTAGTTACGATTTTTTTTGCCGTCAGGGCGGTGGGGGGCAACTTCATGAAACTTTCTCGAGTGTACCGATGCAAATATTCGTCTGATCAAAAAAAGTTGTAAAGCTATTTTACAGAACTCGTGAGGGGGCAACCAGAACTTCGAAAAAAAATTCATTTTTCCGAAAAAAAAAATCTGTTTCACTCAAAGCATTCCATCGTGCCATCAATCTACTGCTCAGTTGGAGGTAATAAATGAAAATCAGTACTAGTTGCCACTTGCATAGTTCTGGAGTTCTATGTACTTTTCATAGATAGTTCGGTTCTTAGTTACGATTTTTTTCGGTTAGGGGGGTGGGGGGCGACTTCATAAAACTTTTTTGAGTGTACCGATGTAAATATTTGTCTGATCAAAAAAAGTTGTAAAGTTATTGTTTTTTCCGAAAAAAAAAATTTGGTTTCACTCAAAGCATTCCATCGTGCCATGAATCTACTGCTCAGTTGGAGGTAATAAATGAAAATCAGTTCTATTTGCCACTTGCATAGTTCTGGGGTTTTATGTACTTTTCATCGATAGTTCGGTTCTTAGTTACGATTTTTTTCCTTCTGGGCATTGGGGGGCAACTTCATATAACTTTCTCGAGTGTACCGTTGTAAATATTTGTTTGATTAAAAAAAGTTGTAAAGCTATTTAACAGAACTTCCAGAACTCCAAAAAAAAATCATTTTTCCGAAAAAAAATTGGTTTCACTCAAAGCATTCCACCGTGCCATCAATCTCCTGCTCAGTTGGAGGTAATAAATGAAAATCAGTACTAGTTGCCACTTGCATAGTTCTGGAGTTCTATGTACTTTTCATAGATAGTTCGGTTCTTAGTTACGATTTTTTTCGGTTAGGGGAGTGGGGGCGACTTCATAAAACTTTTTTGAGTGTACCGATGTAAATATTTGTCTGATCAAAAAAAGTTGTAAAGTTATTGTTTTTTCCGAAAAAAAAAATTTGGTTTCACTCAAAGCATTCCATCGTGCCATGAATCTACTGCTCAGTTGGAGGTAATAAATGAAAATCGGTTCTATTTGCCACTTGCATAGTTCTGGGGTTTTATGTACTTTTCATCGATAGTTCGGTTCTTAGTTACGATTTTTTTCCTTCAGGGCATTGGGGGGCAACTTCATATAACTTTCTCGAGTGTACCGTTGTAAATATTTGTTTGATTAAAAAAAGTTGTAAAGCTATTTAACAGAACTCTTGAGGGGGCAACCAGAACTCCGAAAAAAAAATTATTTTTCCGAAAAAAAAAAATTGCCTTCACTCAAAGCATTCCATCGTGCCATTATTCTACTGCTCAGTTGGAGGTAATAAATGCAAATCAGTTCTAGTCGTCACTTGCATAGTTCTGGAGTTCTATGTACTTTTCATCGATAGTTGGGTTCTTAGTTACGATTTTTTTTGCCGTCAGGGCGGTGGGGGGCAACTTCATGAAACTTTCTCGAGTGTACCGTTGCAAATATTCGTCTGATCAAAAAAAGTTGTAAAGCTATTTTACAGAACTCTTGAGGGGGCAACCAGAACTTCGAAAAAAAATTCATTTTTCCGAAAAAAAAAAATCTGTTTCACTCAAAGCATTCCATCGTGCCATCAATCTACTGCTCAGTTGGAGGTAATAAATGAAAATCAGTACTAGTTGCCACTTGCATAGTTCTGGAGTTCTATGTACTTTTCATAGATAGTTCGGTTCGTAGTTACGATTTTTTTCGGTTAGGGGGGTGGGGGGCGACTTCATAAAACTTTTTTGAGTGTACCGATGTAAATATTTGTCTGATCAAAAAAAGTTGTAAAGTTATTGTTTTTTCCGAAAAAAAAAATTTGGTTTCACTCAAAGCATTCCATCGTGCCATGAATCTACTGCTCAGTTGGAGGTAATAAATGAAAATCAGTTCTATTTGCCACTTGCATAGTTCTGGGGTTTTATGTACTTTTCATCGATAGTTCGGTTCTTAGTTACGATTTTTTTCCTTCAGGGCATTGGGGGGCAACTTCATATAACTTTCTCGAGTGTACCGTTGTAAATATTTGTTTGATTAAAAAAAGTTGTAAAGCTATTTAACAGAACTCTTGAGGGAGCAACCAGAACTCCGCAAAAAAAATTATTTTTCCGAAAAAAAAAAATTGCCTTCACTCAAAGCATTCCATCGTGCCATTATTCTACTGCTCAGTTGGAGGTAATAAATGAAAATCAGTTCTAGTCGTCACTTGCATAGTTCTGGAGTTCTATGTACTTTTCATCGATAGTTGGGTTCTTAGTTACGATTTTTTTTGCCGTCAGGGCGGTGGGGGGCAACTTCATGAAACTTTCTCGAGTGTACCGATGCAAATATTCGTCTGATCAAAAAAAGTTGTAAAGCTATTTTACAGAACTCGTGAGGGGGCAACCAGAACTTCGAAAAAAAATTCATTTTTCCGAAAAAAAAAATCTGTTTCACTCAAAGCATTCCATCGTGCCATCAATCTACTGCTCAGTTGGAGGTAATAAATGAAAATCAGTACTAGTTGCCACTTGCATAGTTCTGGAGTTCTATGTACTTTTCATAGATAGTTCGGTTCTTAGTTACGATTTTTTTCGGTTAGGGGGGTGGGGCGCAACTTCCTGAAACTTTCTCGAGTTTACCGGTGTAAATATTTGTCTGATCAAAAAACGTTATAAAGCTATTTAACAGAACTCATGCGGGGGCAACGAGAACTCCGAAAAAAAATTCATTTTTCCGAAAAAAAAATTTGGTTTCACTCAAAGCATTCCATCGTGCCATCAATCTACTGCTCAGTTGGAGGTAATAAATGAAAATCAGTTCGAGTAGCTACTTCCATAGTTCTGGACTTCTATATAGTATTTATCGATAGTTGGGTTCTTAGTTACGATTTTTTTTCCGTCAGGGTGGTGGGGGGCAACTTCATGAAACTTTCTCGAGTGTAAGTTGTAAGTATTTCTCTGATCAAAAAAGTTGTGAAGCTATTTAACAGAACTCTTGAGGGGGCAACCAGAACACCGGAAAAAAAATTTATTTTTCCGAAAAAAAAAATTGCTTCCACTCAAAGCATTCCATCGTGCCATCAAACTACTGCTCAGTTGGAGGTAGTAAATGAAAATCAGTTCTAGTTGCCACTTGCATAGTTCTGAAGGTCTATGTATTTTTCATCGATAGTTCGGTTCTTAGTTACAATTCTTTTCCCGTCAGAGGGGCGTGGGGCAACTTCATGAAACTTTCTCGAGTGTACCGTTCCAAATATTTGTCTGATCAAAAAAAGTTGTAAAGCTATTTAACAGAACTCTTGAGGTGGCAACCAGAACTCCAAAAAAAAATTCATTTTTCCGAAAAAAAAATTGGTTTCACTCAAAGCATTCCACCGTGCCATCAATCTCCTGCTCACTTGGAGGTAATAAATGAAAATCAGTACTAGTTGCCACTTGCATAGTTCTGGAGTTCTATGTACTTTTCATAGATAGTTCGGTTCTTAGTTACGATTTTTTTCCTTCAGGGCGTTGGGGGGCAACTTCATATAACTTTCTCGAGTGTACCGTTGTAAATATTTGTCTGATTAAAAAAAGTTGTAAAGCTATTTAACAGAACTCTTGAGGGGGCAACCAGAACTCCAAAAAAAAATCATTTTTCCGAAAAAAAATTGGTTTCACTCAAAGCATTCCACCGTGCCATCAATCTCCTGCTCAGTTGGAGGTAATAAATGAAAATCAGTACTAGTTGCCACTTGCATAGTTCTGGAGTTCTATGTACTTTTCATAGATAGTTCGGTTCTTAGTTACGATTTTTTTCGGTTAGGGGGGTGGGGGGCGACTTCATAAAACTTTTTTGAGTGTACCGATGTAAATATTTGTCTGATCAAAAAAAGTTGTAAAGTTATTGTTTTTTCCGAAAAAAAAAATTTGGTTTCACTCAAAGCATTCCATCGTGCCATGAATCTACTGCTCAGTTGGAGGTAATAAATGAAAATCAGTTCTATTTGCCACTTGCATAGTTCTGGGGTTTTATGTACTTTTCATCGATAGTTCGGTTCTTAGTTACGATTTTTTTCCTTCAGGGCATTGGGGGGCAACTTCATATAACTTTCTCGAGTGTACCGTTGTAAATATTTGTTTGATTAAAAAAAGTTGTAAAGCTATTTAACAGAACTCTTGAGGGGGCAACCAGAACTCCGAAAAAAAAATTATTTTTCCGAAAAAAAAAAATTGCCTTCACTCAAAGCATTCCATCGTGCCATTATTCTACTGCTCAGTTGGAGGTAATAAATGAAAATCAGTTCTAGTCGTCACTTGCATAGTTCTGGAGTTCTATGTACTTTTCATCGATAGTTGGGTTCTTAGTTACGATTTTTTTTGCCGTCAGGGCGGTGGGAGGCAACTTCATGAAACTTTCTCGAGTGTACCGTTGCAAATATTCGTCTGATCAAAAAAAGTTGTGAAGCTATTTTACAGAACTCTTGAGGGGGCAACCAGAACTTCGAAAAAAAATTCATTTTTCCAAAAAAAAAAAATCTGTTTCACTCAAAGCATTCCATCGTGCCATCAATCTACTGCTCAGTTGGAGGTAATAAATGAAAATCAGTACTAGTTGCCAGTTGCATAGTTCTGGAGTTCTATGTACTTTTCATAGATAGTTCGGTTCTTAGTTACGATTTTTTTCGGTTAGGGGGGTGGGGGGCGACTTCATAAAACTTTTTTGAGTGTACCGATGTAAATATTTGTCTGATCAAAAAAAGTTGTAAAGTTATTGTTTTTTCCGAAAAAAAAAATTTGGTTTCACTCAAAGCATTCCATCGTGCCATGAATCTACTGCTGGGTTGGAGGTAATAAATGAAAATCAGTTCTATTCGCCACTTGCATAGTTCTGGGGTTTTATGTACTTTTCATCGATAGTTCGGTTCTTAGTTACGATTTTTTTCCTTCAGGGCATTGGGGGGCAACTTCATATAACTTTCTCGAGTGTACCGTTGTAAATATTTGTTTGATTAAAAAAAGTTGTAAAGCTATTTAACAGAACTCTTGAGGGGGCAACCAGAACTCCGCAAAAAAAATTATTTTTCCGAAAAAAAAAAATTGCCTTCACTCAAAGCATTCCATCGTGCCATTATTCTACTGCTCAGTTGGAGGTAATAAATGAAAATCAGTTCTAGTCGTCACTTGCATAGTTCTGGAGTTCTATGTACTTTTCATCGATAGTTGGGTTCTTAGTTACGATTTTTTTTGCCGTAGGGCGGTGGGGGGCAACTTCATGAAACTTTCTCGAGTGTACCGTTGCAAATATTCGTCTGATCAAAAAAAGTTGTAAAGCTATTTTACAGAACTCTTGAGGGGGCAACCAGAACTTCGAAAAAAAATTCATTTTTCCGAAAAAAAAAATCTGTTTCACTCAAAGCATTCCATCGTGCCATCAATCTACTGCTCAGTTGGAGGTAATAAATGAAAATCAGTACTAGTTGCCACTTGCATAGTTCTGGAGTTCTATGTACTTTTCATAGATAATTCGGTTCTTAGTTACGATTTTTTTCGGTTAGTGGGGGGTGACTTCATAAAACTTTTTTGAGTGTACCGATGTAAATATTTGTCTGATCAAAAAAAGTTGTAAAGTTATTGTTTTTTCCGAAAAAAACAATTTGGTTTCACTCAAAGCATTCCATCGTGCCATGAATCTACTGCTCAGTTGGAGGTAATAAATGAAAATCAGTTCTATTTGCCACTTGCATAGTTCTGGGGTTTTATGTACTTTTCATCGATAGTTCGGTTCTTAGTTACGATTTTTTTCCTTCAGGGCATTGGGGGGCAACTTCATATAACTTTCTCGAGTGTACCGTTGTAAATATTTGTTTGATTAAAAAAAGTTGTAAAGCTATTTAACAGAACTCTTGAGGGGGCAACCAGAAGTCCGCAAAAAAAATTATTTTTCCGAAAAAAAAAAATTGCCTTCACTCAAAGCATTCCATCGTGCCATTATTCTACTGCTCAGTTGGAGGTAATAAATGAAAGTCAGTTCTAGTCGTCACTTGCATAGTTCTGGAGTTCTATGTACTTTTCATCGATAGTTGGGTTCTTAGTTTATATTTTTTTTGCCGTCAGGGCGGTGGGGGGCAACTTCATGAAACTTTCTCGAGTGTACCGTTGCAAATATTCGTCTGATCAAAAAAAGTTGTAAAGCTATTTTACAGAACTCTTGAGGGGGCAACCAGAACTTCGAAAAAAAATTCATTTTTCCGAAAAAAAAAAATCTGTTTCACTCAAAGCATTCCATCGTGCCATCAATCTACTGCTCAGTTGGAGGTAATAAATGAAAATCAGTACTAGTTGCCACTTGCATAGTTCTGGAGTTCTATGTACTTTTCATAGATAGTTCGGTTCTTAGTTACGATTTTTTTCGGTTAGGGGGGTGGGGGGCGACTTCATAAAACTTTTTTGAGTGTACCGATGTAAATATTTGTCTGATCAAAAAAAGTTGTAAAGTTATTGTTTTTTCCGAAAAAAAAAATTTGGTTTCACTCAAAGCATTCCATCGTGCCATGAATCTACTGCTCAGTTGGAGGTAATAAATGAAAATCAGTTCTATTTGCCACTTGCATAGTTCTGGGGTTTTATGTACTTTTCATCGATAGTTCGGTTCTTAGTTACGATTTTTTTCCTTCAGGGCATTGGGGGGCAACTTCATATAACTTTCTCGAGTGTACCGTTGTAAATATTTGTTTGATTAAAAAAAGTTGTAAAGCTATTTAACAGAACTCTTGAGGGGGCAACCAGAACTCCGCTAAAAAAATTATTTTTCCGATAAAAAAAAATTGCCTTCACTCAAAGCATTCCATCGTGCCATTATTCTACTGCTCAGTTGGAGGTAATAAATGAAAATCAGTTCTAGTCGTCACTTGCATAGTTCTGGAGTTCTATGTACTTTTCATCGATAGTTGGGTTCTTAGTTACGATTTTTTTGCCGTCAGGGCGGTGGGGGGCAACTTCATGAAACTTTCTCGAGTGTACCGTTGCAAATATTCGTCTGATCAAAAAAAGTTGTAAAGCTATTTTACAGAACTCTTGAGGGGGCACCCAGAACTTCGAAAAAAAATTCATTTTTCCGAAAAAAAAAAATCTGTTTCACTCAAAGCATTCCATCGTGCCATCAATCTACTGCTCAGTTGGAGGTAATAAATGAAAATCAGTACTAGTTGCCACTTGCATAGTTCTGGAGTTCTATGTACTTTTCATAGATAGTTCGGTTCTTAGTTACGATTTTTTTCGGTTAGGGGGGTGGGGGGCAACTTCATAAAACTTTTTTGAGTGTACCGATGTAAATATTTGTCTGATCAAAAAAAGTTGTAAAGTTATTGTTTTTTCCGAAAAAAAAAATTTGGTTTCACTCAAAGCATTCCATCGTGCCATGAATCTACTGCTCAGTTGGAGGTAATAAATGAAAATCAGTTCTATTTGCCACTTGCATAGTTCTGGGGTTTTATGTACTTTTCATCGATAGTTCGGTTCTTAGTTACGATTTTTTTCCTTCAGGGCATTGGGGGGCAACTTCATATAACTTTCTCGAGTGTACCGTTGTAAATATTTGTTTGATTAAAAAAAGTTGTAAAGCTATTTAACAGAACTCTTGAGGGGGCAACCAGAACTCCGCAAAAAAAATTATTTTTCCGAAAAAAAAAAATTGCCTTCACTCAAAGCATTCCATCGTGCCATTATTCTACTGCTCAGTTGGAGGTAATAAATGAAAATCAGTTCTAGTCGTCACTTGCATAGTTCTGGAGTTCTATGTACTTTTCATCGATAGTTGGGTTCTTAGTTTATATTTTTTTTGCCGTAGGGCGGTGGGGGGCAACTTCATGAAACTTTCTCGAGTGTACCGTTGCAAATATTCGTCTGATCAAAAAAAGTTGTAAAGCTATTTTACAGAACTCTTGAGGGGGCAACCAGAACTTCGAAAAAAAATTCATTTTTCCGAAAAAAAAAAATCTGTTTCACTCAAAGCATTCCATCGTGCCATCAATCTACTGCTCAGTTGGAGGTAATAAATGAAAATCAGTACTAGTTGCCACTTGCATAGTTCTGGAGTTCTATGTACTTTTCATAGATAGTTCGGTTCTTAGTTACGATTTTTTTCGGTTAGGGGGGTGGGGGGCGACTTCATAAAACTTTTTTGAGTGTACCGATGTAAATATTTGTCTGATCAAAAAAAGTTGTAAAGTTATTGTTTTTTCCAAAAAAAAAAAATTTGGTTTCACTCAAAGCATTCCATCGTGCCATGAATCTACTGCTCAGTTGGAGGTAATAAATGAAAATCAGTTCTATTTGCCACTTGCATAGTTCTGGGGTTTTATGTACTTTTCATCGATAGTTCGGTTCTTAGTTACGATTTTTTTCCTTCAGGGCATTGGGGGGCAACTTCATATAACTTTCTCGAGTGTACCGTTGTAAATATTTGTTTGATTAAAAAAAGTTGTAAAGCTATTTAACAGAACTCTTGAGGGGGCAACCAGAACTCCGCTAAAAAAATTATTTTTCCGAAAAAAAAAAATTGCCTTCACTCAAAGCATTCCATCGTGCCATTATTCTACTGCTCAGTTGGAGGTAATAAATGAAAATCAGTTCTAGTCGTCACTTGCATAGTTCTGGAGTTCTATGTACTTTTCATCGATAGTTGGGTTCTTAGTTTATATTTTTTTTGCCGTCAGGGCGGTGGGGGGCAACTTCATGAAACTTTCTCGAGTGTACCGTTGCAAATATTCGTCTGGTCAAAAAAAGTTGTAAAGCTATTTTACAGAACTCTTGAGGGGGCAACCAGAACTTCGAAAAAAAATTCATTTTTCCGAAAAAAAAAATCTGTTTCACTCAAAGCATTCCATCGTGCCATCAATCTACTGCTCAGTTGGAGGTAATAAATGAAAATCAGTTCGAGTAGCTACTTCCATAGTTCTGGACTTCTATATAGTATTTATCGATAGTTGGGTTCTTAGTTACGATTTTTTTCCCGTCAGGGTGGTGGGGGGCAACTTCATGAAACTTTCTCGAGTGTAAGTTGTAAGTATTTCTCTGATCAAAAAAGTTGTGAAGCTATTTAACAGAACTCTTGAGGGGGCAACCAGAACTCCGAAAAAAAAATTATTTTTCCGAAAAAAAAAAATTGCCTTCACTCGAAGCATTCCATCGTGCCATTATTCTACTGCTCAGTTGGAGGTAATAAATGAAAATCAGTTCTAGTCGTCACTTGCATAGTTCTGGAGTTCTATGTACTTTTCATCGATAGTTGGGTTCTTAGTTACGATTTTTTTGCCGTCAGGGCGGTGGGGGGCAACTTCATGAAACTTTCTCGAGTGTACCGTTGCAAATATTCGTCTGATCAAAAAAAGTTGTAAAGCTATTTTACAGAACTCTTGAGGGGGCAACCAGAACTTCGAAAAAAAATTCATTTTTCCGAAAAAAAAAAATCTGTTTCACTCAAAGCATTCCATCGTGCCATCAATCTACTGCTCAGTTGGAGGTAATAAATGAAAATCAGTACTAGTTGCCACTTGCATAGTTCTGGAGTTCTATGTACTTTTCATAGATAGTTCGGTTCTTAGTTACGATTTTTTTCGGTTAGGGGGGTGGGGGGCAACTTCATAAAACTTTTTTGAGTGTACCGATGTAAATATTTGTCTGATCCAAAAAAGTTGTAAAGTTATTGTTTTTTCCGAAAAAAAGAAATTTGGTTTCACTCAAAGCATTCCATCGTGCCATGAATCTACTGCTCAGTTGGAGGTAATAAATGAAAATCAGTTCTATTTGCCACTTGCATAGTTCTGGGGTTTTATGTACTTTTCATCGATAGTTCGGTTCTTAGTTACGATTTTTTTCCTTCAGGGCATTGGGGGGCAACTTCATATAACTTTCTCGAGTGTACCGTTGTAAATATTTGTTTGATTCAAAAAAGTTGTAAAGCTATTTAACAGAACTCTTGAGGGGGCAACCAGAACTCCGCAAAAAAAATTATTTTTCCGAAAAAAAAAAATTGCCTTCACTCAAAGCATTCCATCGTGCCATTATTCTACTGCTGAGTTGGAGGTAATAAATGAAAATCAGTTCTAGTCGTCACTTGCATAGTTCTGGAGTTCTGTGTACTTTTCATCGATAGTTGGGTTCTTAGTTACGATTTTTTTTGCCGTCAGGGCGGTGGGGGGCAACTTCATGAAACTTTCTCGAGTGTACCGTTGCAAATATTCGTCTGATCAAAAAAAGTTGTAAAGCTATTTTACAGAACTCTTGAGGGGGCAACCAGAACTCCGCTAAAAAAATTATTTTTCCGAAAAAAAAAATTGCCTTCACTCAAAGCATTCCATCGTGCCATTATTCTACTGCTGAGTTGGAGGTAATAAATGAAAATCAGTTCTAGTCGTCACTTGCATAGTTCTGGAGTTCTATGTACTTTTCATCGATAGTTGGGTTCTTAGTTACGATTTTTTTTGCCGTCAGGGCGGTGGGGGGCAACTTCATGAAACTTTCTCGAGTGTACCGTTGCAAATATTCGTCTGATCAAAAAAAGTTGTAAAGCTATTTTACAGAACTCTTGAGGGGGCAACCAGAACTTCGAAAAAAAATTCATTTTTCCGAAAAAAAAAATCTGTTTCACTCAAAGCATTCCATCGTGCCATCAATCTACTGCTCAGTTGGAGGTAATAAATGAAAATCAGTTCGAGTAGCTACTTCCATAGTTCTGGACTTCTATATAGTATTTATCGATAGTTGGGTTCTTAGTTACGATTTTTTTCCCGTCAGGGTGGTGGGGGGCAACTTCATGAAACTTTCTCGAGTGTAAGTTGTAAGTATTTCTCTGATCAAAAAAGTTGTGAAGCTATTTAACAGAACTCTTGCGAGGGCAACCAGAACTCCGAAAAAAAATCATTTTTCCGAAAAAAAATTTGGTTTCACTCAAAGCATTCCATCGTGCCATGAATCTACTGCTCAGTTGGAGGTAATAAATGAAAATCAGTTCTAGTTGCCACTTGCATAGTTCTGGAGTTCTATGTACTTTTCATCGATAGTTGGGTTCTTAGTTACGATTTTTTTTGCCGTCAGGGTGGTGGGGGGCAACTTCATGATACCTTCTCGAGTGTACCGTTGCAAATATTCGTCTGATCAAAAAAAGTTGTAAAGCTATTTTACAGAACTCTTGAGGGGGCAACCAGAACTCCGAAAAAAAATTCATTTTTCCGAAAAAAAAAAATTGCTTTCACTCACAGCATTCCATCGTGCCATCAATCTACTGCTCAGTTGGAGATAATAAATGAAAATCAGTTCTAGTCGCCACTTGCATAGTTCTGGAGTTCTATGTACTATTCATCGATTGTTCGGTTCTTAGTTACGATTTATTTTCCGTCAGCGTGGTGGGGGGCAACTTCTTGAAACTTTCTCGAGTGTATCGTTGTAAATATTTGTCTGATCAAAAAAAGTTGTAAAGCTATTTAACAGAACTCTTGAGGGGGCAATCAGAACTCCGAATAAAAAATTATTTTTCCGAAAAAAAAAATTGCCTTCACTCAAAGCATTCCATCGTGCCATCATTCTACTGCTCAGTTGGAGGTAATAAATGAAAATCAGTTCTAGTCGTCACTTGCATAGTTCTGGAGTTCTATGTACTTTTCATCGATAGTTCGGTTCTTAGTTACGATTTATTTTCCGTCAGGGTTGTGGGGGGCAACTTCTTGAAACTTTCTCGAGTGTATCGTTGTAAATATTTGTCTGATCAAAAAAAGTTGTAAAGCTATTTAACAGAACTCTTGAGGGGGCAACCAGAACTCCGAAAAAAAATTCATTTTTCCGAAAAAAAAAATCTGTTTCACTCAAAGCATTCCATCGTGCCATCAATCTACTGCTCAGTTGGAGGTAATAAATGAAAATCAGTACTAGTTGCCACTTGCATAGTTCTGGAGTTCTATGTACTTTTCATAGATAGTTCGGTTCTTAGTTACGATTTTTTTCGGTTAGGGGGTTGGGGGGCAACTTCATATAACTTTCTCGAGTGTACCGTTGTAAATATTTGTCTGATTAAAAAAAGTTGTAAAGCTATTTAACAGAACTCTTGAGGGGGCAACCAGAACTTCGAAAAAAAATTCATTTTTCCGAAAAAAAAAAATCTGTTTCACTCAAAGCATTCCATCGTGCCATCAATCTACTGCTCAGTTGGAGGTAATAAAGGAAAATCAGTACTAGTTGCCACTTGCATAGTTCTGGAGTTCTATGTACTTTTCATAGATAGTTCGGTTCTTAGTTACGATTTTTTTCGGTTAGGGGGGTGGGGGGCGACTTCATAAAACTTTTTTGAGTGTACCGATGTAAATATTTGTCTGATCAAAAAAAGTTGTAAAGTTATTGTTTTTTCCGAAAAAAAAAAATTTGGTTTCACTCAAAGCATTCCATCGTGCCATGAATCTACTGCTCAGTTGGAGGTAATAAATGAAAATCAGTTCTATTTGCCACTTGCATAGTTCTGGGGTTTTATGTACTTTTCATCGATAGTTCGGTTCTTAGTTACGATTTTTTTCCTTCAGGGCATTGGGGGGCAACTTCATATAACTTTCTCGAGTGTACCGTTGTAAATATTTGTTTGATTAAAAAAAGTTGTAAAGCTATTTAACAGAACTCTTGAGGGGGCAACCAGAACTCCGCTAAAAAAATTATTTTTCCGAAAAAAAAAAATTGCCTTCACTCAAAGCATTCCATCGTGCCATTATTCTACTGCTCAGTTGGAGGTAATAAATGAAAATCAGTTCTAGTCGTCACTTGCATAGTTCTGGAGTTCTATGTACTTTTCATCGATAGTTGGGTTCTTAGTTTATATTTTTTTTGCCGTCAGGGCGGTGGGGGGCAACTTCATGAAACTTTCTCGAGTGTACCGTTGCAAATATTCGTCTGATCAAAAAAAGTTGTAAAGCTATTTTACAGAACTCTTGAGGGGGCAACCAGAACTTCGAAAAAAAATTCATTTTTCCGAAAAAAAAAATCTGTTTCACTCAAAGCATTCCATCGTGCCATCAATCTACTGCTCAGTTGGAGGTAATAAATGAAAATCAGTTCGAGTAGCTACTTCCATAGTTCTGGACTTCTATATAGTATTTATCGATAGTTGGGTTCTTAGTTACGATTTTTTTCCCGTCAGGGTGGTGGGGGGCAACTTCATGAAACTTTCTCGAGTGTAAGTTGTAAGTATTTCTCTGATCAAAAAAGTTGTGAAGCTATTTAACAGAACTCTTGAGGGGGCAACCAGAAATCCGAAAAAAAAATTATTTTTCCGAAAAAAAAAAATTGCCTTCACTCGAAGCATTCCATCGTGCCATTATTCTACTGCTCAGTTGGAGGTAATAAATGAAAATCAGTTCTAGTCGTCACTTGCATAGTTCTGGAGTTCTATGTACTTTTCATCGATAGTTGGGTTCTTAGTTACGATTTTTTTGCCGTCAGGGCGGTGGGGGGCAACTTCATGAAACTTTCTCGAGTGTACCGTTGCAAATATTCGTCTGATCAAAAAAAGTTGTAAAGCTATTTTACAGAACTCTTGAGGGGGCAACCAGAACTTCGAAAAAAAATTCATTTTTCCGAAAAAAAAAAATCTGTTTCACTCAAAGCATTCCATCGTGCCATCAATCTACTGCTCAGTTGGAGGTAATAAATGAAAATCAGTACTACTTGCCACTTGCATAGTTCTGGAGTTCTATGTACTTTTCATAGATAGTTCGGTTCTTAGTTACGATTTTTTTCGGTTAGGGGGTTGGGGGGCAACTTCATATAACGTTCTCGAGTGTACCGTTGTAAATATTTGTCTGATTAAAAAAAGTTGTAAAGCTATTTAACAGAACTCTTGAGGGGGCAACCAGAACTTCGAAAAAAAATTCATTTTTCCGAAAAAAAAAAATCTGTTTCACTCAAAGCATTCCATCGTGCCATCAATCTACTGCTCAGTTGGAGGTAATAAATGAAAATCAGTACTAGTTGCCACTTGCATAGTTCTGGAGTTCTATGTACTTTTCATAGATAGTTCGGTTCTTAGTTACGATTTTTTTCGGTTAGGGGGGTGGGGGGCGACTTCATAAAACTTTTTTGAGTGTACCGATGTAAATATTTGTCTGATCAAAAAAAGTTGTAAAGTTATTGTTTTTTCCGAAAAAAAAAATTTGGTTTCACTCAAAGCATTCCATCGTGCCATGAATCTACTGCTCAGTTGGAGGTAATAAATGAAAATCAGTTCTATTTGCCACTTGCATAGTTCTGGGGTTTTATGTACTTTTCATCGATAGTTCGGTTCTTAGTTACGATTTTTTTCCTTCAGGGCATTGGGGGGCAACTTCATATAACTTTCTCGAGTGTACCGTTGTAAATATTTGTTTGATTAAAAAAAGTTGTAAAGCTATTTAACAGAACTCTTGAGGGGGCAACCAGAACTCCGCTAAAAAAATTATTTTTCCGAAAAAAAAAAATTGCCTTCACTCAAAGCATTCCATCGTGCCATTATTCTACTGCTCAGTTGGAGGTAATAAATGAAAATCAGTTCTAGTCGTCACTTGCATAGTTCTGGAGTTCTATGTACTTTTCATCGATAGTTGGTGTTGGAGTTAAGGCACCCAAACCGGTCTTACCGACCAAGCATCTGCGCTGTGGCGTCGCACTGGCGGCGCTGTAAGCGGGGGCGCGGTGGCGCTACCATCTGTCGCAGACGTTACTCACACGACCGTCTACGCTATGACCTTCTTCTGTTTTTACGTTACCTTCTTGTTGTCCCCGTCGGATACACGACGCCAAGCCTAACTGTCTAAAATAATAAAACGTTTTCATCCTCAAGGGTGTGTTCACGGAAATAATTCGATTCCCCCGAGCTCGATTTTCCTTCCCGCGCGCACAACAGGTTATGGGCCCAGTGCCGCGAAAACCCGAGCGAATCGTGAGAATCGATCTAGCAAAACCGACATCGATCGGACATGGCGTTCACGCACTCTATGCGAATCGAGCCACTAAATAAAGACAATTATGACACGTGGCGCATTCAAATGCAAGCGTTGCTCACTCGCAACGACTTGTGGAATTATGTGTGCGGAACGACACCAAAACCGGAAGTCGGTGCAACGACCGAAAATCTGCGAAAGTGGGAAACGGACGACGAAAAGGCGAAGGCGGACATTATTTTGTCGATAAAACCCTCGGAACTCAAACAAACGAAGGATTGCAGAACATCGAGAGAGCTGTGGCTCAAGCTTCAAAGAATCTACCAATCGTCTGGACCGGCGAAAAAGGCGACACTCATCAAACAACTCACGCTACATCGAATGGACGAAGGAGAGGATATCCATGATCATCTCTCGAAATTCTTCGACACCGTCGATAGACTGGGTGAGATGGAAATTGAAATCAATCCTGATCTTTTGTGTGTGATGTTGCTGTACAGTTTGCCGCGAAGTTACGCAAACTTCCGATGCGCCATCGAGTCGAGGGACACGCTTCCAACGCCGGACGCGTTAAGGCTGAAAATCCTTGAGGAAAGCGATTCAAGGCGGAACGACGACAAAGAAAGCATCCCCGGGGCGATGTTCGCGAAAGGGAATACGAAGAAAAAGAAGGGTCATTACCAAAAACGTGGCGGAAGAGAGGACACCACGGAAAAGAAGGAGACATTCAGATACAAATGTCACCGCTGCCGAAAGATTGGCCACAAGGCATCGGAGTGCACGCAGGACAATCGGAAAGGTAACGACGCGAATACTGCGAATCAACTGTCACTCAGTGCGTTCGTTGGCACCGTTTCGACCGCCAGGACATTCGCCGCCGAGGCACCCACTAGCTCCGAGGCCTGGTGTGTGGATAGTGGATGCACGACTGGGGGAATTCCCCGACCTGTCGACGGTCGTACACAGGATACGTCTTCACTTTCAATGGATGCCCGATATCATGGGCCTCTCGCAAACAGAAGACGGTCGCTCTTTCGTCCACAGAGGCCGAGTATATGGCGTTGGCTGAGGCCGCCAAGGAAGCTCACTTCCTCCGACGGTTTCTAATGGAAATCGGGGTCGATAACGGGACGAAAATAACGCTCTTCTGCGACAACAACGGTGCCAAAAAACTCGCAGAGAACCCAGTCTTCCACGCCCGCACTAAGCATATCGATATAAAGCACCACTTCGTACGAGAGGCGCTGGACAACGGGATCATCGACGTTCGACACATTGCCACGACGGAAATGGCCGCGGATTATCTGACAAAGGCAGTACCCGGCCCGAAACATCGGCATTGCCTGAGAATCCTGGGCCTGATCGATTAGTGGTCATGCCGACCGCCACCACATCGAGGGGGAGTGTTGGAGTTAAGGCACCCAAACCGGTCTTACCGACCAAGCATCTGCGCTGTGGCGTCGCACTGGCGGCGCTGTAAGCGGGGGCGCGGTGGCGCTACCATCTGTCGCAGACGTTACTCACACGACCGTCTACGCTATGACCTTCTTCTGTTTTTACGTTACCTTCTTGTTGTCCCCGTCGGATACACGACGCCAAGCCTAACTGTCTAAAATAATAAAACGTTTTCATCCTCAAGGGTGTGTTCACGGAAATAATTCGATTCCCCCGAGCTCGATTTTCCTTCCCGCGCGCACAACAGTTGGGTTCTTAGTTTATATTTTTTTTGCCGTCAGGGCGGTGGGGGGCAACTTCATGAAACTTTCTCGAGTGTACCGTTGCAAATATTCGTCTGATCAAAAAAAGTTGTAAAGCTATTTTACAGAACTCTTGAGGGGGCAACCAGAACTTCGAAAAAAAATTCATTTTTCCGAAAAAAAAAATCTGTTTCACTCAAAGCATTCCATCGTGCCATCAATCTACTGCTCAGTTGGAGGTAATAAATGAAAATCAGTTCGAGTAGCTACTTCCATAGTTCTGGACTTCTATATAGTATTTATCGATAGTTGGGTTCTTAGTTACGATTTTTTTCCCGTCAGGGTGGTGGGGGGCAACTTCATGAAACTTTCTCGAGTGTAAGTTGTAAGTATTTCTCTGATCAAAAAAGTTGTGAAGCTATTTAATAGAACTCTTGAGGGGGCAACCAGAACTCCGAAAAAAAAATTATTTTTCCGAAAAAAAAAAATTGCCTTCACTCGAAGCATTCCATCGTGCCATTATTCTACTGCTCAGTTGGAGGTAATAAATGAAAATCAGTTCTAGTCGTCACTTGCATAGTTCTGGAGTTCTATGTACTTTTCATCGATAGTTGGGTTCTTAGTTACGATTTTTTGCCGTCAGGGCGGTGGGGGGCAACTTCATGAAACTTTCTCGAGTGTACCGTTGCAAATATTCGTCTGATCGAAAAAAGTTGTAAAGCTATTTTACAGATCTCTTGAGGGGGCACCCAGAACTTCGAAAAAAAATTCATTTTTCCGAAAAAAAAAAATCTGTTTCACTCAAAGCATTCCATCGTGCCATCAATCTACTGCTCAGTTGGAGGTAATAAATGAAAATCAGTACTAGTTGCCACTTGCATAGTTCTGGAGTTCTATGTACTTTTCATAGATAGTTCGGTTCTTAGTTACGATTTTTTTCGGTTAGGGGGGTGGGGGGCAACTTCATAAAACTTTTTTGAGTGTACCGATGTAAATATTTGTCTGATCAAAAAAAGTTGTAAAGTTATTGTTTTTTCCGAAAAAAAAAATTTGGTTTCACTCAAAGCATTCCATCGTGCCATGAATCTACTGCTCAGTTGGAGGTAATAAATGAAAATCAGTTCTATTTGCCACTTGCATAGTTCTGGGGTTTTATGTACTTTTCATCGATAGTTCGGTTCTTAGTTACGATTTTTTTCCTTCAGGGCATTGGGGGGCAACTTCATATAACTTTCTCGAGTGTACCGTTGTAAATATTTGTTTGATTAAAAAAAGTTGTAAAGCTATTTAACAGAACTCTTGAGGGAGCAACCAGAACTCCGCAAAAAAAATTATTTTTCCGAAAAAAAAAAATTGCCTTCACTCAAAGCATTCCATCGTGCCATTATTCTACTGCTCAGTTGGAGGTAATAAATGAAAATCAGTTCTAGTCGTCACTTGCATAGTTCTGGAGTTCTATGTACTTTTCATCGATAGTTGGGTTCTTAGTTTATATTTTTTTTGCCGTAGGGCGGTGGGGGGCAACTTCATGAAACTTTCTCGAGTGTACCGTTGCAAATATTCGTCTGATCAAAAAAAGTTGTAAAGCTATTTTACAGAACTCTTGAGGGGGCAACCAGAACTTCGAAAAAAAATTCATTTTTCCGAAAAAAAAAAATCTGTTTCACTCAAAGCATTCCATCGTGCCATCAATCTACTGCTCAGTTGGAGGTAATAAATGAAAATCAGTACTAGTTGCCACTTGCATAGTTCTGGAGTTCTATGTACTTTTCATAGATAGTTCGGGTCGTAGTTACGATTTTTTTCGGTTAGGGGGGTGGGGGGCGACTTCATAAAACTTTTTTGAGTGTACCGATGTAAATATTTGTCTGATCAAAAAAAGTTGTAAAGTTATTGTTTTTTCCGAAAAAAAAAAATTTGGTTTCACTCAAAGCATTCCATCGTGCCATGAATCTACTGCTCAGTTGGAGGTAATAAATGAAAATCAGTTCTATTTGCCACTTGCATAGTTCTGGGGTTTTATGTACTTTTCATCGATAGTTCGGTTCTTAGTTACGATTTTTTTCCTTCAGGGCATTGGGGGGCAACTTCATATAACTTTCTCGAGTGTACCGTTGTAAATATTTGTTTGATTAAAAAAAATTGTAAAGCTATTTAACAGTACTCTTGAGGGGGCAACCAGAACTCCGCTAAAAAAATTATTTTTCCGAAAAAAAAAAATTGCCTTCACTCAAAGCATTCCATCGTGCCATTATTCTACTGCTCAGTTGGAGGTAATAAATGAAAATCAGTTCTAGTCGTCACTTGCATAGTTCTGGAGTTCTATGTACTTTTCATCGATAGTTGGGTTCTTAGTTTATATTTTTTTTGCCGTCAGGGCGGTGGGGGGCAACTTCATGAAACTTTCTCGAGTGTACCGTTGCAAATATTCGTCTGATCAAAAAAAGTTGTAAAGCTATTTTACAGAACTCTTGAGGGGGCAACCAGAACTTCGAAAAAAAATTCATTTTTCCGAAAAAAAAAATCTGTTTCACTCAAAGCATTCCATCGTGCCATCAATCTACTGCTCAGTTGGAGGTAATAAATGAAAATCAGTTCGAGTAGCTACTTCCATAGTTCCGGACTTCTATATAGTATTTATCGATAGTTGGGTTCTTAGTTACGATTTTTTTCCCGTCAGGGTGGTGGGGGGCAACTTCATGAAACTTTCTCGAGTGTAAGTTGTAAGTATTTCTCTGATCAAAAAAGTTGTAATAAATGAAAATCAGTACTAGTTGCCACTTGCATAGTTCTGGAGTTCTATGTACTTTTCATAGATAGTTCGGTTCTTAGTTACGATTTTTTTCGGTTAGGGGGGTGGGGGGCAACTTCATAAAACTTTTTTGAGTGTACCGATGTAAATATTTGTCTGATCAAAAAAAGTTGTAAAGTTATTGTTTTTTCCGAAAAAAAAAATTTGGTTTCACTCAAAGCATTCCATCGTGCCATGAATCTACTGCTCAGTTGGAGGTAATAAATGAAAATCAGTTCTATTTGCCACTTGCATAGTTCTGGGGTTTTATGTACTTTTCATCGATAGTTCGGTTCTTAGTTACGATTTTTTTCCTTCAGGGCATTGGGGGGCAACTTCATATAACTTTCTCGAGTGTACCGTTGTAAATATTTGTTTGATTAAAAAAAGTTGTAAAGCTATTTAACAGAACTCTTGAGGGGGCAACCAGAACTCCGCAAAAAAAATTATTTTTCCGAAAAAAAAAAAATTGCCTTCACTCAAAGCATTCCATCGTGCCATTATTCTACTGCTCAGTTGGAGGTAATAAACGAAAATCAGTTCTAGTCGTCACTTGCATAGTTCTGGAGTTCTATGTACTTTTCATCGATAGTTGGGTTCTTAGTTTATATTTTTTTTGCCGTAGGGCGGTGGGGGGCAACTTCATGAAACTTTCTCGAGTGTACCGTTGCAAATATTCGTCTGATCAAAAAAAGTTGTAAAGCTATTTTACAGAACTCTTGAGGGGGCAACCAGAACTTCGAAAAAAAATTCATTTTTCCGAAAAAAAAAAATCTGTTTCACTCAAAGCATTCCATCGTGCCATCAATCTACTGCTCAGTTGGAGGTAATAAATGAAAATCAGTACTAGTTGCCACTTGCATAGTTCTGGAGTTCTATGTACTTTTCATAGATAGTTCGGTTCGTAGTTACGATTTTTTTCGGTTAGGGGGGTGGGGGGCGACTTCATAAAACTTTTTTGAGTGTACCGATGTAAATATTTGTCTGATCAAAAAAAGTTGTAAAGTTATTGTTTTTTCCGAAAAAAAAAAATTTGGTTTCACTCAAAGCATTCCATCGTGCCATGAATCTACTGCTCAGTTGGAGGTAATAAATGAAAATCAGTTCTATTTGCCACTTGCATAGTTCTGGGGTTTTATGTACTTTTCATCGATAGTTCGGTTCTTAGTTACGATTTTTTTCCTTCAGGGCATTGGGGGGCAACTTCATATAACTTTCTCGAGTGTACCGTTGTAAATATTTGTTTGATTAAAAAAAATTGTAAAGCTATTTAACAGTACTCTTGAGGGGGCAACCAGAACTCCGCTAAAAAAATTATTTTTCCGAAAAAAAAAAATTGCCTTCACTCAAAGCATTCCATCGTGCCATTATTCTACTGCTCAGTTGGAGGTAATAAATGAAAATCAGTTCTAGTCGTCACTTGCATAGTTCTGGAGTTCTATGTACTTTTCATCGATAGTTGGGTTCTTAGTTTATATTTTTTTTGCCGTCAGGGCGGTGGGGGGCAACTTCATGAAACTTTCTCGAGTGTACCGTTGCAAATATTCGTCTGATCAAAAAAAGTTGTAAAGCTATTTTACAGAACTCTTGAGGGGGCAACCAGAACTTCGAAAAAAAATTCATTTTTCCGAAAAAAAAAATCTGTTTCACTCAAAGCATTCCATCGTGCCATCAATCTACTGCTCAGTTGGAGGTAATAAATGAAAATCAGTTCGAGTAGCTACTTCCATAGTTCCGGACTTCTATATAGTATTTATCGATAGTTGGGTTCTTAGTTACGATTTTTTTCCCGTCAGGGTGGTGGGGGGCAACTTCATGAAACTTTCTCGAGTGTAAGTTGTAAGTATTTCTCTGATCAAAAAAGTTGTGAAGCTATTTAACAGAACTCTTGAGGGGGCAACCAGAACTCCGAAAAAAAAATTATTTTTCCGAAAAAAAAAATTGCCTTCACTCGAAGCATTCCATCGTGCCATTATTCTACTGCTCAGTTGGAGGTAATAAATGAAAATCAGTTCTAGTCGTCACTTGCATAGTTCTGGAGTTCTATGTACTTTTCATCGATAGTTGGGTTCTTAGTTACGATTTTTTTTGCCGTCAGGGCGGTGGGGGGCAACTTCATGAAACTTTCTCGAGTGTACCGTTGCAAATATTCGTCTGATCAAAAAAAGTTGTAAAGCTATTTTACAGAACTCTTGAGGGGGCAACCAGAACTTCGAAAAAAAATTCATTTTTCCGAAAAAAAAAAATCTGTTTCACTCAAAGCATTCCATCGTGCCATCAATCTACTGCTCAGTTGGAGGTAATAAATGAAAATCAGTACTAGTTGCCACTTGCATAGTTCTGGAGTTCTATGTACTTTTCATAGATAGTTCGGTTCTTAGTTACGATTTTTTAACGCGAGGGGGCGGGGGGGAACTTCATACAACTTTCTGGAGTGTACCGTTGTACATATCTGTCTGATCAAAAACAGTTGTGAAGCTATTTAACAGAACTCTTGCGAGGGCAACCAGAACTCCGAAAAAAAATCATTTTTCCGAAAAAAAATTTGGTTTCACTCAAAGCATTCCATCGTGCCATGAATCTACTGCTCAGTTGGAGGTAATAAATGAAAATCAGTTCTAGT
Organism: Ophion ellenae; assembly: GCA_963210295.1. NCBI lineage: Eukaryota > Metazoa > Arthropoda > Insecta > Hymenoptera > Ichneumonidae > Ophion > Ophion ellenae. The sequence goes on along the minus strand of OY723390.1, from coordinate 41,433,814 downwards.
TGCCACTTGCATAGTTCTGGAGTTCTATGTACTTTTCATCGATAGTTGGGTTCTTAGTTACGATTTTTTTTGCCGTCAGGGTGGTGGGGGGCAACTTCATGAAACCTTCTCGAGTGTACCGTTGCAAATATTCGTCTGATCAAAAAAAGTTGTAAAGCTATTTTACAGAACTCTTGAGGGGGCAACCAGAACTCCGCTAAAAAAATTATTTTTCCGAAAAAAAAAATTGCCTTCACTCAAAGCATTCCATCGTGCCATTATTCTACTGCTCAGTTGGAGGTAATAAATGAAAATCAGTTCTAGTCGTCACTTGCATAGTTCTGGAGTTCTATGTACTTTTCATCGATAGTTGGGTTCTTAGTTTATATTTTTTTTGCCGTCAGGGTGGTGGGGGGCAACTTCATGAAACTTTCTCGAGTGTACCGTTGCAAATATTCGTCTGATCAAAAAAAGTTGTAAAGCTATTTTACAGAACTCTTGAGGGGGCAACCAGAACTTCGAAAAAAATTTCATTTTTCCGAAAAAAAAAATCTGTTTCACTCAAAGCATTCCATCGTGCCATCAATCTACTGCTCAGTTGGAGGTAATAAATGAAAATCAGTTCGAGTAGCTACTTCCATAGTTCTGGACTTCTATATAGTATTTATCGATAGTTGGGTTCTTAGTTACGATTTTTTTCCCGTCAGGGTGGTGGGGGGCAACTTCATGAAACTTTCTCGAGTGTAAGTTGTAAGTATTTCTCTGATCAAAAAAGTTGTGAAGCTATTTAACAGAACTCTTGCGAGGGCAACCAGAACTCCGAAAAAAAATCATTTTTCCGAAAAAAAATTTGGTTTCACTCAAAGCATTCCATCGTGCCATGAATCTACTGCTCAGTTGGAGGTAATAAATGAAAATCAGTTCTAGTCGCCACTTGCATAGTTCTGGAGTTCTATGTACTATTCATCGATTGTTCGGTTCTTAGTTACGATTTATTTTCCGTCAGCGTGGTGGGGGGCAACTTCTTGAAACTTTCTCGAGTGTATCGTTGTAAATATTTGTCTGATCAAAAAAAGTTGTAAAGCTATTTAACAGAACTCTTGAGGGGGCAATCAGAACTCCGAATAAAAAATTATTTTTCCGAAAAAAAAAAATTGCCTTCACTCAAAGCATTCCATCGTGCCATCATTCTACTGCTCAGTTGGAGGTAATAAATGAAAATCAGTTCTAGTCGTCACTTGCATAGTTCTGGAGTTCCATGTACTTTTCATCGATAGTTCGGTTCTTAGTTACGATTTATTTTCCGTCAGGGTTGTGGGGGGCAACTTCTTGAAACTTTCTCGAGTGTATCGTTGTAAATATTTGTCTGATCAAAAAAAGTTGTAAAGCTATTTAACAGAACTCTTGAGGGGGCAACCAGAACTCCGAAAAAAAATTCATTTTTCCGAAAAAAAAAATCTGTTTCACTCAAAGCATTCCATCGTGCCATCAATCTACTGCTCAGTTGGAGGTAATAAATGAAAATCAGTTCTAGTAGCCACTTGCATAGTTTTGGAGTTCTATGTACTTTTCATCGATAGATCGGTTCCCAGTTCCGATTTTTTAACGCGAGGGGGCGGGGGGGATCTTCATACAACTTTCTGGAGTGTACCGTTGCAAATATTCGTCTGATCAAAAAAAGTTGTAAAGCTATTTTACAGAACTCTTGAGGGGGCAACCAGAACTCCGAAAAAAAATTCATTTTTCCGGAAAAAAAAATTGCTTTCACTCAAAGCATTCCATCGTGCCATCAATCTACTGCTCAGCTGGAGGTAATAAATGAAAATCAGTTCTAGTTGCCACTTGCATAGTTCTGGAGTTCTATGTACTATTCATCGATTGTTCGGTTCTTAGTTACGATTTTTTCCCGTCAGGGCGGTGGGGCGCAACTTCCTGAAACTTTCTCGAGTGTAAGTTGTAAGTATTTGTCTGATCAAAAAAGTTGTGAAGCTATTTAACAGAACTCTTGAGGGGGCAACCAGAACTCCGAAAAACAATTCATTTTCGGCCAAAAAAAATTTGGTTTCACTCAAATCATTCCATCGTGCCATCAATCTACTGCTCAGTTGGAGGTAATAATTGAAAATCAGTTCTAGTTGCCACGTGCATAGTTCTGGAGTTCTATGTACTTTTCATCGATACTTCGGTTCTTAGTTACGATTTTTTTCCGCTAGGGGGGTGGGGGGCAACTTCATAAAACTTTATCGAGTGTACCCTTGTAAATTATTTTCTGATCACAAAAAGTTGTAAAGCTATTTCACAGAACTCTTGCGGGGGCACCCAGAACTCCGAAAAAAAAAATCATTTTTCCGAAAAAAAAAATTGCTTTCACTCAAAGCATTCCATCGTGCCATCAATCTACTGCTCAGTTAGAGGTAATAAATGAAAATCAGTTCTAGTTGCCCCTTGCATCGTTCTGGAGTTCTATGTACTTTTTATCGATAGTTCGGTTCTTAGTTACGATTTTTTCCGTCAGGGGGCCAGGGGGCAACTTCATAAAACTTTCACGAGTGTACCGTTGTAAATATTTGTCTGATCAAAACAAGTTCTAAAGCTATTTAACAGAACTCTTGAGGGGGCAACCAGAACTGAAATAAATCGGTCATGTAGTTTTCAAATGGCAGTGAACACTGCCTTTGAAAAAGTGGTTTCGAGAAAACCGCGTTGGAAGTTTAGAGAAGTCAGAGCTACAGTGTTAGAGGAGCGGGACTAACTAGTCAATAACTTCGAGAGTTTTGCTCTGATTGACCTGAAATTTTGGGATTCTATTCTTGAAATGTTTAACTATAAGAAAAGACAAAAAAATCGATTTTTCAAACGTGCAAACCACTACTCTCCGCTTAATTATTTTTCAATACTTCTATAGAGGATTTTTCATTGCTTCCCATTAGAAGAATTGTTATTTCATTCAGATTGGCGCACTGCTGATGAGTGAAACTGCAAAGTCAGCCCTCGACCCGTCTTTCTTTGAGGGGTAGTTTCCACCCTTAAAACCAGTTTTCCGGCCATAAAAAAGTACGTGTCCAATAGTTTCCAATCCTTTATCACATATATTAGTTTCAACAATATCGAAGGCGGACGCTTAATCCTTCCCCGACACACTTATATTTGGCCACGGCTTTGACACACTGGGTCAATTTGATCCGGATAGTACTTCATCCACCTGCCCTTAACAACCCTTCCGTCGGTTTCTATTTTAAAATATATGGGATGCACTTTAAGCATTTCTTAATATGTCTGCATAATTAAAATTCGGGAAATATATAATTGAATTGTTGTAAAAAATTATTTAAAAATTTTTATTTTGGGCTACGGAGCATTTTATTCCAAATTCGTCCGGGTCAAATTGACCCAGTGTGTCAAGAAGGGTTAAGTTACGTTCCTCGTAAGTTGAGCTGGAATGCCACATATATGTGTGTGTGTGCGCGTGGCGTGTATATACATACATACACACACACATATATATACACTGAGAAAAAAACCAATAGAATAAAACAAAATATATTGGTTGATCCAAATAAATGTCCTACTGCGGAGTGCCACCGATATATGAGATTGTCAAAGGATATAGGAGATCTACATCATCCTTCAAATAAAATTATATTCCATCGAAATCATTCTATATACAATCCGTAGATGTATTGGATGAAATAATTAAGCGGTTGCTGAAAAACATTTTTTCTTTCGTACAAAAATGTAATTAATAGAATTAGCTATTCCTTTACTACATCGAACCGAATATGCCATGGAACGTAAGTTTTTCAATTTGTTTTAAATCTTGAATAGAAAGTGAGCATTAGAATGATCATCCACGATAACAGTGGAGAGAATATCAGATATCCAATGGAATATCCATGGAGAGAATATCAGATATTCAACTCATAAGAACATATACTTCACTTTGAACTTAGCCACAGGCCAAGAAGCGGTACTCTTAAGAATTTCTCCGGCGTTTAAGTAGTTTTTCGGTTCGCGCAACGCTTACGAGAAACGAGCGCGCGTGCGGCTTCTAGCGGTTACTCCGAGAACTACAGGTTTTCTCACACCTATAATTTCGGTCGCGCTCAGTCATGATGTGGTTGAATTTTTTCTACCAAATGTGCAAGAAACAAACTTTACTTTCGCATAATTTTTTAACCAATGCAGACATTTGCTTAATATTTTTTGAGCAAAATAAAATATCAATATTTTAACGTATATTGTACTTACAATCATTATCGGATATGGTGAAAACAATAAAATAACATATTTACTCAATAGAATTTTTATTTGAATGAAATGATCGACATTCAGTTTTTCTTGTGTACTCGAATCAACAATATTCGTGTTATGAATTAAACCGCTTTTTTCGTTCGTTGCAGAAATTGCATTCAAAACTATTTAATTTGTTCACGATATTTTTTTAGATAGTTCCAATAAAATATTGTTCTCGGCTTACAATATATCTTTTGAATGAAAAAATACTTTCAATTTTATCATGTTATTGAAGTCAATAGCGTTTTGTTTCGACTAATAAATCCGATTATTCACACCAACAATTTTACAATTGAATCAACGAAACTTCATTCAATAACACCATTGATATTGGATCAATGAATTTTTGGTTCTCAGTATGTGTGTGTGTGTGTGTGTGTGTGTGTGTGTGTGTGTGTGTGTGTGGGGGGGGGGGGGTGTATACATGTATATATAGAAACGACCGAGAGAGTACAAGCAAACGCTTGAAAATAGATTGACGGGGACTTCTATAACCGGAGCTTTTGCACCCCTATTTATACGAGACCTTGGAGCTCTGCCTCTCGTAGTGCCGCGGTTTGTACGAGAGGGTGAGAGCCAGAGAGAGAAGAGAGAGAGAGAGAGAGAGAGAGAGAGAGAGAGAGAGAGAGAGAGAGAAAGACGATATTCGCGTGGAGGTAAAGAGGAATATGACAGCACATATAGTGTACGATTGTATGGGAATCCTGGAGAGTTGCGAGTAGCGACAGGAGAAGGGGTTAATATCGATACGCGATACGAGTGTAAGGGCTCGGGGCACGTGACGTACGAGGGGTTGAAAACGAGTGAGCTTCCTCCTATGTGCCGTACGACATGCCCTTGCGCGTTCCATGTACTCGTGTATGCAGCGAGTGCTGAAAATCAGAAGGCCTTTTCTCGCGCAATTGAATCAAATGGGATCATGGCATAGGCCATTTCAAATGTTTGGGTTCGATACGAAGGTACGAAGTGTGGGCATGTCCGCGGTCGCTTAACAGATTTGCGATATTTATCGCGGGGCGATAAACGCTATAAAATATGGAGGGGAAATATTTTGACCAGTAGCTGATGCAACATTGTGCATATGAAACGTGGACTCATTTATGTGTGATTTATTATTTATAATATAATCTAATTTATTTATGATGTCAATTTATTATACGAAAATATAATATGATATAATTTGTGATATAAATTTGTAATAATCAATTGTTAATGGTGAACAAAGTATCGTTTTTATTGATATCGACCATAAGAATTGTTTCTTTGAGAACGGGTTATGTCTAGTTGTAACAGTCGAAAGCAGCTCATCTTTGGGATTTAAAAAAAAATCGAGATGATAAATTTCTACAAAAATTATGTATTTGAACAAGGATCATCTGAAGAACACTGTAATTTTTTGTGCAGAAATATATCATTATAATCGATTTACAGCCGAAGTCCGGGAAGCACCCCTACAAAACGTCTTTTGCGGTCAGCAATGCCCTTCTGGACCAGGTTATCGAATATAGAAAAAAAAAAACAGATTTCGTTAGTATATTAGTTTTTCCTATGAATAATCGAATGAATTCCCGAAAAATCCAATTTTAACAAATGGCGCCGCTTCAAAGTGCGAATCGTGATTTTTGTGAAAAAGATTGTCATTTTTCATTCATCAAATCGAAAGTATACGTCGGAAAGATAAATCCTTCGATCAAATACTGAATATTTTACTGTATAATATAAATCATACTATATATTACTATATAACACTATATATGGACTATATATTTATCAAAAACTATATTTTTACATCTAGAAAAAACCCTATCATTTTTAAAAAGATCGATGAAGTCGTTTTTAAAAAATTTTGCTCACCGACTTTGAAAACGTACTTTCGACGAATGGACCACGTTTTTGAAACGGACTACAATGTATAAAATAATTTTTCTTAGTCCCATACAGATTTATAACCCAATTGGGTTATAAATCTGTATGGGATAACCTAAGGAATAACCTAAGGGATAACCCTAACCCCATACAGATTGTCCTGAGAATTTTTTATGGTGAATTTTTAATGGCTAATAAAAGACTAGTAAGATTTAAAACGAAAAAGGAGGCGTACACTCCATCTATTGCATGCACCCCGCGTTTTTCTTTTTAAATCATACAAGTAGTTTCATGGCTATTAAAAATGTACGCTCACAAACTTTCAGAACAATCTGTATGGGGTTATAAATCTGTATGGGGCTAGGAAAAATTATTTTACACTTTATAGTCCGTTTTAAAAACGTGATTGAAATTATATTTATTTATTTAAATAATGTTATTTTCTCCTTTTTAGTTTTGTGTGGGCGAAATTTTGCTTCTCCTTCTTTAGGCGTCGCTTGCATTAGGGGGCTGTCTCCTTACCCATCGTACAAATTGTCACTAATGTACTATTCACTATTAATATTGTTATTTAATTTTTTCTCTTTCACTAAACTATATTTTTTATTTCTTTATTCCTTTTTTCACAATTTTTCGTCGCTTTGTTTTCTTTGTGACAGACTTGCCTGTCTGTTTATTTGTCGGTCATCCAGATCTCAGCTATGTTCAAAGTTTCAAGCATCGCTCATACGGAAGTTAGTTTAAAATCGATTGCAAAATTTGTACCGAACAGACAAACAGACAACCACGAAAGCGAGTTAATAAAAACGCGGTAAAAAGTGTTCAACGTTTCGAACGACTCGACGCTTCTAGCGCTCCGACGGGCGCCAAACATAACAGCCCATAAATCTGTCAATTTTGGTTCGATCACCTTTAAATTTTCAAGGAACACTTACAAGATGATGTACTATCAAAATGTATTGGTTTTGAAAAAATTGATTTTTCGACTTTTACAACTAGCCATATCCCCTTAACGTCGGGGGGACGTCGACGGACGGAAAATTTGATGCGTTTTAATGTTTACCTTCCTTTAATGTTTATCGCCCCATTAAGAGCAACTGTTTTTCCGATAACTGGAGGGTTAATCATCCAGCAAAAGCGAGAGGGCCAGAAAAGGGCGAAGGGGGGGGGCGCCTAGACAGACAGTACCCAATATAAAGTAGCGCAAACGACAGTGTCATTCTCGTACATTCAGCGATCGATTCTTTCCCAAGGATATACTTTCATAGATCGTAAAAGGGAGAAAAAGATATAAAGTAGGGAAGAGAGAGAGAGAGAGAGAGAGAGACCGCATAACGATCAGAGTGCATCTCGGTGGTGCTTCATTGCGGGAAGATAAAGAGAATAGTTCGAATAACGATTCGACAAGATTGCAACTATTTGAGTTACGTCGTTGGGAAAGAGACCTGCTTCCCCATTTGGGCCGAGCAGATATGGAACGAAGGAGCTCCAATGGCCAAAGTATAATGAAGAAATCTGAATGTTCATATATGTATATATACACGCATTTGTATACACTGGTTGAAGAAAAGTATTTGCACAGCCCGCTTTTTCTGTATGTTTTTTTTTTGTATTCCATCAGCATACTTTATTCACATTAACGTTAACGTGCAGTATTTTCATTTGAAATAGCTACGGAATAAAATAAACTGCACATGCTTTTTGTCCCTCAAGAATTATATTTCAAAAGCTGTGCAAATATTTGGTTGACCCACTGATACTCACGCGTACATGAATACTACATTCGTACAAATTTTGTTATATTATATCGAGATTTGTACGTATGTATGTGTGCCTTCTCCCGCGGCTACGCCCGCGGCGATACACGCAGGGAATACCTTTATCCATATAAACTTGGACACCCCATAACACCCAGTTTGGAGTTGATGTTCGAAAAATCTTCTTCGACGCAGCCGTCCATATATTACGTCTTCGATTTTTGCTGTTTTTACCTCTCCCCCCCCCCCCCCCCCCCGCGAAAGCATCCTGCCCAACTATTGTTACCATCATTTAACGACCAGACCCCTATTTCAAAATGACGTCATTTATGGACGTCACCTAGGGTCAATTCTTCCAATTTTCATGTTTCTATCTTCAGCGGTTTAGGCTGCCCGTGAAAAATTTGCCGGCGCTTAATATGCGGCCGACGCTTGGTACGATATTCAGCACCAACCACTAATACCCAGTGTTGGTCCTTTATACGGGCCAATGATTTTTCCATGATTCTGCCAGTGCTCATTTGAAGCATGGCAAACCAACGAACACCCAACCTTGGGCCAAACATCGATTACCAACTGTGAGCCAACTATCGGGTCCCAGTGTTGCCCCTGAACATGGGCCAATCGGTTGATCATGGGGTTGCCAGTCTCGAATTGAAGCTCGGCACACCATCGAAGAACCAACGCTGGGCCAGTACTAATTAATGACCGTCGGCCAATCGTCGGGGCGAGCGCAGGCCCTGAGTGTGAGCCAATCGTTTTTCACGAGCCCAATGTTGGGCCAATACCCGGCCAACTGTTAGGATTTCCGGTGAGCCTACTATTGGCCAACCGTACGTCCCAGCGTTGGGCCGAAGAGATCACTCCTACCGTGGTGCAACACTAAACCGGCAGTGCTGCCGTTCATCGGCCAATGGTAGAATGTGATTGGCGAGACGCTGGCTCGAGGTTGGGTCGGTTGCATCGTTTTTCACGGGTGTGCGTTGTCGATACGTCAGTCAGTCTGTCAGTCAGTGACGGAACTGCTTAACTTTCTTCGACAGAAATGCAGGTTTCATTTTTAAAAGTCACTAAGCTACTCAGCCTGCGAATCATTCGAAACAAACTACAACAATATTCTTAACAATCCAAAGAGGCACGAAAATTATTAGACTTGCCCAGTTTTGGACCCCTAATTCAAAAATATTTGCAGATTATTCTTATTTTATTATAGATAATTCTTTGTTACTGTGTCCTCAAACTACAAATAATAAAAAGTTAGATTCCATACGACAGTTTTTTTAAATTAATTTTCAAAGTAGCCTCACTTTTGAAAACAATAATATCTCGCAAATGGTTGACTTTTGCATAAAGCATTACAGGGTCATTTGATCGCGGAAAATACGTCCTACAGCCCTTTCTCGAGATCGTGACCGATAACCAGTAGCCCTGTATAAGTAGGCGGGTAGGGTCACACGTTTCGTTCAGTTTCGTTCGTAGTTTAAGCGAGTTTTAATTGCAGCTGCCAATTGGGTTAGTCGCAAAGTTCCATCGAAAGGTTGGGAAAATTCAAAGCTTTGAAGCGACCTGTAAAACGAGAAATCAAGAGACCTTTTGTGTTTTCCCGAGGGATTTATTCGCTCATATCTGTTTGCAAGTACACACCGTGAAGCACAGAAGTCCTTTCGATAGTATATTTATTTTTTACCGATATTATTCCTCGAACCGTTGGGGTAAAAAGAGTGAAAAAGTTTTCCTGCCTTCTCATTATTATTTTTTCTGTATGACGAATGTGTACCTTTTCGGGATGTTTCACCTGATGAGAGATTAACATATGGAGGCGCTTTCACGATTCTGCTTCCTCGACGTTGAATTTCTCTCCTCTCTCTCTCTCTCTCTCTCTCTCTCTCTCTCTCTCTCTCTCTCTCTCTCTCTCCCTTCTCCCTCGTTCACTCTGTCCCAGTGTTATTCGTCAATTTACATTCGACGAATATATTATAACTGTTGCTTCAATCCAACGTTGCGACGTTGCCGGGCGTTACCGGGCGCGGTGCGTACGCCCCCGATATATGCGTACAGCAATATTTATACAGTGACAACCCGGCCGTTGAGAATTTCGAAAAATAATGTAGAAACGAAGAAAATCAAGAGAACACGAGCCCAACTTGGAGAATAAATGTTGCATTGATCTTGTCTGGTATTATTTTATTATTCCGAAGTGCCGAAGCAGCCCTCTTCAATCCAATTTCATTTTTCGTTTTTGGTCGTCATTTCGAATTACGAAAAGAATGCCAATATTGGCATTTCGTTTATTACGTCAACCATTGTATGATTCAAATTAGAAAAAATCAGTCTTGCTGAATTAGGTTCGGCCTGATTTTGGTATTTTCGCGACGATCGTCAAAAACAGGAAAAATCGACTGGGCTGAGATGAAAATGAGCAGGATGAATTTTTCATCCTGCTCATTTTCAAGTATCAAACATTTGTTTGATGTGTTTTTGATTTGTTTCAAGTATCAAACATTTGTACCGGAAGTATCAAACATTTGTTTGATACTTCCGGTGATGAGCGTGATATATTTTCCCTCTCTCTCACTCTCTTTCTCTCTCACACGCACACTCACACATACACTCTCTCTCTCTCTCTCTCTCTCTCTCTCTCTCTCTCTCTGTTTTGGTTTGATGTGATGCCAAATTTGATTGGGGTAGAATATGCATAGGTCGAATTTCCATAACCGAATATCCATAAGTGAGTATAGAATAGATGAGTGCCGGAAATGGCGGGAGATAGAGGAAAAGTGAGTATAGAAGGAACCCAAACAAGCAAACCCAAACACACTCACTTATTTCTACCTCCCGCCTTTTTTGGCACTCATTTCTACTCTATACTCACTTATGGATATGCGACTTATGGATATTCATACTTATGGATATTGGTACTTATGGATATTCGACGATAGTGCCAAATGTAGCTTGGCCACGCAGAGTTCTACCTCTCACAGTGCTATAGTTTTTATTAATTACTCCCTTCTCTCTTAGCACCCGCATACTCTTATTACGCATTTATTATTTTCATTTCGCACGTACATTTTAGGCTGTTTCGAATTATATAGCTGTAGTCATTTAATACCATTCCCTACTTTTTAATTATTTGTTTTATTATATTCAACCTTATCTTATTATTACACCTTGTTCATCACTTAAATTATCCATCATCATTATTATTTTAAATACTTACCGACAATGTAACACATTGTCTAAACGTTTCGACCAAGGCATAAATAAACATTCAATCTCTCCCCCCCCCCTCTCTCTCCCTTTCGCAACGGCAAAGAATTCTTTTCGTGGCACAGCCATCGCCTCTGTCATCTTGAATATACTCCAAATGCCCCCCTTGTACTTTCACCTACGTCCGTCTGATCCCGGACTCTTTCCACTCCGAACAGAGGGCTCGAGAATACGAAGCGCGGAGGATGGTGAGTTTTTCGTGCAACCCGAGGTCGCCGAAGAGAGCCCCATCCTCCTGGCCTCAGCTGAGGAGGCCAATAATCGCTCGGGCACGTCCGGTGAAATATGACCGGAAACCGAGAGCAAGCAGAAGTGCAAAAAGAAAGGGGAATGAGAACTAGCGGAAAAGGAGAGTTAAATTCGTTCAATTTTTCTTCCTCCCGTTCAGCTATTACCGTTGCAATGATAATTCGGAGTGACAGCGACTACACACATAAAGTGGGAATGCTCCGATACGAAAATCCTGTGTCTGACAGCATGTAATATTGCTAGGTTCAAACGGGGCTCGTCAGACTTCGAAAAAAATTCACCCCGAAGATAATGGGTGTTGGAATAAATCAATGAGAATCAAGCGGTTGGTGGAAAAAAATCGATGAATCGATTGCAAAGAAAAGAAGCGATTTTCTAATTTTTGTGCGGTTGCATAATTTCCACGTTTGTCGTCCTCAAAAAGTAACTAGAGGGTTAGTGGTAAAGAGAAGATTACTAGATATACAGGGTGTCCTGTTATGAATGAATAAAGCTTTTGGTTTTTTGCACGCCATTTCAACAAATGATAACCGTTTTTACCCCTTGTTGATAAAAATCACTCTTGGTTATTCCTTTTATCTAGAAAAGTCTTCTTCTTAACCTTAAATGTTGAGGAAACTTTATGAAAAAAGATCTTATGCAGAATTTTAATAAAAACCAATTCGAACATTTGACTTTGATAGCCTTGGGTGTGAAAAAAATGTACTACGCATATCGTGCCAAATACTTTAAAAAGTTGCTTAGTTATTGTCGATTCATATCATTTGTAGAAGTGGCATGGGAAAAACGAAAAGCAGATGGTTTATTTTTTAAATAACATAAAGCCCAAAATCTTGAAAACCGTGGGACTCGAAAACGCCAAATTGAAATTCCAGCATATAGAAGGGCATGATCTGACCAATGGACAGTTGCAGGATTATCCATTCATAACAGGACACCCTGTATATTTATTATATTAGTTATTTTCAAAAAGTAGCTGAGGGGTTGGTAACACCGAGAAAATGAATAGATATATATTTATTATATTAGTAATTTTCAAAAAGTAGCTGATACTCATGACGAGAAAATTACTAGGGAATTACTGGAGAATTATAAAATATAGTGATCATGCTACGATCTAACCAGGAAACTAAGGAAGTAAAAAAATGCAAAGTCCTCCCCGTGCAGAAATTTGTTGGAAAGTCCCCAGATCCTAGCCTTCAGAGATTTAGGAATAGAGATTTGGTAGGGGCACTGCACGTAGGGAGTCCACATTGGAACCCAATTGGATTCTGCGCTACTTCCTGATTGATGCCGTTTCGGAATTTTTTTCCTCACTTAGTCGATATTCAATATTTTTTCACTTATTCTTGAATATGTATACTTTGAGAAAATGCAACACCGATAAATTATTTTCTTTACCCATCACAGTCCTGTCCCGTCTCAAGAATCGTGTCGGATTCCGTTCGAGGATTTGGGATTTCTTCACTATTCACATTGGATTCCAATGAAGAATCCCGATAAGAATCCGCGTTTACCTATTGGATCCCCACCAGCAATGTCTGCACGGATTTTTCATCATAATAAAGTTGGGGTTCGGTAATATTTAGTTCACTGCTAATTGTATAATTAAGGGGTTTTTTCACTTTAGACGCTAAAAAAGGCTATTTTCATGATTTTTTTTTGATAGATTTATATTATAGATTTTCATATAAAAGTTGTTACACTTGATAAATGCACTTCCGAATTACATTAAATTTTTTTAAATGTATTTAGGTAACCCAAACAAACTTTAAATGCGTTTTTTTCGCAACGTTGTTCGACACCTTGTTGATAAAATCTTCGAAACTACTGAACCGATCCTTATGAAATTTGAACCACATATTCTTTATAACTATATTTATATTATTATATTATAGTCATTATAGTATTATATTATAGTTATATTCTTTATAACTATGTTTTTGAATTTTTATCTTTACTTTTTTTGCCCACAACGGTGAAAAAAATACGTTTTTTTTTTTCGAAAAAAGTTTGCCATTTTGTTGTTTTTGCATATATAAAAAATCGTATGATGTGCGCTATAGCCATTAACATACTGAATCTAAAACCGTTTGATTTTTTTGTTTCAGATTATCCATCTCCGAGATATCATAAACAGCGCAGACCTACAATTTTTTAGGACATTTTTATAACTACCATTTTCGTCTATGAATAGTGACTTAAATAAATAATTTTTTTTAATGTATTTCAAAAGTGTATTTATCGAGTGGAACAACTTTTATGTCGATATCTATAATATAAACCTATCAAAAATTCATGAAAATAGCCTTTTTTAGCATCTAAAGTGAGAAGACCCCTCATCATTAAGGGGTTGGGCCACAGTAACGGGTATAAAATCATGTGTGAATTAAAAAAAAAATTTCGTGTGAAAAAGTGATTCACACAAAAAGTTATTACACTTCTATTTAGTATGAATATCAAGCTGTTAGAATTTTTTGTCGATGTACAAAATGGCCGACTACTCTAAACTTCTCGAAACAGCTTTTTTCCAATTGGCGTGACAAATAACTTCAACAATTTTCACTCGATTAACTTCAAATTAAAAAGTTATATTCCTAATTGCATTTCGCAGAGAAGTACGTACGGACTTTCTGATTGATCGAAAACTTTTCATTTTATGAGCAGTTTATGAGCAGTTATAACGAAATTTTTCACTGAAGATTAATTTCTTAAGGCGTTACCCCCACTTGTAGCGCAGAAAAAGGCCTTTTCCATGAATTTTTTCAAAGAAAACTACAAAACTTTTTTAATCGATCAATATACCATCTTAAAGAACACATCTCGAAGAACTTTCAGTAATTTTTTTATTGAAAAATATTATATTGTTTAGTGGCAAATGGCCGTCAATGAAATAATGTTTTTATATACACGGTTTGCGGTGACCAACATTGCGGCGAAGTGGATCATCTGAAGAAAAAAATGCGGATGGATTTAGTCAAATATAAGTATAAACTAGTCTTTAATCGAAGGATTTTAAAAAATATTCATTTTTCACAAAATCGCGGACAGTCAAAGTTAATGGTTCGATTTTAACGAAAAAAAAACGGCCGTTTTTTGGCTATAAAACGGCCATTTTTTTCGAAAAAAAAATCGAACGATTAAAGACTACATTTTTATGTATTAAATAAGCCTGCAAAATTTCAAGAAGATCGGTTCATTAGTGTTCGAGTAATCTTGGTCACCGACTTCAGAAATGCCATTTTGAGAAAAACGCGTTTAAAGTTTCTCTTTCAACGCTCTTTCAACGCGGATTTTTCTCTTTCAACGCTCATATCTCAATCGATTTTGTTCGGATCGACTTGAAATTTTCAGGACATATTCTCAGATACTTATACTTCAAAAGAATGCAATAAAAAAAATCGATTTTTTCAAAATCGCAAGTGGGGTTAACCCCTTAAGTCAAATACCTACAACTTTTGAATAAAACAATATTTTTTAAATTCCGTACGTACTTCTCTAGGTATTCTAATGTAGACTGACGAGAATTGTTGTTTTTTGTTCTAGGTAAAAAATTGTGGATGCTAAATGTCACGCCGCGGAGCGCGGAAAAAAAGATAACAAAAGAAAATATTAGTAGGCGACCATTTTGTACATCGAAAAAAAATATATATATATATTTTCTAACAGCTTGATATTCATACTAAATAGAGATGTGCAATTAATTGTATGAGTAAATCACTTTACCATACGAAAAAAAATTGTTTAATTCGCACATGATTTTATACCCGTCGCTGTGTCCTAACCCCTTAACCAATCTTACGATTCTCACAATCATTATTCCCTAACTACGTAACTAAAGGAGCAGGAAGCGCAAAAATGTTCCGGAAATGCTGTGCATTCGGGGATGCTTTCGAGGCAGCTCCCGGTGAATGCAGAAGAAAGAGTCTGCACGCGATCCACGCCCCCGCAGCTATACAGGGTTTCGCGAATAGGCGAAAATCACCCAGCAGCAGCAACGAGCGCGCGCCGTTCAATTTGGCGCCTTTTTACTGTAAATTTCACGAGCTCCGGGTGCGAACTTTAATTTCCCAGCCTGATGGCTGACTACCGGATGTATACGGTGCACATCCGTTGTACTATGTACATAACTCTAACGAGTCATCCCGACACCGTATCAAATATAGTTTTTGCGTTCGAGTAACCAATTACGAGTTTGATAAAGTTTCGCGAGCCGCCGTGAGATCCGCCGGGAAAGGAAGAGGTCGGGACGGCGGGGGTGGGAGGTTAGTAAGTTTTCGTTGCGTTGAGAGCGGCGTGGTCTACGAGGGCAGAGGGAGCGGGAACGGTGAACTCGAAGGACCAGGCTCGGAAGAGGGTGAGGGTTGATGGCAGAGACGGTCCCAACGCGATACGTTGTTCTCGCGTGCACGAGTCTTACACCGGTGCACTTCCTTCACTACGGAGGGTTGTAGGTGCGATCTTGATCCTAGGAGCGGATTCTAACGATAGGCTGAGTTTGCGGGCTGGACACCATCATGTGGGGTTTCTGAGGACCGCGTCTACATGGAAAAAGGTTATAATGAACCCGTTGGGTCTACGTAAGGTCGGTAATCATCACACCTGGTTATTTCGAAGACGGTGCCTGAAACGTCTGTTATCCGAATCCCTGATTTTGCGAACCGGATGGTCCTTGAAAAGATCTTGGTGCTAGGATGGCACCTTTATGGAAAAAGGATTATGAAGACATTGGGGTCACGATGTTTAATACGAGGATACTTGGCTACTATGAGGATGAACCTTGAAGACGAATGTCTTCAAATCACCATTCTGTCCATTTTGAAAACAGCCCTTGAAACGTCTGGTATCCGAGTTTCTGATTTTCCAGACTGGACGGTCTTTGAAAAGATCTCTGTATTGGCACGCTCACGTTTATGGAAAAGTGATTATGAATACATTGAGGTCACGATGTTGAATACGAGGATACTCGACTACTATGAGGATGCATTTCGAAGATAAATGTCTTCAAATCACCATTGTGTCCATTTTGGAGACATCTTTGTTTTGGCATGCTCACGTTTGTGGAAAAGTTATTACGAAGATATTGAGGTCACGATGTTGAATACGAGGGATGGGCTACTATGAGGATGAAACTTGAAGACGAATGTCTTCAAATCACCATTCTGTCCATTTTGAAAACGGCCCTTAAAACGTCTGGTATCCGAGTTTCTGATTTTCCAAACTGGACGGTCTTTGAAAAGATCTTTGTATTGGCACGCTCACGTTTATGGAAAAGTGATTATGAAGACATTGAGGTCACGATGTTGAATACGAGAAATTGGCTACTATGATGATAAACCTCATCGAAATTACCATTCTCTATATGTACATGCACCTCTGTGGGCGTATGTATGTGTAAGTGCTTGCACATACTCATTAATGGATTCTTGAGGACCGAAAGTTTCCTCAAGACGCTCCGGCAACGTTGAACAACTTTCTACCCGGTTTTTCTTCGGCTAACCTGATGCCCCCGAGATATCGGAGCTTCATATATACATATATATATATCGTACGAAGCAAGCGGAAGTCGTACCAGTCTGTACGTGCGTGTATAAAGTGGACTAAAAAAAGTCTGAAGCGCAATGAATATATAAAACGAGAGGAAGAGAGGAAAGGGGAGGCACAGTCCTCGAAGTTTTTATATATATTCCCGGTTCCATAGATCCTCCAGTCTCGTTTACTTCCGCGGGATATTATCATCCCTCTTTTTTCTCTTTTTTCATCACTGCTCCACGTGCCAATGAACTGTTCACTTACTCAGAGACGAATATTTTCCGGCTCTATTCTCTTCCACCTCTGACGAGGAACTTCACTTTGGTATCCGCCTACACTTTCGTTGGAACTCGCGTATATGGTAGAGCATTAAAAATTATTAGATACGTATTTGTTTTTATCGGCGGAAAATCGGTTTGAGGGGTGCAACCACCCCTTGGGGCTGATATGAAGGGCCGATTTTGCAGTTTCGCCCGCAAACAGTCGACCGATTCCAGTGAAACAGAAACGATATTCTCACGCAAAACGATCAGAAATCCACTATGGGTACATTGGGAAAAAAATTGAGGGATGAACTTTATTTTATTTTATTTTAGCGGACATTTAAAAGGGGTGCGTTAAATTGAATGAACGGATAATACTTTGAAGAGGCAATAAAATGAAAGTTTACGTACTTTTGCATTTCTGCTAAAAGCTTAAGGGGGTAAACCCCATTTTATACATTTTGACGATTTTGAATGAGAATTGAGGGTTTTGGACAAAATGAGTGGTAAATTCCTATTCATGGGGTGAAAATACATTCATATAGACTTAACAATTTTTTTTAGAAATCTATTTTTTTTTGCCTTTTTGCAAAATATTATTGTCTTCACTGAGTTGTTCGTCATTTTCTCTATGTTTCGATTTGAAACCTTGGTGTGCACTCATTATTTTCGTAGTCGTATCCTTTTTAAAATGCCCTTATTGAACTCCTATTATTTTTCGATTTTTGGCAGAATTTCAAATTCGGGCTCTCGATTTTCGTGAATGTTATCGTGCCTCTACTTCGGTCATTTTTCGAGTGCACTTCCCAGGAAAACTAATCGAGATATCAGGATGAATCCAACAGCATTCTTCAAGACTGCCAAATCCCCCCCCCCCCCCCCCCCCATTAATGGGGGAGATAACATTAAGCGAGGACAAAATTGCTGATTTTCATTTTTTTTTTTAAAGGAAAGATTTCTTCATCACTTGTTTGGCTTAGGGTATTTTTATCACTACTTTTGGTTGTTACACGGTATTTTAAAAAATTATTTATTAATCTTTAAAACTCGCGGAGATATGACACGGTCTTCCCAACGGGTTGCAGCAGATCTGTTGTCAGGTGGCGCGATACGTAGCGTCGGCGGGATTGATCTGAAAAAAACCAACGGAGATTTTTCTGTCATTAACACTCATATGCAAAATATGGGCCAAGAAAAAGTGAGAAATGTTGAAAATCGAAAAAATGGTATGCTTTGAAACAAAAAGATTGAATTTTCCGAAAAAATGGGTACATTTTGCTACAAAAAAAATACTTTTTTATTTAATTTTCAAAAACATTTAGAGTCTTGTTTTAGGTAATAAAGGTGGAGAGATTCAGACCAAATTTCATCAGAATCGGGTGATTAGTTTTTTAGCTATACGTCACGCCAGTTTTCAAAATGCAGTTTAGAAGACCGTGCCAAACCACCGCCATTTTTCAAGATTAGTTTTTTTTAATACCATGTAACTGCCAAAAGTCGTAATAAAGCATACCGTAAGTCTCTAAAATGGTAAAGAAGTCGCTTTCTACGGCTGTCTAAAATTTTGCAATTTTGGCGATTTTTTAAAAGTAGCCAAGAGGGTCGAAAAATTATTTTTCCGAGTTTTCCATCATTTTAAGGACCTATCCGATGGGAAATGTTCTGCCGATTATGAACATCTTTCAGTTTTTTTTTCAAAAGCTCAAAACTACGTCAGTAAACGGGAAGAACGTGTTTCCATACACATTCGGTTGTTCGCTTGCGGGTGAAACTCCGAAATCAAGCCTTGACATACTTCATTCTGGCTTTAAGGGGTGGTTGCACCCATTAAAGCCGTTTTCCCGCTTTAAAAAAAAACACGTATCTAATAGTTTTTCATTCTCTACCATAAACATTAGGTCCATCAAAATGGGATGGGGACACCCAAGTGATTTTTTTTGTGAGACGAATGAAGAGAAAACAAAGAAGGCACACACGTGAGAAGCAGCCGACGAGGGTCCTACGTGTGTCGTGTTTGGTGTGAGAGAAGAGGGCGAATAAGAGAGAGAGAGAGAGCGAGGGATAATGTACTCAAAGGGAATGAAATTGTCGCGAAACATGAGACTCTCATTCCAAGTCTGCAACCTATATATTGGAGGACAAATGTCAATGTATCTGAGAGATCGATGGCAAAGATGGTCACATTGTCATGGAGCTACAGATGCAATACTTCGATAGACGGCGACAGATGTTATGGGACATATAGGTGCTCGATATTTTCACGTTTTTTTTTTGCAACAGACGATTGCATCGATATCCATAACGGCTGCATATCGACAATAAAAACTGCATTCTTCGTATCCAAAACAATCGCACAGAGAGAGAGAAAGAGAGAGGGGGGGGGGAGGACAAGAAAATATTGATCGACAAAAAACCACAGTCATTATCAAACGTATACTTTTGACTGCATTCTAAATGTACTGCTTTTTAATAAACGTTTATTCACAGCGAGTGTATCGCTTGACGAATGAAAATTCGCTGGAATTTCATTATGATTCCCGGTATTTTGCAGCGAATAAATCGGACGCTGAGCCTTCATCGGACGAACCTCGATGAAACGGACCATCATTTTTGGCTCGACAGACGCGATAATGAAGAATCGAATTGACAGAAGCAACTGTCGATCAGTTGTTTTGATCCATTTGATTATTATTCATTTTTATTTATTTATAAAATCCTACAATACAGCCGCGGTCCTTCGGTTAGTCAATTTGAAT
This sequence comes from Ophion ellenae, assembly GCA_963210295.1. Classification (NCBI taxonomy): domain Eukaryota; kingdom Metazoa; phylum Arthropoda; class Insecta; order Hymenoptera; family Ichneumonidae; genus Ophion; species Ophion ellenae. Next base: position 41,413,852 of record OY723390.1, on the reverse strand, counting down.
AATTATTGCCTGGGCATTGCGGGCCAAGCGGGGTTATTACGCGTTGCAGGTGTAATGGGAAAACGAGAGAGAGAGAGAGAGAGAGAGAGAGAGAGAGAGAGAGCGAGAGAGAGAGAGAGAGAGAGAGAGAGAGAGAGAGAGAGAGAGAGAGAGGGAGGGAGAGAGAGAGAGAGAGAGAGAGAGAGAGAGAGAGAGAGAGAGAGAGAGAGAGCAAGTAGGCGTTATATTGTCGACGATGCGACAAGTAGCCTCGTGCGTAGTGACGTTGACCCGGGTCTAAAACCTGGATGACGAGACCTAACCGGAGGTCCGAACCTATACACAATACCTATACCGCATCTACGTCGAATTACATCGGAGCTTACAGAGAACCACGTTAAGTGGAAATTGAAGGAGAGGTGCAGGGGTGTATAGTGAGAGATGGGGAAACACCGTCCATATATATATACCGGGTATCCCATTTCGATCTTACACCTCATTTATCTCGAAAAATACTGCTCTGATCAAGTACTGAGTACTACAAAACTTTTGGAGTTCGAAGGGGGAGAAAAAATCTTTTTCGATCCAATCATTTTGATGATTATTTTTCACCAAAAAACTTGTCAGGCCACAACTAACAACGTTTGTAGCAAAAGTTTTTTCCTAAATTTTATAACCTTCATAATAAGATAGGAATACCATTTTTTACTATTTCAGCGCTATCCAGAATGTACCACGAGAACGTAAAGTCTTCAATACCCTTATAGTGTAAGTGCGCGTGTGTGATTTTTCGGGTATTTTTGGTAATGGAAGTGGCCAGCCGCAAAAACCCAATCCTTATTCGGGTTTGTTGGGGGTATCGAACAAATCACGAACACCCACATACACACGCACACTTACACTAGCGATGTTGAAGAACTTACGTCCTCGTAGTACATTCTGGATGGCGCTAAAATAGGAAAGAATGGTAGTCTATTCGTAAAATTGTGACCGTTGTTAAAAAAACTTTTCCTGCTTACGTTGTTAGTTTTGACTGACAAATTTTTTGGCGAAAAAAAAATTCATGATTCTATTTAAAAAATTCATGTCGGTCATCTTAACGTCGCCATTTTGAATTATGGACCAAAAAAAATATTTTTTTAAACGTTTTTTGTCGAAAAGAGCAAACAATCGATGTTTTGAAAGTGACACACTGGTATAGCCCCTTAAAGGGGACTTTAAGGGGCTATACCAGTGTGACACTTTCAAAACATCGATTTCTTTGCCCTTTTCGACAAAAAACGTTAAAAAAAAAAGTATTTCTTTTGGTCCATTATTTAAAATAATGTGACACTTTCAAAAAATCGATTTTTTTGCCTTTCATGAGAGTTTATACTTTCAAGAATATCATTACCATTTATATAATTCATATAAGTATCATTTTATCTTGCAAAAATCGATAGGAAATCTTTAAACGCGTTTTTCTTGAAATGAGGTTTTTCAAATTTGCTGATATTGTAACTCAAAGAACAATTATCCGATTGACTTGAAATTTGAACTGAGTACTCTTGAATATATTTACTCTACAATGACGTAGGGTATTTTTGATTGGATGAAAATTCACGAATTGGCATTGAAAAAAACGACCATTTTATGGGCAAGAAAACAGACTTTTTTTCATAACTACGCCATTTTGTTAGATTTTGATATTTTTCGAAAATGCTACGTCATTGTACAGGAAATACCTTCCAGTTTAACGACATTTTTTCCCTTTTTCTGTTTCAGCTACTCAATCGCCCGGAATCATGTCAGCAGTGGAGGAACTTTTTTTTGCGCCTCCGAAGGCAGCGCATAAGTCGCTTGGATCTCAATATTTTTCTATGAAAAAATTATGTAATATAGGTCAAATATAGCCAAATATATTCTTAATTTTCCGTAACATTTAATTGAGTACTTTTCTTTCAAAAAATTTCCCGAATATCACCCAAATTTTCAGCGTTCACACTGGTATAGCCCCTTAAACCGTAAAATGTCTATTCGCAATCCACAAAACTCAATACTTGATCGGAGCAGTATTTTTCAAGATAAATCAGGTGTAAGATTAAAGTGGGCACCCGGTATATATATATATATATATATATATATATATATATATAAATACATATAATATATCAGAAAATCAAACTTCGAACCCGTTATATCCACGAAGTGTTGCCTATCGATAGATCTGGCTGCTTCAAGGACGGTCCTCGAAGTCAAATGTCTTCAAAACCACCTTTTCTCATGTATATGTATACAGCATATATACGTGAATTCTCGTGCCTATACAAGGCATTTCGACGAAACTGCATCCGTCCAAAGTCCGACCTAAACTCGGAGATCTTGTCTAGGGATGAATTTTCCAAAATTGTTCCCTGCCACTTTCAAGCGAGCTTCATGTACATCGAATGAGGAAAACTTCAAACGCTGTCCTGTCCATGGTTGGGATGTTGACATATCCGGTCGATCGAGCTCACGCGAATCACCCCGTGTGCATCTGGCCAGACGCAATTGGGTCGTTGTTTCGATTACGTGGATGCGTTTCGGATGTATGTACAACAACGCGCTCGTGCTCTGTCTCTCTCTCTCTGTCGTGTCCCCTTACATTCGTACTGTTTCTACTCGCTGTGTGCCCCTTAGGCCCTTGGTAGCTCGGTACATCACCAACTGTAACTACTATCGTGTGAACCTATCTGCGAATGCTCAATTGGAGACGAGAATAGCCTACGAATAAATGTAGGTGGCTGAGAGGTTTTTGTGGATTGTGCGTTTAATTTAAAACTGTATAAAAATAAATAAATAAATACATATATATATATATATATATATTTATTTATTTATTTTTATACAGTTTGAAATCAAACGCACAATCCACAAAAACCCCTCAGCCACCTACATTTATTCGTAGGCTATTCTCGTCTCCAATATATATATATATATATATATATATATATATATATATATATATATATATGTATATATATACACACACACATATATATATATATATATATATATATATATATATTACGTGAGCACCCCAAATACCTCCGTTGCCTTTAGAGTGACGATAAAAATGTCAGGAGGTAATTTGATTGATTTCGAATTCATTTTGTCAAGGTCATAATTTTTATCGTTCTCAAGGTCATCAATCGTTTTTTTCAAATGGAAACATGTTCTTTTTTTATTAAGGGGCCAGTCCACTTTGGAGTCACGAAAAAAGGCTATTTTCGCGATTTTTATTGAGGATTTTATAAAAGATGTGAATATAAAAGTTGTTGAGCTTGATAAATAGTCTTGAGATACGTTAAAAAAAAAATTATTCGTTTTTATTCATTTTTAAGTACAAATAGTTTAACGCAACGCCTCAAAAATAGGTGGGCTAGGTAGCTCCATCACAACTCGGCAACGGCTTGTCTGAAACAAAAAAATCAAAGTCCATTAGATTCAGTATGACACCAGCTACAAAATGACCCTCGGATATAAAGTTTTATCAAAAAATAAAAAAATGGCAGATGAAAAACGAAAAAAGTAAAAAAAAAACGCGTTTTTGTCGCAATTTTTCGCAAAAAAAGAGTAAAAATCAAAATTTTAAAATCATCGAGCGTCATCTTGTTGCGAATCATGTTTACAATATGTGGTTCAAATTTCAAGAGAATCGGTTTATTAGTTTTAGAGATACGATAGAGCTAGATTTTGAAAACGTTTCGAGAAAAACGCGTTTGAAGTTTATACTATGAAAAACACTCACCTAAACTCAATCGGCAATTCCTGCACCGTAGAAAATCCCTTCTGATTGCTCATCATCGTCGATTTCTTCAAGTCTTGCTTGCTTTCGATTTTTTTTAATTTTCAAAGTGGTCTGGCCCCTTACGACGTTGTAGCTGATATTCAGACGAATCCAATGACCTATGATATTATTACCTTGAAACGATTTTTCACCGCAATACACGTGTAAAAAAACGGGAAATCGTGATGGTATTGACAATAAGAATATCCGAATAATGTAATTGAATTTGTTGTGCAGAACATTCATTATGACAAATGTTCGAAGTGATGGCTATTAACCTCGACACATTTTTGAAGACGTCAGATAAATGATTGTCTTGACCTTCGAATAGTTTCTGGTGTGAGATTTAAATCGAACACCCGGTATACATCGAGAATACTTGAGAATAATTAGTTTAATAATTAAATTATAGTGCATTATTCTTTTTAGTTTAAACTTATTAATCTAATCAAATTTTAATTCTTATGAATTTGATTAAATTTTCATTTTTGTAACTAACTTCAATCGTTATCATTTAATAATCGAAATCTAATTCAATGGCTTATTTTCAATATATAAACATATTGGGTCATCCCATAAATAATGCAGTTTTCTTCAATTGCATGAACCAAAAGTCGCTCACTGAGGGAGAGGATAAACTATGTGCATCAAATTGCTTTGAAAGCAGGTCGTGAATTTACCTTGTTCTTATTCTTAGTACAAGTTTTGAAGAATTTTGTGAATCTTAAGTTTGGAAAATAAAATTAGTATTAAGAGAACCGCATTATTTATCGGATTATTTATCTGCACCAAAAAGAAATCTTGTTTTGTAAGATTTATTAAAGAAAAATAACGTGTTTTATAATATATTTTTAATGAATAAATATGGATTTACATACAAATATACTGGATGCACATGCAATCTTGATATTTGAATACATAAATAATAAATATATAACATGTACATAAATAATAAATATAAAACCATAAAAATGTATATTAAGGCGTATGCAATTACGTTTTTCACGTACTGTATACACACTACACACACACACACACACACACACACACACACAAACACACACACACACACACACACACACATATATATATATATATATATATATATATGCATACATGGTAAACATCGGACAGGCCCTTTAACGGGATTACACGGCGATCAGTAACGTTCGTTACATCGAATGTTTCGAAAAGTTCGCGATACTGATCATCCCCATTCGCAATCGGTGATCGTTTATTGTTTTTGTGCAGCCTTTTTTTTCGTTGAAAATAAACTCTTTCGAGAGTATCCGTGGATGGAACACAACGATCGTTGTTTATCATTCGTTTATAGCGAAACAGTGAGATATCGCTCTTTTTCAATGAGAGACAGAGAGAGAGAGACATTGGCGGGGTGGAAATTTATCATTGTACAATATCGAAATGCTGACACGCAACTACGCGCTCGCTTCTCGTCCCGTGTACTTGATCGAACGACGATTTTTCGTGACGATTGAAAAACGAAATTCATTCAGAGATATGGTCTTTCGCAATAATTCGGTTACCTCGTTATTCACGCGGTGTGTGCAGTACATTTTGTTTTTTTTTCGCTTTTTTTTAGTGTACTTCGAACCCCGATGTCATATTTTCCATTTTCAGGGTGAAAATGCTTCGCCCTGAGGCAGTGATATTTCGTTGCGAACAAACAAATCGGACAGCAACGTCGAATATTTCAGTAAAATTATTAGGAATAATGTTATATCTTGCCTCGAGGCTTTCTATATTTGACAGGGCTGAAAATGAAGAAGCCACACATTTTTAGAAAAAAAAAACAGGGATAGAGAGAGAGAGAGGGATTTACGAGACAAAATACGAACAAGAAAAAAGTGAATTTGAGTTTTTTTTTATTTAAAGAAACCTTCGTGAATTAATCAATTTTTTCCTGTTGGCGCTTTTCGGGCACGGTCGATGGAGGGCAGTGGCAACTCAAGAGTTCATGAGTGACACACTCAAAACCGTCGTTCAATACCAAAATATATATTTGTAAAAAGCCTCAACGAAAAAATATCCTTTCGCATCAAGGCCTTAGGCCACTCTACTGGCCGAAAAAATAGGCTTTTTGGGAATTTTTTCTTCAGAAAACTACAAAATAAATCGAGATTACAAAAAAGGGTATTTACCATACATATCACTGACTGTATACAATAATTTTTTTGAAGCGATTCATTTTAAAATGGCGGCTGTGCAGCGTTTTTGCGATGACGTCTCTGTTTTTCCAGGGACCACGGCCGGACAAACAGCTTCTGTAATTTTTGAATTATAATAAGCCAATGAATTTATTTAGATTATATATAATAACTGCTATAAAAGTACGTAGGATTTTTTCGATATACTGATTTTTGGCTAAATGGCGCACTTCTAAAGTGGAAAGTGATAAATTTGCCTAAAAAATCGTCAGATAATTGTTAACAACAAATGAACTGTGCAATATAAAAAAATCCTACGTACTTCCATAGATAATGTATTTTTCAAGATATATGTAACATTTCAAGTGAATCAGTTGAAAATTGTCTGAGTTATGTTTCCGGCCACCTTAAAAAATGCAGTTTTGAGATAAACGCGTTTGAAGTTTTGAGTAGCTCGCTGCGGATCAGGCGGCCTTGTACTAAAATTCGAAAACCGAGTACTTAGAGACTTTTTCCGGTCATCATCTTTTGGGACATCATTTTTGAGGTCCTAGGGGAACATTAAAAATATTCGAACTTTCGAAAATTCTAGAGTGGCCTAACCCCGTAAATATGTATATATATGTTTATTAATAAATAGAGAAGTGAAAGGGACATAAATATTTTTAAACAAAATATTTCAACTATTCTTTATACGAACTCTTTTTCCAGTAATGGTTGAACCCTATCTGTCTATTATGCCCATATCTGTATCCATTGTCTCGGGAGAGTGCAAGACTTTACCCCTTTGCTGGGAGCTCCATGTCGCTCGTATATCGTTTCCCCTATATTCAGTGAGCTTTCTCCGTTTCTCGCATTGTCGTGCTCGAGAAGTACAAGTTCGCCGCAATAAAGTTTGTAGCATAAATTTTGCTAAAAGTGAGAGAAGATGAGGGGGCCGGAATATATATATATATATATATATATATATATATATATATATATATATATATATATATATATATATATATATATATATATATATATATATATATATATATATATATATATATATATATATATATATATATATATATTTACAAAAAGTGATTTTGAAGACGTACGACTTGAAGGGCCATCCTCGTGGCAGCCTATAGTCCCGCTCACCCGTAGATAAATGTAATCACCTTTGGACAAGTCCAGGTTTATGAATCTAAAGACCATTTATGAAATATTTTATTATGAGGGGTAAAATACGCCGTTAAGGGGGGTTATACGTTTAGGCGAAGAACAAATTTGTTGGTTATTATGATTTTTTTTTTTAAGGAAAGATTTCTTTACCATTTTTGAGACTAATATGTTTGTTTTATTTTTTTTATGTTTTATTTTTTTTATCAATCTTTAAAAATGGCGGAGGTATGGCACGATCTTCTAAACTGCATTTTTAAAACTCGTGTGACCTATATCTAAAACCTGATCGACTGATTAGGATGAAATTTAGTTCAGATCTTTCTAACCTTATTGTCGAAAACATGATCCTAAACGTTTTTGAAAATTAAAGAAAAAGTATTTTCTATTGCAAAATGTAGCCATTTTTCCAAAAATTCAATCTGTCTCTTTCAAAGCGTACCATTTCATCGATTTTCAAAAATATCTCACTTGTTCTCGGTTCATATTCTGCGTATGAGTATTTATGAAAGAAAAATCTTCGTTGGTTTTTGTGTAAGATTAGTCCCGCCGACGCTGTGTGTCACGCGGTCTGACAACATTCACCGCAACCCGTTTAGAGGACCGTGCCATACCTCCACGATTTTTAAAGATTAATCAAATAAAATACCATGTACCAGCAAAAAGTCAAAATAAAATATACCGTAACTCTAAAAAACGGTAAAGAACTCTTTCCATTGAAAAAAAAATTATGAAAATCAGCCATTTTTTCCGTGCCTAACGATACCTCCCCCCTTGATCTTTACCGGTACGGGTTGTCCACAGTTTCCCCGTGCCCTCGGGAAATGCGCTATAGTGTAGGTCAACAGAGTATCCCTCTCTGGAAGTCCAATTTGAAGGGTCAGAATGATGAATTTTTTTCTAGTAACACATTGGTTGGAATAAATTGATTTTTTCCCAGCACGTTGTACACATTTTTGTGGTTACAATGTAATTTTTCCGGGAGAAAATCTTTCAAAGTGTTCGTGGAGCTGCTGTTGGCGTTGCAGTCCTCCAGCGGCAAGGCCTGAAACGGCGGGACCTCTGCCAGGCTCAAATGTAATCTGAAACGAAAACAAAAAACGTTTTCTTCAAATATATCCAACTGGCTATGGGTTCACCATCCACTTTTCGAAATTTCGAAAAATACGGAAAAAGACAGCTTCTCCAAAGAAAACCGCATTTTTCCAAATTTGGTTATTACCAAATGGTTCATCCAATTAAAAAATGCGATCGTGAACCGAAAATGACTACTGTTTGGGCCTTTTCGAGTGTTCTCATGCTTTGATGTCCGCTTTCGTTTCACGCGAGTCATCCTTAAGGGGTAGGCCACTCAAGAGGCCGAAAAAATAGGTTTTTTAGGGATTTTTTTTTTCAGAAAAACTACAAAATAAATGAAGGATACAAAAAAGGGTGTTTATCATACATATCAGTGACTGTATACAATAATTTTTTTGAAGCGATTAATTTCAAAATGGCGGCTGTGCAGCGTTTATCATAAAACCGCATTTTTTTAGTTGGACGGAAACATAACTCAGACAATTTTCTGTTATTAACAATTATGTGACGATTTTTTAGGCAAATTTTTCACGTTCCAATATATTGCCAAAAAAATCGTCAGATAATTGTTACTAACAAATGAACTCTGCAATATAAAAAAAAATCCTACGTACTTCCATAGACACTGTATATTTCAAGATATATTCAACATTTCAAGTGAATCGGTTGAAAATTGACGGAGTTATGTTTCCGGCCAACTTAAAAAATGCAGTCATAAGATAACCGCTGCCCAGCCGCCATTTTGAAATTAATCGCTTCATAAAAATTATTGTATACAGTCACGGATATGTATGATAAACACCGTTTTTTGTAATCTCGATTTATTTTGTAGTTTTTCTGAAGGAAAAAAATCCCCAGAAAGCCTATTTTTCGGCCTCTAGAGTGGCCTAAGGCCTCAACCCGATGTACACTATTCCACTAAAAGAGGTGTAACTTCGTCAATTTTTTTATTCTCAGCGTCCGGTTGGTCTTAAAATATTCTTGAAAGTTCACACTTTAACAAAACACAAAAAAAATGATTTTTTGAAGTTTCGACAGAGGCATACGCTCTGAAGACGGCTGGGGACCAACGGAAGTTAGGCTGAAGCAGCGAAATGCCGGTGGGGACTAATAGGGAAGGGTTCAATTGGGAAGTATTGTAATACGTAAAAACCCGCAAGGGTGTACGTACTGAGGAAAAAAATAATATGAAGGTTATTCGTAAAAAAATGTATTATAAGACATATTATACGTAATGCTTTATTAGGAACATTATTTTCAATGCCATTGCGTTTAAATCCTGACCATCTGTACGTACTCGTACGTATGAGGATTACGACCGAGTGGAAACTCTCGCGCTCAGAAACGGATAATATACATGTGCGTTTAAGCTGGAGCGAGAGGAGTACATGCAACCATTTACATAGGTATGTGTATGTGTGTGTGTGTGTGTGTGTGTGTGTTTGTATGTGTGTGTGTGTGTGCGCGCGCGCGCACGGTATGTGTGCGTTAAAGCCTGAATACTTGGTTGAGACCTCGAGAATGCATTTCTCTCACCTACATTCTCGTCTCTACCAACTCGACATCACACACGGTATATATATATATATATATATATATATATATATATACATAAACACAACGAGGTACATAACCCGTAAAGCAACAGTAGCGAAACAAGCGCCAGTCAGGAACAGAGTTTGCTGAATAAATTTCTCGTGTAAGAGCAAAAGTGAAGACACCCCCGAGCAGGCTTCCTTTACACCCTTCGCTTAATATTGTGCGCCCTTTGCAAAGACGTTTCTCATCTTCTGTCTTTTTCTTCTGGTTGAGGCGGGGTATATATTTACAACGATCAAAAAATCGATTTTTTTCCCCTTAAACGATAGAACTATACATGTAGAATATTTTCCTAAAATTTCAAAGCGAAATTCGAAAAACTTCGAACGTTACAGCCCGTCAACGCTGTGCCTTACCGCTCCGATTCGGAGCGGACGTGAACTTCAGACGCGTTTTTCTCAAAACTGCATTATCGAAATTGGCGTGCAGGATTACTCAAAAACTATTCAGCCGATTGAGTTGAAACTTGGTAGAAATGTTGATAATATTGGTACCTTCTACTTGACGAGAATTGTTTTTGAAAAATTGGAAAAAAAACGACTTTTTTAATCCACATTTTATAAAAATATTGCGTGAAATGTTGATTTTTTTTGGTAAATGCGTGCCATTTTCTTAAGGGGTTACCCCCACTTGCGATTTTGAAAAAATCGATTTTTTTAAATTGCATTTTGTTGAAGTATAAGTATCTGAGAATATGTCCTGAAAATTTCAAGTCGATCCGAACAAAATTGACTGAGATATGAGCGTTGAAAGAGAAGAATCCGCGTTGAAAGAGCGTTGAAAGAGAAACTTTAAACGCGTTTTTCTCAAAATGGAATTTTTGTAGTCGGTGGCCAAGATTACTCGAACACTAATGAACCGATCTTCTTGAAATTTTGCAGGCTTATTTATTGCATAAAAATGTAGTCTTTAATCGTTCGATTTTTTTTTTTCGAAAAAAATGGCCGTTTTATAGCCAAAAAACGGCCGTTTTTTTTTCGTTAAAATCGAACCATTAACTTTGACTGTCCGCCATTTTGTGAAAAATGAATATTTTTTAAAATCCTTCGATTAAAGGCTAGTTTATACTTATATTTGACTAAATCCATCCGCATTTTTTGTTTTCAGATGATCCAGTTCGCCGCAATATTGGTCACCGCAAACCGTGTATATAAAAACATTATTTCATTGACGGCCATTTGCCACTAAACAATGTAATATTTTTCATTAAAAAAATTACTGAAAGTTCTTCAAGATGTGTTCTTTAAGATGGTATATTGATCAATTAAAAAAGTTTTGTAGTTTTCTTTAAAAAAATTCATGAAAAAGGCCTTTTTTGCGCTACAAGTGGGGGTAACGCCTTAAATTTGCATTTCCTTCAGTTCAATTACCGTCACGTAGAAACTATACATGTTCTAACAGAAAAAATGTTTGAACTTTTTTGCAAATCAAAGTCTACGGGAAGCTAGACTGCACGCCGATTCGTAACTCCCACGGCGACCTTGATTTAATTTAAAATTGAATTAATAAAAAAAAAATTGTTTTGTATACCTAACGGTTGATAATTGTAGAATAGTTATTTCTTAGTTTGAAAAATCCCTCAATATTGCATATTTCCCGCGTAGAAATTTCGATGGGGCTCAGATCAGGGCCCGATCAGGTTGCCTGACTGCCCTGGTAGGGTACTAATAAGGCAGCCTGAAAGGGCCCTACTAGGAAATGTAACGTTGTGTCAAATATGGGCCTGATCTGGTTGCCTGATCAGGCCCCTATCAGGTTGCCTGATCAGAAAGAAATGCATATAATAATTCAAAAAACCAGAATGGAATGAATCACTTAATTTAGAGTTTCACTACAATGATTTTGTATCATAATTCGTCATTTCCTGGACTGCTGAAACGTTTTTGTTCGATGAAAATATTTCGCCTATATGGGAATCAAACCTCGTACCTTCCCACCCAAAGCTAGGCACGCTGCCCCTATGCTACCGAGTGCTTGTAACATCTTGGTCCCAGATATGGCATAACAGACCAAATGAATTCCTATAATTATTTGTTGTATCACATAAAGTATATCAATTAGTTAATATAATTGTGACAATTAAAGAGGTTTATCGAATAACATGCTATAGATTTTTGAAACTTAACCTTATATATATATATATATATATAGTTCCTCTCTCTCTCTCTCTCTCTCTCTCTCTCTCTCTTCGCCTTACAAAGCTGCCGAAATCTTCTAACGCGCATCCGAGTTGCATAACGTTTTTTGTCGTGACAGTCTATAGCACCTTTTTTTAAATAGAATTCAGGAATGCATCGAAACTCCGAAGCTACGATGCTGTAAAATCGAAGTTTCCTTGTGAAAAATGAGAGGTTATGTGCATCTAGCGACTGCTGAGGCAGGCATAGGGCAAGCCTATTTATGGCCTCATGAGGGAAAGCCATAGTAGGGCCTATCAGGGCAAGCCTTGGTAGGGCCCTATCGGGGAAAGCCTTAGTAGGGCCACATTAGGGACAGCCTTAGTAAGGCCCTATCATGGAAAGCCTTAGTAGGGCCTATCACAGCAAGCCTTGGTAGGGCCCTATCGGGGAAAGCCTTGGATCTTATCAGGGACGGCCATAGTAGGGCCATTTTAGTATAGCCTGATGTAGGGCCTAAATACTTCCAGCCCGATCGGGGCCGGATCAGGATGTCCGTGATAGGTGTTACCCCTATCACACCCCGATCAGAGCCTGATCCTGGTCAGGCTAACCCTAAGAAATTTCTACTCGGGTTACTTCCTGTCTAAATGTATATCCCGCCTTGATATCGTTCAGCACGGATCGATTGTTTTTCGCGATCCGTTTGCAGCCCTTGAAACATTTCGTTTCGAGAATATGAAGGACATACGAGGCCAGCCAAAAAATTGTGGAAATTTGAATTTCTCTGGTATATCCCTTGGAGAAGAAGAAATATGATGTGGTGCACGATCGCAGAATTTTATGAGTCTCTTATAGGAAATTTACCCACGGGAAAAAATGTTGTACGGTCCAATCGGTGGAATTCACTTTGATCTGTGCCATTTGACTGTTGAACTTTTTTTTCCATTCATAATTTAAGGGTCTGGAAAATTGAGAAAATTGAGGGTTTAAACATTCACCCTTTCCGCCCTAACAACCCTGCTATCAGAGCCCTTCATTATTCGTCGTAATGTTCCACTCGCACGAAGTCCTCAATTGAAAATTTCTCCATTGTGAGAAAGATGAAAAGCGCAAAAATCCCCATTTTCCCTCAATCGCACAATGAAAATTCTCATGTAAAACATTTCTTTCTCTTTCCCCTCGCGCAACTTCATTAAAAGTGATATTCCCATGCGCGTCATTTATTTTCGGTTTTTTTTTGCTGCGGTCGCGTATTACGTGGCTTTGAAAGGAGAGAATAAAGAGAGCCGAGGAGAGGACATTTTCTACGAGTCTGTAAGACAGAAGTTCTCAAGGCTTTTGCTCGACACGTGGACGTTTCGACAATAACGTCAAACTCATTATAGATACATACTTGCGCTCTATTGCGGCCCACGATGTAGCACTGACGTGTGACACAACAGCAGCAAGTCTATTACTCGCTCCCTCGATCTTTCTCTCTCGCTCTCTCTCTCTCTTTACTGACGCTGCACTGCATATCGATATGTGCATGTGCATCGATCGCTGTCTGAAGAAAGAGCGTAATTCACGTCGTTGTGCATATTGAGTTTCACCATTCGGGGTCTTTCGTTCGACAAGCTATAGACGCAGACCTAAGCTCATACACGCCAAAATGATGGTGTTGAATTTTGCATCGTTGGAGCGCAAAGAAAATTCCTTTTCACATTTTAATCTCCTTATTTTTGCTTGTCTACAAAATCTTTTTTTGTGAATTTATATACAGTGGGTGAAAAAAGTATTGGTACACGTCGTCTTTGTCAAATTATGCTACGAAACGAATTAAATGCTTTATTAAGTTTCTGTGTTCGATACCTTATCCTAAATATACGTGGTGTCAGTTTGCGAAAATCTTGGGAAAACACGAACAAACAAATAAAGCCAAATTAACAACAGTTCCGTGTGAGATGTACAAATACCTTTTACCCACTGTAGTAGATCGCTAATTAAGGCGGGAGCCTGAATTGGAAGGTCCAAAAAAGCGTGTTTTCGGGATTTTTTTAGAATGGAAAATAATAAGTGAGCCCGGTAAACATTGAGGTATCTTTTCATTTATCTTTGAAAAGTATTAAAAAAATTTCAACTTGAAACAATAAATTACTGCAGATTTATCAGCCTATTTTATGTTCGTCTTGCCACTGCAGTCCCCAATCGGCGGGAAAGATGCAGCTCGTAATTCTTGAATGAAACAAGTAAACCGATAAATTATTCAATTGTCATATATTTTTCTCCTGGATGAATTCAGGAAAAGCTGAAAAAATCGTGTAATTATAACTTTTCTCATGTTTGAAAAAAAAATGTGTAAAAAAAACATACTATGAAACGTGCTATAAAAATGATTTTAAAAGAATTTTTCAACGACTCTTTTAATTCACTTTGAAGATATTTTCATACTTAAGAAAATAAACTTTGGTTTCATTAAATAGGTCGCTGAGTTTTTTTGCTATCACGCCCGCCAATTTGGAAAAATCGTGAAAATGAAAACTGGAGAAAACGCTCTGCACAAACCATTGTATCTACGACATTTATAAATATCTTTCAATATAAAAATTGTAAAAGATACTTGAAACGATACTTTTCAATGTAAAAAAAAAGTTATCAAAACCAGCCCACGTTTTCCCAGAAAAAAAATTACAAAAAATCCTCTTTTCTCCGGCCACGAGCTAGGTGCAACCCACTAAAGAAATTCAGAAATATAAATCTCCATTGCCCTCCAACGATGCAAACTTCAACCCCATCCGAAACGGATATAAACGGGCTGGGGTGACATTGAAGATATTTGGCTTCGGGGGCCGTCCTCGAAGTATGCAAAAGTACTGACAGTCAGTATTACGCGAAGTTACGAGTTGAAAATATAATTTTCCTAGACATATAATATAGGGTGTCTCAAAATAACCTGACATTTTAACTTATTAATAAAACGTATTATTGATTTGAAAAGTACGAATATATTTTTATTTTTAAATAAGGTACAAACATGGATATTATGTGTGGAACACAATATCCGATAAATGGCCGCCTCGTCCCTGTTTGCAAACGTTCACTTTTTTGACGAAATTTTCAATAACATTTTGGCATTATTGTGGACTAATTTCATTAATAATCCGTCCAATTGCTTCCTTGAGCTCCGGAAAGTCCTGTGGATCATTGGCATACACTTTTATTTTTAGAAAGCCCCAAAGGAAGAATTCCAATGGCGTCAAATCGCACGATCTTGGTAGCCAATTCACACAAGTCCATGCCGCTTATGCCATTTATCGGATATTGTGTTCCACACGTAACCTCCATGTTTGTACCTTATATTGAAATAAAAATATTCGTACTTTTCAAATAAATAATACGTTTTATTGATAAATTTAAGTGTCTGGTCATTTTGAGACACCCTTTATATCGATGGATTCAGGTTTCTCGTGTACACACCCCCGCGATGTCAAGAGTTTTCGATGGGGACGGCAAAATTCCAGAAAACAGGAAAACGTCTCCTCGAGGCTTAGCTGTGTCGCGTGTCTGTGTTCGTTCTCGTGGAGTGCCATTCGCGGATGCACCTGCCATTATCTTAATTAAACGTCACCGTGTGAATGTAACTACTTTGCGAGTCGGCGCATCGGAAGAGAGAAGGAGGAGAGAGAGAGAGAGAGAGAGAGAGAGAGAGAGAGAGAGAGAGAGAGAGAGAGAGAGAGAGAGCGAGAGAGAGAGAGAGAGAGAGACGAGCGCACGTGAAGCTTTTCCTGTTTTTCTCGTCTGCACACATAACCTCCTCCTTGTCTCCCCCCCTCTCTCTCTTTCTCCGCACCACGATAACGAAAGCCCGACGTAGCAATATTAACAGAGCTTAGCAACACCCGCCTCGGGCACCCCCCCCCCCCCCCCCCCCCAAGCTCCATCCAAATTCTCGGAAAATTCATGGAAAAGCTTTTTCCTCCGCGTCTCGATGAAATTGATTATTTTCTTAATTTCTTTTTGTTTTCGTACCGAGTCCGCGAATGGAAAAATGCGTGTAAACGAATGTAAGGACACGGGTAAAGTTCAGGAACTTTGCTGGACGAGTGGGAGCAGTTGATCAAGCTGAAACGTCAATTATCGAATTGAAATAAAATTCTACTGGATCTATCCGCTGATCTGGGACAATAATCGGATGGGTGGCCGCAAGAAGCCGCAAATCCGACGATTTCTCAGAGAACAATGAACTCGATCATTGTCGCCATCACTGCGAAACGGCAGCAAAGAAATCCCAGGGAAAAATGTCCGCGGAGCAAATTGGACACGCGGCAGGGTAAAGATCGCGCGGACGAATAACTCGCGGAAACTGCTATTCGTCTTCCATCATCGCCAGGTGAGTACAAAAGAAACGTCTGCCCGCGACAAACACTCGCCTTTTTTCTCCGCGACCCCTAGGGAATTACAAGCAATGTCGAAGAAGAAAATTGAAAATAAAAGCCAAAAGTGCATCGGTGATGAATCAGTAGATTGTGTGCATTTTTGCGAGAATCTCAATAATTAATCAGCAAATTGGTCACATTGACTAGCCAAAATTGATGGAGCTGCATAAATGATTTGAAGAAAAATTTAAATTAGTGCCACTTGCTTTTCGCCTCACTCTCACACGTACCAGAATAAAATAAAAAACATTATTTATGAAAGAAAAAAACAAATAAAAATGATGAAAAGAACGTGAATGAAAATAATTGTAAGGAAATAAATAAAAATAATTGAAAGAAAATAAATTGAAATAATTATAAGAAAAATAAATAAAGATGTCTAAAAGAAAAGAAATAAAAATAATCATAAGGGTCTTGGCTTTTCTTACTTGACTGGATGGAATGGCCCGCATTGCAATCTGGAAAAATACACGTAGGTATATTTGTATGTGAGTATGTGTCGAAAGTTATTTAATGCATTTTCGCTCTCGAATGCGGTTGCCAGATAGGTGAGATGCGGTCAGGCAGGGTGAGCAAGAGAGAGAGAGAGAGTAAGAAAGCGCGTAAAATATATGTTTTAAAAAGTAAGAAAAAGGAGAAAATAATAGTGTGAAGCTGACGGGCTGTCGGAGAGGTAAAGAAGTGAATGTGCTCTATTTATACGTATATAAGTATACCTCTAACGATCGCAAAAGAGTTTTCCAAGACTTTGTTCGGACGTCCCGTCTTTTTCTCTCTTTTGAAGCCGGGACTTTTAGATTTTTTCTCTCCCTCCTCCCTCTCTCTCTCTGGCTTCCTTCCGTTTTCACTCCATCTTTCGGCCCATCACGGGAGCTATTGTGGGAGGCGGCATCACTTTCAGCTGTCCCTCGCAGAGAAAACCCGAACGTCGCGTTCTTACTCGTGATCCCTTTTGTATGTCTTCATCCCTCCTCTTTCTCTCTCTCTCTCTCTCTGTCTCTCCCTCTGTCTTTCTTATTCGCTCTCTTTCCCTCGCTATTTTTCCCTCTTACTGTTGGCCAGATGCGCCAGAAAGAATTTATAAAAGACGGATAGATTACGCAAAGATCACTCGGCTTGAACCGAGGAGGGTCGAAATTCAAAAGTGAGCGAGAAGGAAAAAGCTCCAGGTATATGTAACATGAGAAACGAAGAAAAAAAACGATTAACGCGATATTTGTTCTTAATCTTACGGAATTCCTGCGTGGAATTTTTATTTTTATTTGACGTTTATATATATATGTATACAGGGTGTTAGGAAGGTCGATGCAAAGCCTTAAGGGTGTGATAGGTCACCTCGTTAGGAACATATCTAACGTAGATTACCTTAGTCCAAAGTCTAAGGATTTCGTGTTATTATGGTAAGTATGATTTTTGGAAAAGTTTCCCATAATTAGGTACTAACTCGTTCACCTCTCATGTTGAGGCCTTAGGCCACTCTAGAGGCCGAAAAAATCGAATTTTTGGGGATTTTTTTTCAGAAAAACTACAAAATAAATCGAGATTACACAAAAGGGTGTTTTTATTATACATATCAGTGACTGTATACAATAATTTTTTTGAAGCGATTCATTTCAAAATGGCGGCTGTGCAGCGTTTTTGCGATGACGTCTCCGTTTTCCCAGGGTCCACGGCCGGACAAACAGCTTCTGTAATTTTTTTATTGTAATGAGCCAATGAACTTTTTTCGATTATATATAATAACTGCTATAGAAGTACGTAGGATTTTTTCGATATATTGATTTTTGGCAAAATGGCGCACTTCTAAAGTGGAAAGTGATAAATTTGCCTAAAAAACCGTCTGATAATTGTTAATAACAAATGAACTATGCAATATAACAAAAAAATCCTACGTACTTCCATAGACAATGTATTTTTCAAGATCAATTCAACATTTCAAGTGAATCGGTTGAAAATTGTGTGAGTTATGTTTCCGGCCAACTTAAAAAATGCAGTTTTGAGATAAACGCGTTTGATGTTTTGAGTAGCTCGCTGTGGACCAGGTGGCCGTGTACTAAAATTCGAAAACCGAGTACTTAGACATTTTTCCCGGCCATAATCTTTTGGGACATCTTTTTGAGGTCCTAGGGGACCATTAAAAAAATCGATTTTTCGAAAATTCTAGAGTGGCCTAACCCCTTAATGCTATTTTTTTGAAAATAGCATTAACATAAGAGATATTTTTTTGTTTACAAGTTTTTAATTATTCAACACGTCCCATTTCGTTAGTTGTGTGGATACAGATGATTGTATTGGTGTTTGCCGATTGAATACACATTAAGGGGTTACGTACAGTCAGGAGGCCCTAAAATATCGATTTTTCAAGAATTTTTCTTGAGAAGACCTTTAAATCTATTAACGTAAAAATTCGTACACATATTATGGTAACTTTATAAATACTAACTGTATTTTGACATTGTTCATTTGTAAAAATAATTATTTTGAAAGGTGCTATAGCTGATCTCCGGGAGCACCTAAAAAAAACACTAAAAAAAGGCGTCTTGCAGTGAGCACGATATCTCTGGACTGGATCATCTAAAATGAAAAAACCAAAAATATTTCGTTAATATAATGGATTATCTTGTAATTGATCGAAGGAATAAGCAAAATAATAATTTTTGACGACATGGTGACTCCTCGAAAAAAAATCGATTTTTGACAAAAATTAAGGCCTTAAATTGTTTATAAAATCGAAAATATTTTTCGGTGAGAGAAAACCTTCGATTATATACTAAAAAATATACTTGAAAAGATTGTGTTGAAATTTGAGACTGATCGATTCAGCCGTTTCCGAGAAATCTTGCTCACCGACTTTAAAACACACAGTTTTGAAAAAAACGCGTTTACAGTTTCAAAAGCACTTTCGAACGCTCTGACACGTCATTACAAATGTGCGTGTAAGTTCGAGAATATTCGCCGAATTGACAAGAAATGTTCTGTGTGTCTACTTAAATATGTGTACATTACAAAAATAAAATTAAAAAAAAATCGATTTTCCGAAAATTTTAACTGTATATAACCCCTCAAGCTAAGACGCAAATAAGTTTTTAGTTACCAGTTATTGTCCGCTTGAAAATTATGAACGAGGTAGTACCTAATTTCGGGAAATTTTCCAAAAATCTTACTTACCATGATGACTCGAAACCCTTAGACTTTGGGCTAAGGTAACTTAGGTTAGATATGTTCCTAACGAGGTGACCTATCACCCCCTTAAGGCTTTGCATCGACCTTCCTAACACCCTGTAGGTATGTAATCAAGTTTTTTTGGCATTTTTTCCTCTCCATGGATACGAGTAAATTTATGCAGCCATGCCACACGGGTATGGAGGGAGAAGAAATCGTGCAAAAATGATTATCCCAAGACCCAGAGCTGTTAATTAAATACATAAATATTTGTTTGAAAATATGCACAATTTGTTTGCAAGTATGCTCATAAATATTTGTTGGCCAATAAGCTCAATTTGTTTGCAAGTATGCTCATAAATATTTGCTCGCGAAGCGGCACAATTTTTGAACAATAAATAATTGTATATAATTCCTCTGGAAATCGCCACATCGTATTTTTTCGCGTAAATCGACGCTAAGCAACATCAAAAGGGAGAAACGACTACAGACGCCAAAGAAAAACGTTCCGATCGAAAGCGATATAAAAACGATCGATTTTTTAGATCGAATGGTTTTCGTGTATGGAAAATTGAATCTCAATTCAATATAATTGAGATTCTCAAATACTTTTATTCTTTTTCAAGCCGTTTTCTCAAAGTATACACATTTAAGATTATGTGAAAAAATGTTCAAGTCAAAACAAGGAAAATTTACCAAGTTACAGACGATTTAATGAGCGCAGGTAGCGCGACGATTTAACTCTGGCCATAATTGTCCAATTTTCAATTTAAAAAAAAACGAATTATTCGTAATTGCAGTAGCTATCGTTGTACGCAGCCTTTTAAATTTTAGTATTTTTAAGCCTCCGAATGCAAGTAGAAATTTCGCCAAATTACACTTTTTTGAACACCCGCTATTTTGTGTATTTTTGTTCGGAAAACGACTACGTATAATGAGAACTACATTTAAGTATGTAGATTATAAAACTTTTTTATTTTTTGGACCAACCATTGCCAACTTATCGATCCGACCAATGGATTACATTTTTAATACAGAGGCTATACTATACCATAATAACATTGTTCATTCTAATATTTAAAAAATAAAAACATACCCTCCCCAATCCTGAATAAGTAATCTAGTAGACACAAAAAAATCGGAAAAAGCGGCTTTTTTCAGCTTGTCACAGTGGTGTTCTCCCTTAATTCTTAATTCTATAGAATTATATGTAGAGTAATGGAATAGAATTTTAGAGTATTATAAATAACAGAATAGAATTAAAAAATAGATAATCTAATACTAGAATACCAGAATTAATACTAGAATATTGGAATAATTCTAGAATATACAATTAATCACATATAGAATCCTATTTCTCCAGAAAAAGAATGGAATCTTAATTCTGAATTCCGCAACAACTTTGACGCGCCTCCCTACCAATTGTCACCAAGCAATTATTGTACATCCCCAACTAGCCATTGCAACAACTGCGTCGCCGGAAACGCCACGCTTTTCCCGCAAAATATGAAATCCGTTCTTTCCGTGATCTCCTTCGACTGCTCGCACCCTTCCACACTGAGAAGCTCAAGGATTTTCCTGTACGGTAAAAAAGAGAGTAGCGGAAAAATCGGGCGCGATGAAATATCGTCTTTCATTATTCTCTCTATTAAGGGACGTCTGAAAATTATTCTTCCACTTGGTCGCGTACGTCATCGGGGGAGGGATGCGAAACGGCTGTTCCACCTGCCTTGTCTGATACTTTTTTTCACCGATCTTATGCATCAGCGAGTGCGTCTCTCGTTATTAAAAGCTCGAGAGCTTATGATATATATATATATATATATATATATATATATATATATATATATATATATATATATATATATATATACACACACACACACATATATATATACACATATATATACACACACACATAGGGGGTGTCCTGTTATGAATGGATAATCCTGCAACTATCGATTGGTCAGATCATGTCGTGCTATATTCTGAAATTTCAGTTTAGTAAAAGTCCCACGGTGTTCGAGATTTTGGGCTTCAAGTTATTTTCTTTTTAATCATCTGCTTTTGGTTGTTCGCATACCATTTTTACAAATGATATGAATCAACAATAACCAAGCAACTTTTTAAGTTAATACTAACAATGTTAAGTTCCCTTAACATTCAAGGTTAAAAAGAAGACTTCTGTAGATAAAACAAATAACCAAGAGTATTTTTTTTTAACCGATCGAAAAAAGTTATCATTTGTAGAAATGACATGCAGAAAACCAAAAGCAGATGATTTTTATCTCGAAAACCGTGGAACTTTTACTAAACTGAAATTCGAGCACATAGTAGGGCATGATCTGACCTATCGACAGTTGCAGGTTTATTCATTCATAACAGGACACCCTGTATATGTATATATATATATATATATATATATATATATATATATATATATATATATATATATATATATATATATATATATATATATATATATATATATGTATGTATGTATGTATGTATGTATGTATATATATAAAGATACTTATCGCCGGTAATTGCCGCACGGTGAAGCTGACTGCTCTCGCGCAAATTTCGCGGAACAATTTTCTCGAGAAGACACTCGTACATGTAATATATAAGATGGACATCTTCACCCTGAGCAGTCCCCCACCCCCTCCTTCCCTCTCTCTCTCTCTCTCTCTCTCTCTGTCTCTCCCTTTAGCTCCATCTCCGCGTTTATCTCATTCCGCTATGCACAGCGGTTTCATGCAATAAGGGTAAGAAGTGAACGCGAGGAGCGGAAGGGACACAGCGAACTTTCCTGCTTCCCGTCGTGCGCCTTTCTCGTCTCTCATTTTAGGGCGCGCAGGTACCAAAGACGTGATCCATATACGGGCGGCTTCGCGTCGAGTTGACTTTTTAAATCTGATTCGAACAAATTTTCAAACGTTTTCTCCTTGGGAATTTGCCTGAATTTTTATTTTCGGTACAAGATTTTGAGTAGGGCTCAGGGGTGGTTTACGGTGCAGAGAGGGTAGAGGCGGACATTTTTTTTCTTTTTCACTGCGAATAATGATGCGATTCATATTTATTGTTATTAAACTTAGCTAAACCGCCCATAAATAACCGAAGCGATGGTATTTTTAATAGGCATCTTTGTTCGCTGTGAAAAAAGTAAAAACTCCTAATATATATATATATGTGTGTGTGTGTGTGTGTGTGTGTGTGTGTGTGTGTGTGTGTGTGTGTGTGTGTGTGTGTGTGTGTGTGTGTGTGTGTGTGTGTGTGTGTGTGTGTGTGTGTGTGTGTGTGTGTGTGTGTGTGTGTGTGTGTGTGTGTGTGTGTGTGTGTGTGTGTGTGTGTGTGTGTGTGTGTGTGTGTGTGTGTGTGTGTGTGTGTGTGTGTGTGTGTGTGTGTGTGTGTGTGTGTGTGTGTGTGTGTGTGTGTGTGTGTGTGTGTGTGTGTGTGTGTGTGTGTGTGTGTGTGTGTGTGTGTGCGCGTGTGTGTGTGTGTGTGTGCGCGCGCGCGCGTTCGAACTACAGTATTTGTAAGCAGCGTATGATAAGCGAGTGAATGATGTAATGGAAATCAGATAGAAGACACGTTTATTTATCAATATTTCAAAAATTGTATTTAATATTTTTAGACCTGGTCTATTCGAGGCGGAATGGCTCGTGTGAACGCAAATTAAGAGTTTTTTGTATTTATGTATGTAGGTGTGCATATTATAGATATATCTCACATACTCTGTCTATAAAGTATATATATATATATATATATATATATATATATATATATTAAGGAAATTCCAGCTCAACTGAGACAACTATTTTCCTCACCATCATTGATAATAAATTTCCATAGTGGAAAACCTCACTATTGGTGTCACAAAAGAACCTAATTATTTTCAAATTTTTTCCATCACCCTTTCTGCGTCTGCAAAAAAATCGAAAAGTCCACTTGAGCCGTTTTTACAATTCTGAAAAACTGTATACGTTAGATAAAGTTTTAGACTTGTTTAGTTCATTTTTCACCAAAACTCAACTTGTGCCGCCGATATTTGGTATTCTTTTTGGTGAAATTTCGATTTTCGGAACGATTGTTCGACAGTTTGGAAGTCAGCAAAGTACTTTCTCGGTCTTGCAAGTAAAAATAAATATATGGTTTCCGACGAAATTTGACTAGGGTGGGACATATGTATGTAGACCAAAAAAGTACTCTTCTGAGTTCAAAAGTATCGCACAATCACCCCAAAAATCGAAATGTCACCAAAATAAATAATAAATATCAGAGGCACAAGTTGAGCTTTGGTGAAAAATGCACAAAACAGGTGTAAAACGTATCCAAAATTTATACAATTTGCCTTGAGTGGACTTTTCGATTTTTTGCAGCCGCAGAAGAAAAAATCGAAAAAATCAGGCGTTTTTTTTAGTTCAGGGGTGAGGTTTTCCACTATGAAAGTCTATAATCAACGATGCTGCGAGAAATAGTTGTGTGAGTTGGGGTGGAATATCCCATATGGATATGTACACAGACACACACACACACACACCCACACATATATCTTAACTATAAAGGAGATAAGGGATACGAAAGCCATCTAGCAAGTATAATATAGCAGGAGAGAAGCTTCCTGAATTGTGCGAAAGTTCCACCGCAGGAACTTTCAAATTCCGGGATCCCTTTTTGGCAAGACAGAGAGGAGAGAAACAGAGGGAGGTAGAAATG
The DNA here is from genome assembly GCA_963210295.1 of Ophion ellenae. Classification (NCBI taxonomy): domain Eukaryota; kingdom Metazoa; phylum Arthropoda; class Insecta; order Hymenoptera; family Ichneumonidae; genus Ophion; species Ophion ellenae. The sequence continues at coordinate 41,389,641 of OY723390.1, read as the reverse complement.
GATACAGAAGAGGGTACCATTCAAATATTCCGCATGAACTTGTTCGACTCGTGCTTTTGCCTCCTCCACTTCCCCATTGTCTATAGTATAGCTTTTTGCGTGTACCTCGATCGTCTTCAATTCAACATTTTACCGATTGGAGAGACCAGTGCTCGATGTCTGTTTTTTTGTTGCGATTATTGCAGCGTATTGCATAGTAAAATATACCGTAAAACGGGGTTACTTAAAACATGTTTTGGAAGTTTTTTGGAGGAAACTTTTTTTTTATTTCTCTATTGTACCATTTTTTGCTCCAATAGAACAATGTGTCCTTTGGCTATCAAATGTATAAGAAAGTCAAGTCAATTTTATATTTTTTTTAAGTGTCAAAGTACCCGAGACTGTAGGATTTCTTTGACAAGGCAATGATAGGCAACTTATGTCATAGATTAAGGGGTACTTTGACATCATTTTCATTAAAAAATTAATATTATACTTCACGCATTATACATGGCATTGAATGATAAACAACGATTTTTTACAATAAAATCGTCATCCTTGTTAAGGGGGGATTGTCTTTTTTTTCGCAAAATTTACCGCTTTTTGGTAATTTTTTTGTGAAGAAAGTATACAACGGAAAACTTGTGAAACTTGGCATATAGTTTTATTGATCTGTTTACTACATACAAAAAAATTTTTAAACAATTTCATTAAAAAATCCGCCTCCCACCCCCCTCGACGCGCGATGGTCCTTTTTGATGGTGTGCACGATTACAGCCTTTACGTTCATCCTGCAACAAAAACCCAAAAAGCATTTTACTTTAGACACATATGGCTATCGTTCGATGAAGGGAAAAAAAAATTGACGATTTGGTGACGTTTTGAACTTGAAGTATCGATTTTTCGAAAAAAATTGATCGATTTTTTGTTATAAATAAAAACTATTAAACGTATTGCTTTTTTGCTTCATCAAACGATAAAAGGATGTCAGCTGAGCATTCTGTCCAAATTTGAAGGCAATCGGTTGAATAGTTTTTGAGAAATCGTGCACACCAGTTGTGAAAAAGCTGTTTCGAAAAAAACGCGTTTAAGGGGGGATTTTTTTATGAAATTGTTTAAAAAATTTTTTGTATGTAGTAAACAGATCAATAAAACTATATGCCAAGTTTCACAAGTTTTCCGTTGTATACTTTCTTCACAAAAAGATTCCCAAAAAGCGGTAAATTTTGCGAAAAAAAAGACAATCCCCCCTTAAGGGAGGACACCACTGTAACGGCCCGAAAAAAGGTCATTTTTACCGATTTTTTTGTCTACTGGATTACTTACTTGGGATTTGGAAAAAAAGGTTAGTTATTCGGCATACATTGAACTTATTTCGTGTAAATTTGCATTTTAAAAAATTTACACGAAAAAAAAATGGTTTTCTCAAAACCATGTTTTTGAAATCGGCACGCAGCAGAACTCGAACAATTTTCGTCCAATCGACTTGAAATTTTAACTGTAGCTCCTTAGATAGCTTTGCCAGTCAAGTACGAGTGCTTTTTCTGATTAATTGAAAATTGTAGAAAATATATTACTTTTGATGTGAAAAATATGGTAAAAAACGAACTTTTTTCACACTCTTCTCTATTTAAAAAAAATTATTTTTAAGTGTTTTCTTTTGACAAATAATATTTTAAATACTTCAATATGAACCTAAGAAAACCTAGAACTTCTTTTGACATGATATTTTAGTCCTTTCCCCAAAATACCGGTGGTGCGACAAGGTCTTTTGAACGGGTTACAGTGGATGTTGTCAGACGGCGTGACACGTAGCGTCGGCGGGTTTAATCTGAAAAAAAACCAACGAACATTTTTGTCTCATTAACACTCATATGCAGAATATGAACCAAGAAAAAGTGAGAAATTTTGAAAACCGATTAAATGGTACTTTGAAACAAAAAGATTGAATTTTCTGAAAAAATTGCTCCGTTTTGCAATAAAAAATACGTTTTTTTTTTTTCATTTTCACAAACATTTATGTTCATGTTTTCGACAATAAGGTTAGACAGATTTGTACGAAATTTCATCAGAATCGGTCGATAAGTTTCTTAGCTATACGGCACGCTAGTTTTGAAAATGCAGTTCAGAAGACCGTGCCATACCTCCGCCATTTTTACAGATAAATAATCAGAAAATACCATGTAACAGCCAAAAGTAGTAATAAAATATATCTCAAGTCTGGAAAATGGGGAAGAAAGCTTTCCTTATAGAAAAAAATTATGAAAATCAGCGAATTTTTTCCTCGCCAAAAGGTATCTCCCCTGTCAAGTGCCCGCGTTCGATTTTGCTGAAACTTATATGTGTAATAAAGCATTGAAAACTGTTAGAGACGTATCTTTCTTTTATCGGCGGGAAAACGGTTTTAAGGGGATTAACCATCCCTCAAAGACAGGCGTGTCGATAGTTCATTTAATTTTTGTTTCCATACTTCGATAGTAGATTTTTCATCGCTTTACATTAGAAGAATTTTGGTATTGATTGGGAAGAATGCAAGACTGCGACGAATGGCGGGCATCATTTCGCACAATACGTGCATGTACGAATACAAGACGCTTAGTAATAAAGTGTACCGTATATAATTAAATAAATGAGCTAATAAATAATTTAATTAATTAAATTAATAGAATAAATATAACAAATTATATAAAATGTATTATATAAAAAATAAATGGTCATTTAATTAAGTAATTTAAGTACATAAATATAAAAAATCATATGAAATCTATTTATATAAAAAATAAATTCTATCCTTCATGCGGCGTACGAAGAGAAATTACGAATAATTCAAAATTATTCATCGCGGTTCGAGTTGCAATGTGTAGGACTGCGAAAATTGGAGCTATATTATTTAGCTATAGATATTTAAATAAGTGAACTGATAAACAATTGAATTGATTAATTTAAGTACATAAGTATGAAAAAATTATATAAAATATAATTATGTAAAAAATGAATTATATACTTCATACGGCGCGGCGTACGAAGAGAAATTACGAATAATTCAATATTCTTTATCGCGTATTGAGATGCGATGTGTAGGAAGGCGAGAAATGGAGCTAAAGAATAATGAATTATCGATAAACTTTCCAGGGTCGTATTTTCAAAACAGCATTTCCCTCAAAGCCTCGACTCTCACCTCGACTGGCCAGAGCTAGAAGTTTGAGCCGTTCGAGTTACATTTTTTCAACTATCGAAGGCAGTGGGTGTGGGTATGTATGTATAGAATAAAAAGTTTGGGTTAAACTCACATGCAAATAAATCCGTAATACGGCATTCTCTCTCTCTCTCTTTCTGTCCCTCTCTCTGTCTCTCTGTCTCTCTGTTTTCCTCGCTGTTTCTCTCCATCTCTTTATTTGCGATTATTTATGGCAGAGAATTGTTCGAGCGTCCGTTGATCGAAAAT